>VZRU01016900.1:33233-43252 GCA_013398155.1 Pedionomus torquatus | reverse complement strand
CGCCCTACGCTAGTGCCATCCCATCAAATAGCACAAGAAAATAATGGTGCAAAACGGCACAGCGGGACGGAGGCGCCTTCCTCCTGCTGCCCTCCAACCCGGGGCAAATCTGATAACAAACAAGCCCTCTGCTGCTGTGCATGGCTGACGCTGACGATACACCTCGAGGGGAGCCTTCTGGCAGAAGATTATTAAATGCTATTTTTAAAAATATTTCTAATGTATCACCAGAAATGCGCGTGGTTTGAGATGAAGAGCGTTAAGCGGCGTTTACCTCTGTGGGATGCTGCTCATCTGTGGAGAGAGCGAGCCGCCGGCCAGAAATCCGCCGGGCTCCTTGCTCCTCCTCAAGCAGCGCTGGGAGAGGATAACACATTTATTGGTGATGGATCCCGACGGGATCCAGCTCTCTGTGGCTTGTTTCTGTAAGAGTCAAGCAGAGAGGTTATGTTTTTGCTGCTTCCCCAACTTCTGATGGTATGAGCCGGGGCTCAAGGGAGAGGGCAGAAACCCCTTCCCAACTCTGCTGAGCTCCTCTCCCCAAAGCACTTCGAATCAGCCTCCGACCGCAAGGGTTACCTGGAGGTAAAGCACAGGAGCAGCAGCTGCCCCTTAATGAGGTTGTGTGAGAATTCATTAGTAAGCAACGGCAAAGTGCCCGGAGGACAGTAAGAGACAAATAAATGCAAACTATTCTTAGTAAAAAACCAGGCAGTCTGCTGCGTTTCCCCACTCGTGCCCTGCGGCGGAGAGAAGGAGGTGCAGAGAGGCACCGCTCCCACACTCAGTTGTGAGGGATGGGGTGGAGAGGGGGGATTTCAGTCCCGAGGAAACAGCCCATGGGACTTCTCAGATGTGCTGGGTGGCTCTGTCCCCTCTGCACACCCGTGGGGTGCGGAGCGGGGCGGGAGGCACCTCCAGCCCACACGGTCGGGCATTCCTCTGGGACTGGAATCGCAGCCCATCTCCTTAATGCTACGCTAATAAGCGGTGAGAGGCAACGTGGAAAACAAATAGAGCAATTAATGGCCATTCCTGCTGCTGCTTTGATTCACTGACTATTGCAGAAGGAGCGATTTTGCAGAAGACAGCCTCTGCCATCGCGGTGCCGTTGCATTAGGTACCTTGAATCTCAGGAGGGGAAGGAGCGCTGCAGCTCTGGCCTCCTGGAGAAACGCAGCAGCTCCTCTGCTGAGCTATGGAATCATAGAGTCATAGAATGGTTAGAGTTGGAAAGGACCTTGAAGATCATCGTGTTCCAACCCCCTTGCCTTGGGCAGGGACACCTCCCAGTATAAACTCATCCAGATTTCTCCTGGATGCCCTTAACAAAGGTACTTAGCCAGATTTCTCCCAGATGTTCTTAAAGGTACTTCAACCACCTCTAACAGGTAAAGCACTCAGTGTAGTTTATATCTATAGAATCATAGAATGTTTAGAATTGGAAGGGACCTCAGAGATCATCGAGTTCCAACCCCACACGTTCCCTTTTGGAGCTAGCTGACATGACGAGGCTAAGTTTTAGTTAGGAAACAAGTGGCAATTAAATTCTCAAAAATACCATTCCCCATCAAACATGTGCATTTGAACAGCCTGACTAGTAAGAGGAACATCCTCTGGGGGACGGAGGTANGCTCCTCTGCTGAGCTATGGAATCATAGAGTCATAGAATGGTTAGAGTTGGAAAGGACCTTGAAGATCATCGTGTTCCAACCCCCCTGCCATGGGCAGGGTCACCTCCCACTAGACCAGGTTGCCCCAAGCCCTATCAAGCTTGGCCTTAAATACTTCCCCCATCCCTGGAAGTATCTGTCAGACATTTTCCTCTCCACCTTTTCTTTAACTGAGACACCACATAAAGATATCCTGTTTGCTGCCTCTCTCCTTCCTCACCCCGTGCCTCGCCAGGCTCCTGGTTCCTTATCCAAGGATGCTGTTTTCTCCACGGCTGCCTGAGAGCCGGACAGATGTGCCCCAGGTGTGCTCACGGAGCCTCCCGCCATTTCTTTAAACTTCAAAATGGTCCCGCAGGGACAGTTTAGAAGAAGCTCCTCAGGGGCTGCGCTGAGGAGGGCAGGAAATCTCCTCCTCTGTGCTCTGCGCGGCGGCAGCGCCTGGTTGGACTCCTGGCTTGGCTCAGCCCTGGAGGAGGAAATACGCGTCCCTTATGAAATCGACTGAAACGATTTGAACTGCAATTTTCTTTTTAAATCAAAATAAATTGTAAAGAAATAGCGAATCTAATTCAGACGATGGCAACATCAGAACGCATTCTCCTGGCCCCTCGCTAATTCAATTGCCAGCCACACAGGACATTCTCCAGCACAGATCATCTCATAAAAACTGGGGCCCGAATCCTGGGCAGATGTTGATTTATGTGGCTCCGTTGGCTATATGGGCCAGTACTGATGGCACCCCGGACATCTGGACCTTCTGCTGCTCTGCTGTAACTGGGCTCGGTCCCCAAAGGGGAAGAGCCCCCTTGGTCCAGGAGCTGATGGTTTTACTGGCCTGATCCAGCTCTGATGGATTTACTGGCTTGGTCCAACTTATCTCAGCATCTGTGGGAGCCTCCAGCCTGAATTTCATGGACTTGCCATCAACCCATGTGTTCAGTGAGCCACGCGGTGCCCATCCTGGCCACTCTGTACCCCAGGGGGCTTTCAGTTCTTGCAAGTGGCTCCTGTGCAACATTGGACTGGAGAAACAAGCACATCATGCTTGCCCAAATTGCGAAGTGAAGATGCAGAGAAAAAAAAAAAAAACCTTCTGAAAGGGCAGCAGTGCCCATCTCTGGTGTTGCCAAGCAGAGCATCCAGCATGGCATGTATCCTGATGGGCATCCGGGAGTGCCCTTACCCCAGGGCACAGCTGGACACCAACGACAACCACTCTGATTTGTTGTTCTGCCCATTCAGTGGGCAGTTAAAAGAAGCCAGAAAGGATCCTCTGCAAATTCCTTTTTGTTTTTTTTTTTTCCTCCCCAAAAGAATGGTCCACATACATCAGCACTAATCCTAGGAATAATCCTCTCCTGTAACAGGCTAACAGCTACTAATGTCGTGCACCGTCTGGGCTGTGAGACAATATTCTCTTCTGCATCTGTCATAAACGAGGATCCTGGCTTTTGAACCAGAATAGGACAACTGCAAAATGCTACGATTCAGATCCTGCTGGCGCACAACCCACCACAACCCCAGGAGCTTTTTTTCCCCCTCGTAGTGCATTCGTAGCACATCTTTATTCTGTATTTCCATCCTGCCCAGTCTCAGTGATCTGGTCCCGTTACCCATCAGCTGGGCTGACATTTGGGCAGTATTGCTCTCTTTAATAGCCATGAACGGTCACTAATAGCAAAAGCAAACAGCTATTTTGTGACCGAGCCCAAATACCCCACTGCAGACGAGCTGCTGCACTGATGGGTTATGTCCAGCCTGTACTGCAAGCTGGGGAAGCTCATGATGTACCTGGAACCCCTCAAATCTTTTAACATATTACAGATGTCAGGCAAAGTCATAAACCAACCCAAAACCGAGAGGCACCCCAGTTGGTTCCACCGTCTCCCAGTTTAATAGAAGCCAGATGAAATCCCACCTGCTCTTCAGTTACTAGGAGCTAGAAGCCCTTGAGGGGCACCTTGGGGTTTACTGGCCAAAGGAAGAATTTTACTTTGGGTTTTACTCACAGAAACGGTGTTTTCAGGTCTGCTCAGATGACCTTGCTTTTCCAGAATGCTGTACGTTGAGCCCTTCATCAGGACATTTGGCTGAGCAGGCAATGGGACTGAGTCACCTGAACCTTCCAGCTCAAGCGATAAGGGTTGAAACCTTAAACAATTAATTTCACAACGTTACTCTGCAGGTCCAAAGTTACATACACAAGTAATTTCTTCATTTTGGATAATAAAAAGATGCCAATCCCACTGCCAGCTAGTGGGCAACTCAGGGCCGGCAAGAGGTAAGAAAGGTGAGTTTTCAACCCTCTTTTACTCTACACAGTGGTTTAAAAATGCGCTTTCTGTAAATCATAAATAAATTGCCACGTGCAGGAATTCCTGCGTTATTAAGCTATTTTTCAAAAATGGCTGAGTACAAAAGTGGTCAAATTTCATCAGTTCAAACTCACGAAGAGACTTTCTGCTCCTGAAGCAGCATCCCCTGGTGCCCCTCACACACACCCCCTCCCCACGTTCCTCTGCGAGAGCATCTCACTCAGGCCTTGCTGTCCCTGGGGTTAGAGGTGCCCCAGGAGAGGTGGGGCAGTGACCCCACAGAGTCCCCCCTCAATCCTGGGGTTGCTGAGGATCCCCTCGACCCCAGGTTCCTCCACTCCTGCCGTCCTTTGCCCAGCTCAGAACTGCCCAGTCTTCAAGACCTCCTGGATTTAAGAAAAACAACAGAGCATGTTCTTATACTTTAAAGCAAATAAACCCAATAGGGACTGTAACAGAAAATGTCTTACAGCCCTAAAAAGGAGTCCCCCTCCAGCACTAATCAGGAGAGCTAATATCAGCTAGCATTAAAGGAGCATTTTCCCTGTACAAGCTGATTAGACAAACAGATGTCAAGAGGGAACCATTGAGCATTCACTGTTCCATGGTCTGGCTTGAATGTAACTTGATAAAGGAAAATAAAAAAAAATAATAATAAAAAAAATCAATAATTGACTAATTTAGCTATAAATTTTGAGGGTATGGAAGGAGGAAAAAAGCCGACAACTGTGCAAATATTGAAATGGCCTGAGTTAATTCAGACTCTGTCACAACATCTTCTGGCAGGTAAATCATGTAGGGCTGCAAATAAAAGCCCGTGTCTCCAGGGCAGTTTTGCTGCCGGTTATCAGAAGGATGCCAGGCTCTGGGAGGGCACGGGGCTGGCTGGGGACGGAGGCAGCCCCCGGGGGCGATGCCAAGGGTGGTGGGAGCAGGTTGGGAGCCGGAGGGTGCAGGTCTCCAGCACCCCTTCCCCGAAATTCCCCCCCGGAGTGCCAGCGAGGAGCCAGCCGGCGAGAAAACCTTTCAAATATGCTCCTTGGAAACAATTCTAGTTACGTGGGAGACGCTTTCTAGTTATTTCTTTTTCCTGGCTTTTTTTTTTTTTTTTTTTTTTTCTCAAAGGTTTTTTGCCANTCCTGGCTTTTTTTTTTTTTTTTTTTGTACTCCAAAGTCTATTTGCACACAAATCGGCATTTGCTGCCCTGGCTGATCATTCACCTGAATCCAATATGACACGTCTGGTCTCCGAGCTGGCCCTGGGCACCTGATGTCACCGCAGACGACAGCGGTGCCAGCTGGAAGGTGCACGGTGGCAGAAGCTGACGTTGTGGTCCCCCCATGGCCGAGCCACCCCCTGTCCTGGTGCATCCCCCGGTGCTGGGTGACTCTGCCAGGCTCCAACACCAGAAGCTACGAGGCATCGAGGGAACAGACGTCAGTGTCTCACTCAGGACTGGGACACGGAGCTCTGGTGCCAACTCGCTACAGCCAGGATGTCCCCTTTCCCCCAGCCTGGCAGCTTGGGTTTGGTCCGGGCAGAGCAGAACATCTCCCTGGTGGTCGGCCCTGCTCAGCATCTTCCCTTGCTGCTGCTCATCCGCTGACCTCTTGCTGGAGGCAGGAGCCTTCTGGCCAGGGGAAAGGGATGCCTTCTAGCTGCAGCACTGGCCATCGTGCCCACAAATCAGAGAGGCTCATCTTCAGCAGTTGTGGATGAAGGAACCAAGCCATGGGGGAAAACCAAGCTGCCCCAGCCTCCCCCTCCTGCTTACTGCCTGTGTCCCAGCCCTCCTTTCCTCTTACCTTAGTACCTACTTGGGATAAGTCCTTCCTCCGAGGCTGCTCAGGAAACCAGGAGGGAAATCATGATGTTCTGCCTGAGCCAGCCATTACGCTGTTGATGTTTCTACTTGGCTGCAGTGCTCTCTCTTTCAGTGAGAGAAAAACCATTCTCTTCACAAAACAGAGCCAACCTGGTGCTTCCCGTGTCCCGTGACAGCACAGCGGTGCCGTGAGCTGCTCCTCCACCTCAGCCTCCCAGCTCCAGAGCACCCCAGGTGCTTACGGATCGAGCCCTCGCGCAGGCAAACCCCGTCAGAAACATGGAGGGGGGGAAGCAGCAGGAATGCCCTGCCAGCTTGGGAACAAGATGGCATGGAGTTTATTTGCACTTCCATCACATCAAAGGGGCCCTTGTTTGAATTCCTCTCCCTTTAGCCCGGAGGAGAAGGGGAAAGATTGGTTCCTATTAATAGCCCTCGCATCCCACAAGATCCAAGCCTTGCAAGAAGCCATGAAAGACTGCGGCATCTGATTCTCTGAATAAATGAGGTAATTTTGGAAGACGTGTGCTCAGCAGCCTTAATTACTGCCTTCTCCGGTTTGGTAGGAGATGACAGTGACAACTTACTTCAGTGCCAGTAGCGCCCAGGTCCCAGAGGAGCTGCGGAGCCCCACCAGCATGGGCAAACGTGCTGCCTTCCCCACAAAATGTCCTGATTTTGCAGCAAACATCCCCAAGACTGGCCCGGAGTGATGGCAAGGAGTGCCCCGGCAAGCTGATGGGCTGGCAGAGACAGGGCACAACTCATCACAGGGGTGGCAAGGGACTGGTGCCGGTGGCAGGGCAAAGAGATGCCGAGGAAATCAGCCATAGGGTGCAGTGTGGCTCCGGTCCCCCACATCCCTGGGGACTAACGAGACAAAGCCATCAGGGACATCCCTGCTGTGGGGAAGGACTGGGGGCCGTGGGGCAGGCTGGCCATTTGGGGACATCCCCTCCCCACCTGCAGGGACCTGACACCATCCCATAGGGGATTTTTCTCTTCTTGGGCTATAGGATGCTGCAAAGGGACACCCCGCTCTATCAGCTGCGGGAAAGGCCGGGGTACACCATCCACAGGCACCCACCTCAGGATAGCAGGAGAGAAGTTGAGGAAGGGGGGGGGTGGGATCTGCCCCCACTCCACAATGCACATCCTGACAACACAGAGAATTATGTCAGCTTTCCCTTAAGCCGATTTTCAGGCTCTAGGTACCAGATTTAATCCAGCCACCAAAGGTCCACGTGGCAGCCAGTGCCTCCATCATCCCACATGTGGGTGCTGGAGACTGGGGTTGCCCTTCGCGTGCCAGGGGTGAGACCACCAGCCCTGCTGGTCCCAGGATGCTTGTTCTGCCCTTGTGCCAGGATCAAGTCTGTGGCCACCACATAAATTGTCAGGAGTGATGCCACAGGCAAGGTTCATGGTGGCTGCGGAGCAAAGATCTCCTGCTGCACTTAGCGTAACAACAAAGCAGAAGGATTTGCAGGATCATAGCCCATCCAATCTGCTGTCCCCATATGCCAAATGATTAATCTGCCCTCTCCATGCCCTTGTAAAGCAGTAAGTTATCTTCATTTCACAGCTGGGGAAACACGGTTTCACCCAGACCACCTTGCCCAAGGGCACATAGGAGCCGGCAGCAGGACTGTCCACGGATGGGGACCATCAGGGCACCCAGGCAGATGGCACCAAAGACAGCCTGCCTGGGAGATGAAGGGACATTTCACAGAGAGATTTGCAGCTTTCTCCTAAAACGCCTTCCCGTGGATTTAGCATCTTTAGCTCAGCTTGGCCCACGGCACCAGTAAAAAGCACTTCTTCTGCAGGACAATTTGTCTGTCCTCTAAAAGATGCAGTCATTACCGCGCCCTGCACTAAGAGCAAACCAAACTACCAGGGGATGTAGCGAAGGCACAGGCTTCCATTAGACATTAGAAGCGAGGAGGTCCCTTCTGCTTGGGCTGGACTAAACGCCTCCAAACCACGCATGAGAAAAATGCAGGCTATTAATTACAGTTGTCGTGTAGGCGCCCACATCGCATCCCGGACTCGGCAAATAACACCTTTTGTGCTTGTTTTGCGGAAGAGCGCCAGCACAGCAGGAGCAGCACACTCAACAGGTGTACTCTCCCCTGTGCTCACGCTCCCAGTGCAGCCAGGCAGTTGAGAAACAAAATAAAAATAAAAAAATAAAACACCCAGGGCTAATTCAGGTACCCAAATGCCATTGCAGGGGGAAGGGAAAGGCACCAGCATCCTTGCTGCAGCCACCATCCCCGCAGGATGAGAGCCACTGCCCTTCAGATACCAGACTGGTGTCAAAAGGGACATCAGGACATCAGCAGTTAAAAGGCCTTATTTTTCCGCTCGGTGCGGCCTCTTCCTTCAGAGCTCATCTCGGCAGATAATGGACTTTGCCTTCTGACTTAATCTTCTGTAAATCTCTCTCCCTTAATTGCTTATCATCCGGAAACCTCGGCGTGAGCCAGGGCAGACACTCCCCCTTCCATGTGATACAGCCCTCCTCTGCCTCCCTCCCTCCGTCCTGCTGCCAGTGTGCACCCAGAGCGTCCAGAATACCCAGTGCACCCAGTGCATCCAGCACACCCAGCACATCCAGTGACCCAGCGTATTCAGCACACCCAGAGACATAGAGCACCCAGCACTGCCAGTGCACCCAGAACACCCTGTGACCCAGCTCACATCCAGCTCACCCAGTACCGCCCAGTACCTCCAGTGACCCAGAGTATCCAGCACACCCAGCGCACCCCAGCACCTGCTGGTTTCCGTACGTGGCACAAAAATCTTCAGTGGCACCAGCAGAGACCAGTAGCTGCTTTCCAGCCCGCTTCCCCAAAGCTGTTCATCACAAACTGAACCTCGGGAGGGTTTTACGGCTGCGCTCCCCCTAAGCAAAGCTGCTGCCTCTGCCATCGGCCGCTGCAGTGCCTGGCAGCTCCGGGTGGGAGCCCAAATCCCAGCTCTCCCATTCAGTTCCCAGAAGGAAAGGACCCTGTTCCTCTCCCCACCCTGTCCCAGCTTCTTTCCACCCAGGGTAGAGCAGAGGAAGCCCTCAGGAAGGCACCACACCGATGTCCTGGTCCAGGAGAGAGCTCGCAGGACCCAAAGCACCCCTTGCAGCACAAAGGCTGCCTGAGGTCTAACTCGGGGCGCAAACCTGAATCGGGAATTTGATGTTAACGGGAGCTGGTCTGTCCTGCAATTAAAAATGCCTCTTACAGCAACTGCAAGAAACGTTTTCTTCTCCTGGCTGTCAAAGGAGCAATCCTGTCCTGCAGAGGGAAGACGTCATGCGATGGGGAAGGTTGCTAAGCGAGCGGCTCCCTCCTTATGATGCACGACTTCATTACTCGGCTCCCTAAATGGATGTTACAGCTAAATGACATTTGCCTTAGAGCGTACGAGCATCCCAAAATAGTGTGCGCCTTTCTGTGTTGTTTGCACGGGTTTCTGAAGAACGTCCCTGTGGTCTGTCGCCTTGGCAGTGCCTGATGGCTGGAAATCGCCGCTTGAGGCTGCGCAAAACCCTTTTGGCGTGGGCTGAGGGATGGGGAGACCCCCAAACCAGCCCGGGGGTCCCGGGTGGGCTGCCTGCTGAGAGACAAAATGCTGGTTTCTCTCTTGCTCAGATCATCCTTCTCTCCCTGCCTTGAATATCCCCTTTTCCCCTACCCTGAGGCTTCGCTCGGTGGTTTTTTACCAGCCAAGTGTTACAAGCAAAGGACAAACCCCGAGGGGAACATCCTCTCCCCACTGCACCCAGGGATGCTCAGAGACACAGCCCCTCTCCTGCAAGTGGCCACCCCATCGCCGCTTGACTCCCGACTCTTGCCAAGGTATTGCTCTGCCCCAGGGACCAAATCCCACTCATTCCAGAGCCGGGAGCAGGAGCCGGGCAGAGGGAGCAGCCACTGTTTCATCCCCCCAGTAAAACCAGTTCACAGGGGCTGCAGCCTCCCATGGTGCAAGCAGTGCCCGGGGACTGGGAGGGACCGGCTGCTCACGGGGCTGTTTCATCTAAAATTGCTTAAACTCGGCTCAGCAAGGGCTGTCTTTTTAGATTAACTGCACGGTACAGAGTCAAGGTATGGCAGCACTTTACATAAGACACAAATTAAGAAATATGGAAAAAACAATAAAAAAAAAAAGAAAGGGGAAAAAAAAAAAAAGAAAAAAAA
>VZRU01016899.1:11890-71546 GCA_013398155.1 Pedionomus torquatus | reverse complement strand
CACTAGCGGGTCTGGATGTGTTGCTCTTAGAAAGGAGTGCGGGAGTAGTTGGTCCGGGAAAGCCGCTGGCGGCCATCGGGTCAGGCTGTACAGGGCGCTGTAAAAGCGGCGGCATCCCCAGCCTCCTTCTGAGAACTGAATGTGAGCGAGTAGACGAGTCTTAATTAGAAACTCTAACAGTAAATCTCTACCGAAGCTTGATTATATTTGTTAAAGTGCCAGATANTCTACCGAAGCTTGATTATATTTGTTAAAGTGCCAGATACATTGGTTTTTTGTTTTGGTGTACGAGTTGAAGCTGGTTCCTGTGATGTAAAACAGTAGATTAGATTAGGTGGTTTTAAATTAAGTAATTATTTTTGCCATAGATGGCAAATTCTTACTCCAGGGGGCAGAGTGATCATCACAAGAGTTGAGATTGATTCAGCCTGGAGAAGAGAAGGCTGGAGAGACCTTACAGCATCCTTCCAAATCTTAAAGGGGGCCTACAGGAGAGATGGAGAGGGGCTTGGGGTGTAGTGATAGGAAGAGGGGTAACGGTTTTAAACTGAAAGAGGGGAGAATTAGGTTAGATATCAGGAAGAAATTCTTTACTGTGAGAATGGTGGAGGTTTGGAACGGGTTGCCCAGAGAAGTTGTGGATGCCCCATCCCTGGAGGTGTTGAAAGCCAGGCTGGATAGGGCTTTGGAGCAACCTGGTCTGGTGGGAGGTCTCCCTGCCCATTGCTAGGCAGCTGTGACTAGACAAGGACTGACCATTATATGATTCTATGGAACTAAACCATTATATGATTCTATGATTTTTATCAAATCAGTTACAATCAGCTGATTCCTGTTAACGCTTTGCTTGGTAAGACTTGAAAAGTCTCCTCAGGATATGAAGGTCCCAGTTTTTAAAAGTCCACAAAATGTACCTACTTTTGCTATGTATAAGAAAGTCCTAGACGCTTAAGACTTCCCATAGTCCAAATGTAAATCCTGAGCTACAGCAAGTAAGAAAATGTGATGTTACTGGTTATCATGGTTTCTGCTGTGTCACTGTATTAAGGTGTTTCACAGGATACAGAGTTCAGCCTGAATAAGGAAGACCAAAGTGAATTTTTTAACCCAAGTACCAACCTAGTAGCATTCATGCTAATTATTAGACTGGCTTAGGTGTGGTATGTGCTTACCAAACCTGATTCTGGAGTAGAGCCCCTGGGGAGCTCGCTCTAAGGACACAATACAAAAATGTCTACAGTGCTTACAGTAAGGACCAAAAATGGTAAAGCAAATTGCTGGAAGAATAAAAGAAAATAATGACATTATGTTGATCAGCATAATAATAGGTTCTTGTTGCTGAGATGTCACTGCTACTGAATCAGGAAAGAACAGTTTTAAGAAGTGTTTTGAAGGAGAATTATAGGACAGGTGCTGACCAGGAATTCCTCTAAAGGACAAAGAAATACAAAGGTGTTTGGAAAACTAGTAAGTAGATAATGGGATATGAACTGGGCTGCTCAGAAAGCAGTTGTCTTTTCACTACTGAGTGAGGGGTCATAGATACGATTCTGTAAAGACAGCTATTTGATGTAAAAATGAAAAGGAGGTTCCAAGGAATTAATTCAAAATGTGATAGACCTGAAGTAGTCTTAAGAAATTATATTTGCTGAAGTTCTCTGAAGGGATGGGGGGATGTCTAGATCCTGCTAATCAGTATCTGGAAAAAAAGATAATTTTTAGTGGGTAAATTGAGACACAATTTTAGAGTCTATGTGAGAGTTTTAGTTCTCTGGATGAAGAAAACAAGTTGTGTATTAGATGTTATTTGTGGAGAAAAATTATTACCGCTTCTGTGTGAGAATCTAGAGAAAAGACTGCATGGTAGTGTTACCAGTAGTAGTTGAGAAACAGGAGTAGTTATTAGATGAAGAGTGAAAGTTTTGTTTTACCCATGCCGTGCTTGAGTCATATAGGAGATGTGGATGATGCACCAGGATTTCAGTATGGAGGAAAGACCCCCTTCGAGGGTCTCAGAGGTGCTCTCTACTGGCTAGAGCTCTCTGACCGAGCCTTTAAATCCTTGTTGGAAACCTTGGGCTCATTTCTATACAGTGTTCAAGACAAGTTTAAAGGTGGACCTCTTGCTCCTAATGTCCCAATACATTTGTCTGTTCTGTTCCATTCCCTAAATTAACATAACCTCATCTAGAGGCAGCTCTGTGCAGACGGCACCAGAACAGTAAGAGAGGCACATCTATCCTTTCATAAAGGTCATAATCCAGTGAGGTGCATGGTCTATGTCATGCCATGGGGATGTTGTCTTTACGTAATCCCCAGCATTCATTTAGGGGCTGTGTTCATCTGGGGAAATGAACTGACAGGAAATTTTGCCATGGAGAGAATAATTTGGGGTTTACCTGGACTTTGGGGCCTTGGAATGGAGACGATGGTGAGATACCTATATATTTGTATTGTTAATAGCAGTATTGGTTTTATTTCTGATGGCTGAGTAAGGGTAACCTTAGATTTCAGACTTAAGAGTTTCTGGTATGAAGAATAGGCATTCTGAGTATGTTTGAGGGAACACGACAAAGAAACCAGAAAGTGACCTTTCCTCTCTATGGCTTGTTCTCCAAGCCTGACTGAAAATACTGGCTTAAGCCTCTTGCCTCAGGCATGCAATTCAGGCTGAAGCAATAGAGCTTCTGAAAGAGATATCTCTGGAGGCAGCAAAAGACAGAAGAGTAATGAAGAATGTGGTTCTCTGTATGTTTACATGTATATCTAGATATAGATACATCTATATACAGATACTCTTTTGTGACAGCAAAGAAAATCTAAGTCTAAATTCACACTTGCTGAGGTTTTTGTACACTTTTAATATTTCTATTTTTTTTTCTCAGAGGAGAAAGTAAGATCAGTTTAAAATACTCATAAGATTGTTATTGCAAAGTCTCACATTTTTCTATTTCATATCTTAATGCTTCTCAGATCTTGTGAAAATGCATATTTCAGCTTCATTTGGAAAAAACCCACACTTAAACTTGAGAATGTCTGATTAATTTAGAGAAAAAATGCTTTAAAAGAGTGTTTTTTGAAAGAAATTTATAATTTTTTAGATCTTGAGTTGCTTAGTGATGGCAATAATGTGATTTCTTTCTCTAGAATATTTTCCAGGATCCTAAGTTACCTCCAGCTTTTAATACTTCAGTGTCTTTCAGGTCGTGTACTTTGGCCAGTGTTGTCTAACCTACAGCAAAGCAGGTTCTCCACAAGAAATCCCTAGTTGCAAATGAAATTCAAGTCAAGAACTTTTCTGAACCAGTCAGGATTTTTTTTTTTTGAGAGGATGAAAATGAAGTAAGAAGTTCAAGAGCTATAGAAGTGAGATGGAGATGGTACAAATGAACTCGTTGTTCAGAAGGGAAGTGGAGAAAGGTGACAACAGAACAGTTTGACAGAAAGGAAGGATAAATACGTGAGATGGCAGTAACTGAGTAGCTGGTAAGGCTGATGACTGTGGATGGAGAAGGAATTGCTGCTTTCCTCCCAGAAACTAGATGAAGGTAAGCACAGCTCACTTTCAGGAATACAGTGGGAAGATCCATGTTTTTTAATCATGGATTTCTAAGATTAAATGTTGTTGCTCAGATGCCTTTGAGGGCTCTTTGTTTCTCAAGCATCAACTGTTTCCCCTCTTCCCCCCAGCAAAAAAATGCTGTGAGTTTGCTTAAATTTAAGCCAATCCCAGAATTTATGGAAGCCTAACTGCATAGCTTTTATGGTATGGCATATTGTTTTGTTGTGTTCTGGGTCTGGCAGGCTGACAAAATCAAGCAGGAGCAAGGAAAAAATCAAAGGGTCAAGTCCTAGGATTCGCAGGATAGTTCCTAAGTGTCTTTTCAAAATGATAAATAAAGCAAACCTAAAAACTGGAGGAAAATGGATAACAGACAGTTTGAATGGAAAATTGCTGCTTGAGAATCCTGTTGATTTCCATATGTCATGCTCTGTTTTCATTAAAAACAATTCCTTTCCAAAGGCCAGTGGTGACTTCATCTCTAACAAAATGCTGAATTAATTCCTTACTGTGTGTATCCATTAGTTAAAATGTTTCTGCAGGGAAAAGTATGCCTTACTTTTGTTTAACCCCACTCAGAATCTTTGATGAACTCTTTTAGAGCTGTATCGCAGTGTAAAATAAAGTACTTCCACTGAAGATGCAAAGAATTTAGCTCCCTGTTCTCCTCAGCTATGCTAGTTTTGCAAGGCTAGTAGAAATTTTAATAAGTAGTAGAGCCTTTATTTTTGTAACCAAGTCAGCAGATCTTATCCTGGCAATCTGTGGGGAGTAGATCTGATGAGTAAGAAGGTGCTTTTTTTATAGAGTTACTTTTCAGAGGATCACAGTTTGAAAATGGTTGTGACATAACTGGGTCACATCTGAAAATTTTCTATAAGCTGCATAAAATGAGAAGTCGAGGTAGCTGCTTTTGTCAGAAGAGCAGTGAATCATGTAGTTGAGGGGTCTGCATATTGTACTGTTACTGAAAACTACAAAACAGTCATAAATCTGTAACTGATGAGTAGTCCTTCGGTATCTAAAATCTGTTGCTTTTAAGTAGCAACAAAATAAGCATTAGGGTATATATGCATGTCCACCATGTAGTGTGTTTCTTCTGTCATTGGCTTTGTTTTACGTGTTTAATTGTGGGTGTGTTGTGCTACAAGGATTATCATGTCCCAGGGTTTGGCTGTTGTGAGTGTTGGAGGGGAGAAAATAGTAAGACAAGTTTCAGGAGTGGTAAAGCTGTATTTCAGCTGCCTATAGCTCTAGTACTTAACAGACCATTTTCAGATTGTGGTGCATGCTTTAACTTTTGGTTAGAGACAAGAATGGAATGATTCAGATACCATGCAGATTGCTGGCTGGACTGGGATTTATAATACAACATGATTCATAAACTTACAGGATTCGGGGGATTCATAAACTTACAGGATTTGGGGAAGAATACTTATGCTGTTTTTATATCAATGGGCATGCTGGTTAATTCTTTCTGCCAAATCTCCTCCTATCCCAAACAAAGAAAAAAATTTATAATTCTGGATATCAGGCAGATCAAATGAGAGCATCTGAAGTCTAGGCTTTTGCTTTGGTTCAAAACATTCCAGGTTTTCTTATAGATCTTCTGACTATCTTCATGGTCACTGAGTATTTCTTAGGAGTTGGGCAATTAGTTGTATGTGATCTAGAATCCAGAGGCCACTGAGCACCTACAAAATCTAATCCACTAACTTTAAAACAAATGTTAAATCCCATGGTGTATGCATATACTAAATGTATACCTTACACATCTGCCTCCCTGGTATTCATGCCAGGGACAGATATAGCACCCTATTGTGCATTTGTGCGGCTCATTTTCATTTAGTTTCATTCAAGTTAATCAAATATGATATGGGTGTCTAAAATGATAGCCAGATTGTTATTTTTGTGAACAGTAATTAAATTAGCTTTTATTGTGTTCAGCACTCCCATTTTTCTGTTTATTTCTCTTCCCTCGGAGTAAGGCCACAAACCTGACTGACTGAGAAGACAGAAATATCCAGAGAGGTGTAAACAAGCATTTAGAAGGGAAGAGAGCAAGGATCCCTTAAAGCAGATGCCCCACTGAGGGAAAAAGTTTTTTAATTCTTTTGGCAGCTGATCTTTTCTCCTCTTGTATATTTTTCCATCATCCCTGGCTGGATGTTTCTGCCCCATTGCTTAAGTCAGGTGCCAAATCAACTGTTGGTATAACTGAGGGGTAATGATTACAAGTATGAAGGTAGGGCAGAAGCAATTGGTTTTTTTACTTCTTTTTTTAAGTGCAAGTACTGGTTATGTTACAAGACAAAATTTTTAACTCAAGTGGGAATTAGTTACATAGAAAATTCTGCAAATGGAACAACTTGCTAGACTTTCTCTCCACAGAGGAGGAATTTGGGTAGACTAAATTAGGAGGTAATTTGTATTATTCCCCTGGACTTAATTGCTTTGTGAAAGCATTTCCTCCTCTACTCAAGAGCTGCTAAGTTTAAAAGCAAATAGATACACTTAGCATAAGCAAGGTTCAGTGATGGCCGTTTCCATATTACTGCAGGCCCTTGAGTGGGCTTTGAATATATTTTTATGTTGTGTCGTGAAAAAAAATCCATTTTTTTCTCAAGAAATGTACGTTTGTGGTAAAACATCTTTCTATCTAGACCTGTGCACACACACAGTGAGTTAGGGACAAAATGTCAGTGCAACCAAATAAAGATTTTCAGCTAATAAAAGACAAATCCAGCTGCGAATTTCAAATTTGCTGAACAGACTGCTTGAATTCTCTTTTTCTGAGTACTTAATGTTTTCCAAGTACTTTACGTTTTCTCAGCTATTTAGTGTTTATACTGCCTAAAATAAACATCTGGTATTAAGTTCTGCAGAGTCTATTCATCTGACTTTTTTTTCATAAACCTCTGTTAGGATGACTGGAATGGGTATCGTTTAACTGGAGAGAGTAACCTGTTTCAGCAACATGCATTGTATGGTTGGTGTTTTCCCATTGCTACGATGTGTGAAGTCTGGAAAGTTCAAGTATTTCCCATAGGACAGATATTGTATGGATAAATCAATATAAAATAGCAGCCAGATATATTGGGCTATCCATGGTGCAGCACAAGTGACCCCTGCAAAGGAAGAAAAAATTATTAACATTTTAAATGTGTCTCCTATGAAAACATCCCTTTAACTTTTCCCTAACTTGTCAAATAAGTTACTTTAAATACATGAATTTGTGGCATGAAAGCATGTGTGTATTTCTGTAAACTTGTGTTTTAAAGGCATTAATGTAAAACATGCAGATGAGATGGTATTTGTAGCGGAGCAAAAAAATATTACAAACATGGATTCAATCTGCAAAATCCTCTGCTTATTATTAGCAAATACATGAAACACTTTCTGATTATTTTACTAAATCACTGACTCGGACAGGAATTTCATGCTCCACTAAATCTGATTTTGTATATGAAATATTGGCCTTAAAATAAAATTTTCAAAAAGAGCTTTGCATTCACCTGCGTTGTATCTTGAGTGTTGCTGTTCTTTGGAAAGTGCCAGAAAAAGTTGCTTATTTTCAGAGGGAAGAGCATATTGCATCTTTTGCACGTATTTGTAATATTTGAGCTAATTAAATGTTACCAAGAAGAAAAAAAAAAACAAACAAACCAAACAAGTAACTGATTCTTAAACGGTATGGCTAGATATATACATTTACAGGACAAAATGAGGATTCTTCCCACTCTATGCAAAGGACCTTCTGGCTACATCTGATCCTTGGAATATTTCTCTTCCATCCAAGAGAGTACATTTTTCTCCTGCTCTGTGCTTGGTTGGTGGCTTCAGTAAAAACCCTGCTGTGTTGCCTTGAATCCTGTTTGATGGTTCCCTTACACAAGATGATTTGGATCATATTGTCAGCTTGTACAGTAACTGAGTTATTTCTGCACGTGTAAATTCCCATATGTTGGAAGGAGTGGTCACTGCTCAAAAGGACTTGCTTGGAAAGGGAACCTGCCAGAAGGTGCAGAGTTACCTGCGTGGGACCTGGCTGTGAATGTCCTCTGTGTGGGTCAGGGCAGCACGAGGTGATGGGGAGAGAGTTGTTGCTAGTGCTGAGAACACCATTCCGTGTTGTGATCAGCTTGACGTATGCATGTATTCGCTCCTGTATCTTTGCTTGGAGAGTGTATTAGCAAGTGCCATGCCATATCCATCCCCACTTCTCCACTTAAGTCCTTCTTCCACATACTTACTTAATGAAGCCCATAAACTCATGGAGGAAAGGAAGAGGCAGAACAGGAGCCAGAGAAATACATAAAAGTTTGAAATCATTCTGATTAATCAAATAATAAGCTTATACATCAAAAAGCGGTTGTTCTGTTTGAGGTTATATGTATCAAGGTGTGAGGCTGTTATGTGAACACAGTTTGATATTGGGGGTGTTCAGTCTGTCACTAATAGCTGAAAAACCCTTTTGAGACAGGTAGCAAGAAGGATATGCTAAGAATGTTTCCCTCAACTTGTATTTCACTTCTCCATCCTGACCCACACTATTCTTTTGTGCTGGCACAAGTGTTGACAGAGGTGCCTGATGAACCACATGGGTGTATGAGTCTGGGTTAGTGTTAGGTCAGATCATCTCCCCAGTCCTTTATGACACAGGCACACAAGCATTTATGCTGACACAGAATGATGAGAAAGTGTGGGCCTGTGCAGAAGTAGGAAACTAAGAGACTGATGGCAGCTAAATGTCTTGTTTTAGCAATGATGCTATTATATCTTGTCTTGAAGTGCTCAAAACAAAGTTAGACTTAAAGTAGGTGTTAAAAATGTGATCTAGTGATGTATTAGTCTGTATTTATTTGGAAATTTTAGTAGAACACTACTAGAACTGGCGCTAATGATGCTGACAGATTCCAATCCATTATAGTACTCTAACTGAAGTCAGGCCAAGTAGAATATTTTGCAGACTCTTGTCTGGGGAGCGTAAGGGGAACTGAAGAGAAGGATCTTGCTGCTGACTGTTAGCTGTCGGTCCCTTGGGTTTCTGTGTTGGTTGTTCCCTAGCTACACATCATGATCTTAATTAACAGATCTTTCTTTGCTTCTTTCAATATCATATGCGATTCCAGAGATCAGCTTGATATAATTTATCAGCATGTATAAACCTTTATGGTGGCGTAAGAATTCATTGAAGTGCATTAAAGCTTAATCTGAGAGTGACAACATTCTTTGTACAGAATAAGGGGAACTCCACAAAGAATTAGTGATACACACGCTACTTTAAATTTGCATTCTCTGTTCTGAAAAAAAGGTAAGCATACAGAGAAAGCCGTACAGCTGTGGCCCAAAGTTGTGTTTCTGATCCTTGTAGAACCGCAATGTAAGTAGCCCTATAAGGTGTTCAGTGTGTACCTCAATAACATTTATATGTTTAAATTACTTGCTCCAATTCAGTACTACAGCACATTTTATGGCCATGTCATGTTTGAATCTTGGATGATAATTTGTTCATTCCCACTTTCCTGCAGATTCATTTACAGTTGCCTCTCGTTATTTGGTATAGAGTCTTCAACTTCCCAGTTTTTAGTAAAGTCTGTCTGTACATGCCAAAATTCAAGCTCAGGCATCTAGAAAAGATTTTACAAGAACAAATGGAATCTTAACTTTTTGCCTAGAAGACCACTTCCAAATCTTGTAAATCTAAATCTGAATTTAGAAGATACAGAGCGAATTGGAATGCATCAAGACTCAAAAGGAAGGGGTTTGCCTATTGGCAAAATAGGTCAAAAGAGGAATGTAACTGGTCCCTTATACTGAGGGTCTTGGCAAGTTTATCTCTTTACTTTTTCCCCCCGATTCTGTTAGCCCTCAGAATTAAACTGTTTTCTTCTGTTTCTTCTGTATGTATTACTTTTTTTTTTATCCTTGACCTACATTTTATTTCCTCATTTTTGGGAAAAATTTAATTGGTTTTGTCTGGGCTTTATTTTTGTTTTAATATCTGCCTAATAAGCTTAGCAATTTTACATTTTACTTTTGTCTTTTTAACTAAGCACTTGACAACTCCAGCCACTGGCTTAAACATACCTAAGGCATATCTCTACTAAGATGTATATGAGAATAGAGATGTGTCTAAATATTTGTGTGACACACACTTAGACATTCGTTGAGCGAACATATTTCTCTTACCAACACCAAATTACACTGAATATTTGGTACATGGACAAGAATACGTAGGTTTTCTTCTATACCCTTTGGCATTTTTACCTCTTACAATTCTTACTCGACTTTAACAAAACATTCCTTTTTCAGATTCATTCTATTGTAAGAATTACTTTAAATGTCATTTGAATATAAAATAATGTCCTTCTACTTTAGTTCTTTTGCTTTGTCATAAAATTTATAAAAGGAGATACTTTGTTTACCTTTTGGAGGTAGCAGTAGGTTCCTAGGAAAACACAGTAACATCACAGAATGATATGGAGTTGGAAGAGACCTCTGGAGATTATCTAGCTCAACCCCAACCAACATTAATTAGTCAGTACTTTTTGTCCTTAAGAAGGAGATGTATTTTCAGTTAGGCAAGGTATAAATTACTTTCTCAATTACTCAGGTTTAATGCAATCCAGAGAGCACACAAATCTTACCCTGCTTGTTGTTTAGTCATCCATGGAATCTGTGAAGAAAAAAGTACGTGGCTCACATTTCTCATGTAAGCAAATAAAACTTGGATTTTTTTTCTTTTACATATTATAAAAGCATCAAAAAAGGAAGAAATATACTTTTTTCCAGTCCATGTGAAGTTTCTTGGGCTTCATTCATCATTATATTTATATTGAGAATTAATTTGGTCTTTATTTTTTTTCCGATCTTACACATATTTTCCCAGTCAAACCAGCTCCTTTTGTTTTTTACTTTATCTTCCAAATATTTGCTTCTGAGCCTTTTCCTAGCCTTCTCTTTACTGTCAGTGTCTGGTTTTCTTCCTTTTCTGTTACCTTTCCATCTCTGCAAGTCAAGCTCTTTAAACGTTTACAGTTTCAGAAAGTTTCCAACCTGCCATAACTAGTAAGCTCTCAAAAGAATTCTTCATCTAGAAACATTGAAGTGGGACATTGTACTACATCAAAAGATTTAAATATTTTTCTAATTATGTGTCAATTTAGATTGTAAAGCTCTTGTAAAAATCCTTGTGTTTGGTGGTCGTTTCCTTAAATACATTTCAGCAAGAAAGACAAGGGTGGCAAGCGTCAGCAAGATATGCCTTCAAACTGTTTAGGTTTGATTGCATTGCATTATAGAATGCTTCATTACTAGTTTAACCTCTCAAAGGTTTTCAGCTGCTGTTTTA
The DNA here is from genome assembly GCA_013398155.1 of Pedionomus torquatus. Taxonomy (NCBI): domain Eukaryota; kingdom Metazoa; phylum Chordata; class Aves; order Charadriiformes; family Pedionomidae; genus Pedionomus; species Pedionomus torquatus. The sequence goes on along the minus strand of VZRU01016899.1, from coordinate 60,630 downwards.
TTTAGCTATACCGACTACACTGCCTACAGCAACTCCAGGCAATGATTCCCCCAGTGGCATGCATGAGCTGCCCTGCTCTACTGCAAAAATACATTATGGCTGAATTTGCCCTCAGAGTTTGGAAAGATCTAAAGTCTTTGGAGACCAAAAATGTGTTTTTTCTTTGTTTTAGCTGGCAGTATGAGCCTCTGGCATTTTAAAGTGCAAGTCATTAGCGTCCACAAGGGTGATGTTAATATGTCTGTGTTTCAATCTCAGGACATTTTCCAGTTGCTTCTGCCACAACAATCTCTGCCATCTCAGTGCTTTTTAAGCCCCTTGTGAATTCAAGTAAGCTTTGCAATGCCAGTAAGAATCACTGTAGACTTCGGCTGAAACCAGTTGCTACCTGATTTATTCTTTTTGTGGCAGTTGGCAGTGAGGTTGAAACTCATTCAGAGGTACTTGAAGTGGAGGGGGGAGAATGAAAAGAATAAGGGTTGTAACATTTAGAAACATTAAACACCATCAAAAGAAAAGCTAGAGGATTTTGGCCAACTTGGGTTTTTTTAAATTATTTGTGTTTATTTCTAAAATTGAGGAGCTGTGATTTAGACTTAAATAATACTCAGTTGCATATAAAAAATCCCAGCAAGAGTGATAACATAGTATCCAGAAACAAAAGCAAACTGAAGGATCAATTGAAGCAGGCGAGAGCATGGCCTGAGGGACCAGATGACAGTCCTCATTGAGGAGAAGGATGGAATCTGTCAACAAAGGTAATGCCTTGCGGGAAATGCAATAAGGCAACACAGAGAGATCAAGGGCCGACCCTTTCACCCTGTGTGTAAGCGCAGAGCGTGGATGTTCGGCACGGTTGGTCAATTGCTGCTTGCTTTCACTGGGAGGAATGTCAGAAATACTCCCCCTTCCCTTTTAGGCTGCTTTACTGTATTCCCTCCAGTTCCCAGCTCAGGCATAATCCCAGCTCCCACAACTGAGAGGAATGTAATGTTATCAGAGGGATAGGGCAGAAGAAGAAAAGAGGTCTGAATGTGAAGACAACCAAGCGAAGCTAAAAACATAAACATTTTGGCAAGCATTGCTATTTTTAGGCATTTCATTTGGTCTTAGGGAAAACTAAGCAGTATGGTGCCAAGTCAATAGTGCCTGGGGTTAGATCGCAAGGTTTCATAGCCATCACTGCCTATCCCTGCTGTGTAAATACAGGAAAGGACTGGGGACTATGAAAAGCAGTTTCTCTCTTAGTTTTCTTCTGGTTCATTATTGTTTTCCCCCTAAGCATCTTTAAATTAAGCACTCTGCAGGGGATTATTCTCTGCAGCCCCAAGTAGAGAGGATCTCTCTGGTGCAGGTTCCTGCCTGCTCCTGCCAGCCAGCATCAGACACAGGTTTGTCCAGAAAAGACTGGGAAGAGTCACCTGCCCACACACGGGTGTCTGCCCTCTTGTACCCAGTCTGGTGAGGGCTTAGAGAGTGAGCCTGGGCAGAAAGGATAAGCCTGGATCACTTTATAATTATTAATGCCCAGCTGATCTGATGCTTTATAGAAGCTCCTGTTTTGCTCATGAGAGCATGAGAAGTTCCAGAAGGGTTGTGGTTTGGAGGAAGCTGATCCAGATCTTCGGACCTGCAGGTAGTGGGATCATGGTGTATTGGTTAAAAAACAAAAAAATTCCGTCCTGTTCACCTATTTATTTTTACATTAATTATTACGTTTATGGGTAAATATAAGGCTATTCAGATGTTTCTAAACTCAGATTTCTTGAAAATGTCACAGCTCTTTATTCTGGTCTTGAGTAACTGTCATGGCTTGGGCTCTGTTATACCTCAAGCCAGGACAGTAACATGTTTTCCTTTGGATCACTAACTTTTATTCATAATATTGGGAGTGCATGTATCCATTCTGGCCATTTCCTTGCAGTAGCAAGTAGCTCTGATCCAGGTTAGACCTTAGAGAAATTGATGTGTTTCTCTGACTGTTGATAATATTTTATATTATATATTGATCTGACATCTTTACACGTTGGCCTACAAGGAACTAAAACCTTCAACATAAATTTCAATTTTGATCAATCTGCAGCAATTCTGGGCCTGTGCAGAAGTGGGAGTGGTTAGGATGCACCATGCAAGGGATTAAAAAGCAGAACCCAGGTGTTGGCTCATTCACAGTACCCTGAATGTCGACGTCTGAAGAGAGGGATGCTCCTCATGCTCTGAAAACTGTCAAGACACTCCTTTTAAAGTGTGGATTTGACAGGATTCAAAGGCAAGTACCAGAAATAAAAGCTAGTGGGCGGTGTCTCGTAGTTCTTCTTAGCTGGGAGTTGCACATGAAAAGCAACCACAGACTTAGAAAGCCTTGTGTTTTACTGACAAGAAGAGGCAAGGATGACCATGGGCCTGTGTTCATGTAACAGATATCAGTATGACACAGATGTTCAGCACATCTACATCTTTAAAAGAGGCTGAGTATATCTGATGTACTTTTCATTTCATTTATTATTGCTTATTTGCCAAAAAATGTGAGGGCATCATACTATTTTATTGGTTAGTAGCCAATTTTTTTATATTGTTTAAAAAATAGTATTCTGTTTTATATAAATTAAATGCAAATTGTTTGAGAATAATTGTCTGAGAATAATCAATGTTCCTTTTACATAAAGGCAATAGAAATTGTCTGAGAATAGTAGCTACAAGAGGTTCTGTTTTGCATATCTATCATTCTTCCAGGTGGATGCTCTAAAAGCATTTTACAAACAATAATAAATTTAGCTTTACAACACCCTGCTGGTGTGAATGAATATTATGAACGTTTTTTAAAATAGGAAAACTGAGGCATAGAGATATTAAAGCAAAATGCCCCAAAGGTAGCCACTGGCATTACTTTGGGGTGCTTCCATTTTCTTTCTATGAAAGAAAATAATGGTACATTATCAAATGCTACATTATCAAACTGTGAAAGCATGAGGAAAAAGTTTTATGATGCTGTCATCACTTCTGCACTCTTTTTCCTTGGAAAATGAGTGGTGGTCTAGGAGACTGTTCAGGATTTCAAAGAAAATCACTTCAGATTAGCTGGAAAGTGCTGATCTGAACATCGATAGGCTTTCTGTGTAATCAGGTGCATTAGATATTCTGACCCTTATCATTTGTAGTAATGTACAATTGTATGTGAACATAACTTTCAGATGACTTTCTCAAATATATGGTAACATTTTATATTTTGATAAGTCCATTCCAAATTTTCTAGACATGCATTTCAAAATATTTCTTTTAAATAGGCAGAGAAATATTTTAAAATATCGATATCCTTATACCTCCAGCAAAATATTACAAATCAAAAAGTATAGAAAAGTTCTCCCCATTGTTACAGTTTTGCTAGTGCAAATGGAAATGCCTTTTTTATAAGTAAAAAGACAGAGAAAAGACATTGCATGAGATGGTAAAAGATTTTGCAGTCTTGATGAATAATAAGCAGTAAGAACCACACCCTGATCTCAATTAAAACTGTAACCTGTCGGTGCATCTCAAGTTTGATCTAAACTCCTCTCCATAGGTGTGAGGCAGCTCATCAAAGCTGATGGATCTTTACAATAATGTGAAGTTTCTTTGGCTTTAAACAGCATTGGTATTTTTATAACTTGTTTATAAAGTTTGCCATCTTAATTTCTTGGTTTCTGGTTCATCCAGCTGTGGATTAAAGTCTTGATGGAGTTTATTGGTGGTGCTACATAGTCGCTGCAAGGTACCAAAAGATCTGAGATGAGCTATAGAAGACATAAGAATGGGTATTAAAATCAGATCTGAAACAACTCCTACTAAAAGTATCTGGCATGGTTACATATCAGTGTAAAATTTGCACCTTGTCTGTAAAAGGTACGCTGCCTTATGTCATTATTATAGAAAAATTCAATTCAAGCTTCGCATTTGTAGACTAGCCAGTTTAGAATTCTGCCCATGCTCCATGGGACATCCTCCTTTGCAGCAAGACAACAAAGTACAATTGCACATATAATTTATTCATAAATTACTTCAAACATGAGAAATTATTCTTTACTAATATATCATTATGCAGTGCATACTTATTTTATGGTCTAGTACTTAGTGGTGTTTTGTGATTTATATGCTCCCTATTTCACCTATTTAACAACTTATTTCTAAGTTAACTAAATTAGTTGGCAATAAAATGATCACACACTGAATTGCAAAACGGGACCCTGGAACATGTAGGTGCTTCCAAATATAATTACTGTGGAAGTCCTGGCATTAGATAACAGGATAACTTAGAGAGTTATAACTTAGAGTCCTTGGCAGGACTCTAGAGTACCTTGCTGCAGATGTAAGTCAGAATTTTCCAGCTGAAACTGAACATTTGCTTTTGAGTTAAGCATTAGGACTGATATATTGTGTCTCAAGGAATTAACAGAATGAAGTAAATGAATTAAAGACAATAGAAAGCAGGGGTGTGTTTACAGTCAATTCTGATTTATTTGAATCTCGTGTCTATCAGTGGTCTTAAAAATAGCTCTGTGTCAATGTAATTATTTGTGCTGTCGGCTTTTTAGGGGTAGGAAATGTTACTTACATATTACGCCTCTGAGGACTGTTTTATTATTTTCATATTGCAACCATGCTGCAAATGCTAGCGACGCTTGCGGGACAGATGCTAACCATGAATCAGTGAAACCAGTTCCAGTGAATCCTGCTCCTGAACTTCAAGGTGTGAGATAAAACCTGGATTGTATTACTTCACTGAGAGACCACTGGAATCCCTGAAAAAAAGGAGCATCTTCTTTCCCCCATCTTGTTCCTCTAAGCGAAGAGTACTGCAATTTTCTTACCTTTTCCTGCTTAACTAGGAAGCTGCTTGTGGGCTTTTTCCATTCACTTCTTAATTAAGCCATTGCTGAGTATGCTGTGTGCTGTCTAGACAGGACTCAGTTGCATTGGGCTGGTGGTCGAACAAGGAAGGCATTAAAGTAAAAGCTGAGCGGCAGAGTTTGAGCCCTATAATAAAGTTATTTAATCCAATTGTTTCTCATTTGTTCACAGGAATGCTTGATAAAAGAGTTTTGGTGCCATTTTTTAAAGGCGGTTGGATTTCAATATTTGTCCCTTAAGACTCGGTGATGGGAAGGCCTTCAGTGCAATGAAAACTCAATTGATTTTCATATAAATGCTTATTCTGAAAATAATGATTTAAAATTTTTGTAGGGCAATTCCCTTCAAAAGATTAGCCAGGCTAATCTAATCATACTATGTGGTGAATCTATGGAAAAGTTGAGTGCAGCATAGGCGAACTGTTTTCACAAAATAAAATTAGTGTAATCAGTGTATATGTATTCCATTAAGTTATGAAATATATATTGCTTGGATCGTTGTTTCTGTAGAAAAAGGGGACCAAGGAACCCTCTTTCAAGTGCTGGGATTTTTTTAAATTAATGCCATTAATATCAGTGGTTGTAAAGTTCTACAGGTGCTGAATGCCTTTGAAAATTCTCCCATGATCCATTACTACAAGATTATTAATGTATTTACTTGCATAGTACTTTGGGTCAAGGGTACTCCTCAGATACTGGCCTCAGTTGTACCTTTGAGCATTGTACTGATAAAAATGACATTATAGAGCTCCATACAGTCAAGATAATGTAAGCAAAGGACCTCCTAGGTCTTCACATCAAAGGTGACCTGACGTACCACATCACAGAACCCTTTTCCCAACCTTGTGAAAATTCATCACACTGGGGAGCAGCTTCTGCTGCTTGGATGAGAACCTGCATTCCAGAACTGTATTACCAGCTTACTCCAGCAGCACTTTCACTCATATAGAGCTTCCAGGTAGGGTCTCACCAGCTGTTGCACAATGGTATCAGTAGTTCTTCAACAGAAAATTCTCATCTGGATAGCATGCCTTTCTCTCACTGCCATTCGATTGTCGTCTGCAACTCCTCCTGTGATCACTCATTACACCAGAGTACTTCTTATCCAGCTGATGGATTCCCAGCTTACAACAAAGATTTTGTCACTAGTGTCCAAATGCACAACCTTGCGTTTTGTGATATACCAGTTTTTCCACAGTTTTATTATTCCAGTCATCAGGTCTTTTTCTGAGTCATGCTGACTCTGGTATTGCAGTACCTTTTAGCTGAGCACTGTCAACCCATCTCATCAGCACACTGGCACTTCCCTGTTAAGGTCACAGAACTTTTGCGAAAGTTTATTTTTTAAATTATCCTGGAAGATACCCACTAGAAATCTCTCTCCAACTCAAAATGCTTAATTTTCAACATTGTTTGCCATTATGTCCTCTTTCACCATTTCCTTTATATACCATGTTGTCTTTTACCAAATTCGTCTTAAATTTTCCCAGATAGAAATTTTGTCTGATTTTTTCACTGCAAAACTGGCAGAAATTTTCCTCATTGCTTTCACCCAGAATCCATTGTTTACTGGAAGAGAAAAACAAGGATAGGCAAACATGAATGGCCAGTGAAAAATTGATTTCTTACTGCCATTTTCCATTCTATTCATTGAGGCATTTCCATTTGTTTCCAGTCTTTCTTTATGTTTTGCTAAAAGTTAGTCCCTGCAAGCTGTCATATTATTTATGTCCGATTAACAGGTTTTGTCTCCCTCTTGACCTGTAGAATTTTTTTCCTGACTTTCAAGACTGTTATTTTCTGCAGTCCTCATTTAGACAAGATGTTCAATGATTTCAGTACTGGAAGTTTGAAGTGAACATCTCAACGAAAAGAATCACTATATAATCCCAAAGTGAGAAATAAGCAGCTGAACAATGGGTTTTGCCTCAGCTGTCAACTGGAATTTTTTAGCTCAGGAGAAACAGAAGTTTAGCTGATAGCAACTAATACAAAATTTGTATTTATTGCCTTTCCCTATTTTTATGCCTTTTACGTGAGTTCTAATGAAGGATTCGCAAGGAAACCCAACTGGCAGTCACTTCCCTATACATTTTATCACATATCCCAATAGAGTGGCATTTTTAGCATGCTTTTCCAAGTTGTTACATTAACAAATTTGCACTGATTTCTTTATCCTGTCATCTAAAGACCACCTTGTAGTAAGACAGTGAACTTTTACAGCATTCCATAGTTGATGCACTGTCTAATGTCACAAATGTCTGCTCAAATTACTTCACTAAGACTTGAGAAGAGTCTACATTGTGCCTTCCATTTGAGCTTGATTTGACAGAATCAGTCCCTGCGCTAGCTCATGGCACTTATCAGTTAGTCAGCCTTCCTCAGGGAAGAGAATTTAGAGTGCACCATATTCAGTTTTCAGATCAAGCCCTGTCCCCTTAGGAAGCTCTGTACTGCATTATTAAACAAGGTGCCATCAGCCGTAGCACCATGCTTAAACATTCAGTCAAATAAAAGACGACATCATTATGTTAACTCTTTTTTCACTGGCTTCATTTATCTTTCAGTGGTCTGAAAGAAAATGCTAAGACAAAGAAAACTTTGCTACACCTTTATTTTAATTTCTCTTGGAAGTGCGTAAACATGAACAGGAAAAAACATCTGATATTATAAAATAATGATTAAACGTAATGTTATATGAGGTGGGTTTTTGCATGTTAGATTTTTTAAGTTGAGACCAAATATTGGGGATTTTGTCAGTTTGTTCTCATATCGATTACTCATTTTGTGTGTTTTGATTTATAGATGTACACAACCAAATTCTGATGATTGCTGTAACTTAACTTTAATAAGTAGATTAAAGACAAATGTTACTGCAAGCTAACGAGAGAAGAAATTTGTTGTAAATGTGAAAGTCCCTTTATAAAGTATATTACCCCTTATACCATCAGTACACTGTACAGTAAGGTATAAGTAGACTGTGATCACATTATGCACACAGCGTCAAGAATTATGGGTCCTTTCAAGTGTTGCATGTCATTTCAATCAAACTGAAAATCACACAGAAGGGAGACGTGCTCCCTCTTGAAAGTGAGTAGATTCAGGATATATACTCTAAGATTTGCATTATAAATCTCCTTGGGTGTTCTCCTTATATTCAAAAAGAGTTTTGTACATCTTTATTTATCTTGTCAGAGCAGAAATTGTCAAGATTCTCTGAGAAAAGGAAAGATATCCTTTTTAAAGCTTCATGTTGATATAAATATGAAAATGGATTAAACTCTGCTTCCAATTTTCAAACATATGTACTTCAATGAATATTAAATGGTAGACCCATATCATCATCATGACTTATTTACTTTGTAGAGTTTTTATCAAAAAAGGACTGGAGTTTGCTGTGGAGCGTGAAACTCCACTGTAATTGAGTTTAGAGTGGTAAAACCACTAAAGAGGCCATGGCCCCAGAGAGTTCCCTGAAACCCACCTGTCAGCTGGTGTTATATCACTGATCCAACAAGCCGTGCCTTCCTCTTCCCGCTAAAGACTTCAGTGGCAAAAAAAAAAAAAGATGAAAAAATACCCAAAGTTGCTCCTAGGAAAAAACCCCTCTGTAACAGCTGCACAGTGTCAGCAGAAATAATGATCTGAAACTCAGCCTCCAAGGGATGCTAGTCTGGGTCCTAATTCTGTAAGGTGTCATTTCTTTCAGTGCAGTGCCATTAAGCATGAAAGTAATGGAGAGGACATGAAGAATTCTTTCACCAAAATATAACAAGAGAGAGAAAGGGGACTTCAGGATCTTGACAGGAAGAGGTGTCTTGTTTTGCTAGAAGGATGCTTAAAAATGGCAATTAAATTCTTGCTGGTTTACTGTCAAAAATGCACATGTTCAGGTTTTGAACATGTAGGTTCACATGAAAATTTAAATTGTGAGCAGGTTTAGTTCCATAGTTTCTTTGGGTTAAAAGCAGGTGGATTGAATGACTCAGAAGGCTGATACTAGACTACTTTAAAACCATAGATGAAGTCAGTCCTCAGGTCAAGTGTTCTGCTTGCAGAACTCCATCTGCTTCAGTGGAGTTACATATGTGTAGGATCTGGTTATAAGCCAATAGTGACTTTGATAATTAGCAACTGTTTGACCAGCCTGTTTTCTGTCCGAGACAGAATTAGATCTAAAGCAATATTGCCCTGCTATAATTTAAGCACCTGCACTAGCCCTCTTGGCGGAGATGAGGAGCCGAATGACACAGGAAATAGCTGCTTTGTGAAACTCAAGGCAATTCCTGCACCAAAATGTCAAGGCAAGCTGGCAGGGTCGTACAAGCAGTTTTCAGAAACGGTGCATTTATTCTATTTTTGGCATGAAAAGAGGCTTTCGTCTTCAGACTGTCTTCACAAAAGCGAACACCTACCTTCACAGGCAGTTAAATGCCCGTGCCTTATTTAAGAGCTTACCTTCACTGAAATCACTGCCATTCTGACGTTGGATCAAAGTCTATAAAAGAAAAGAGTCCAAATGTTTTCTTCTGAGAAGATGTAGCTGATCATATTGAGTCCCTTTTACAAGAAAGGCAAAGAAGCTGCTCCGTTAGACTTGGATTTGTTTCAAAGATTGTGGCTGGCAGATGCATTGTTCTGAAAACTACTCCTGCCAGTTTTTTTTTTATGTTACACCTGCATTAATATTCAGTGCAAATGAGTCCTCGGGTTGGTCTTTGAATTACTACTGTGATCATTGGTGATGAAATTGAGAAAGGATATGATATTTCTCCCATATCTTTGCTTTCAGACATCAAAGTCTGAAATCGTTCTTCCTACAGGAGATGTGCTCCTCTGCTCGCAGGGTTGTCCTGCTGTAACGTTCTTCAAAAATAGTTGCTGGGAAGAACATTACAAATTGCTGTGCACTGCCTCCTTGACCTTGGCACACAAGCTTATTGCAATAAGTAACTCCAGACTGGATCGCTGTTGGGTAAAGGATACACAGAAACTTCCAACCTGCTCCAGGCATGATTTGTGCTCCCAGCCTATTCCTGAAGAAGAATGAGACTGTCCTTAGTGTGGGTGCTCACCCAGCTGTAGGGAGGGATGTTCTCTTTAAATCAGAGGAGATCACTGTGAATTCAGTGTCTCCCAATGTTTCTGCTTGCTTTCAGCATCAGAGTCTTGAGTGATTATTTATGAGCAAGATTGAACTGAAGAAAACAAATCTGATGTCCCTTACTGAAGAAATCTTCTAATTGTCCATGCTTTCAATATTCTATGCATTTTTGCAGCCAAGGAAACGTTTAGGCACATAACAAAACCTAAAATGTGTGTAATGAGAAGAAACATTTTGTCTTTTGATTTGATCTTAGTGTAAAGGAGCGTGCTTTTTTTCATCAAAGGTTGCATTTCAAACATTTAAAAATACCACTTTCTCTGCACTAGAAATAATTCTAATTTTAGTAAATAAACCTTAGTCCCCTGCCATGGTATTTTATGCTTCTTGAAGGGCTATACCTCATGCCCATCAGTGAATACTTCGGTCTGTAGTACTGCAGTCTTGGGTGTAGTTTCATTGGTTCTTAAACCAGTTGAACTGTGAGTGGCTGCTAAAAGGGGTGACTTTCCTTGAATGATCAGGCTGCTGTTCCTGCCCCAGTAGCTGCTGCAGCATCTCATTTTTGGTGGCTGAGAGAAAACTTTTTTTCACCTCCAGTTAAATTTTCAGTTGGATCAACTCACTGACCTGGCAAAATCTGATGCTGCAGGATCACTGGACCTGACATGAGGAAAGTGGTGGGAGCACGTTGGCACAGGAGGGCAAGGCGAGTGACTTTTTTTGGCAAAAGTTTTAAGTTACACAGGAGAAGATGTATCATGAAGTCACTTGGCAGTTAATAACAATGCTGTTTTATTGCACTAAACCAACAGGGGAAATGGGACTCAGTATCTTCGAATTACCTTCTTTTTTCTTCCCTTACTCTACCCTCCAATGTAGAGCCTGCGTTCACAGCAGCATTACGTTTAGCCATACATCAAGAATATGAGCGATAATTCAAATACCTACTCCCATAGATTTTCACAGGTAGTCTTTTTTACGTCTCTCACTGCCATAAAACTTCTTGCCTTCAACCCTGCTCATTCATAATGTTTCTTGGCATCTTTATTTGAGGGGTCTAAAAGGGAATAACAGAAGAAACAATACATTTTAATAATACATTTTGATAATTGTGGGACTACACCAAATTTCAGGTGTTCATACTTGCCCTTACTGTGCCATGAGAGGTTCCAGCAATTGCTTAGGAGAACTTTATGGTAATGCATGTTCGAAGTATATCTTCCTCAGTGGTGACAGAGTATTTGTGCAAAGAGAACTGCCAGAATGGAAGTGGTGCTGTGGGTTTGGCAGTTGGTGTTGTTGCTGATACCTCATCACTGAATATGGAGTAGCTGACAAGATTCAAAAGAACAAAAACTGACAGTCTGCATGGTTTCAACTTTCATTGCCCATTTTGCTCTTGTATGAAGAGTAATTGGGTTATATTGTCCTCCTTACTGGAGTTTCAGGAAAAGTATGTTGTCATAATCCATTGCACAGCAAGCTGGGCTAGCAGTTCCAGCAGTTTACTGAAATAAGCCATGATCGCAATGTCCACAGTATATTCAAGGTATTGTATTGTGATGCTGGGCAGCTCTGTTTCTGCAGAAGACTCATTACTCTTTGGATGAACTAGTTATCAGATGTTGTTAGGCAGCTTTCAAACAAAAGATGTTCACAAATTGTTCACAAGTACTGTCCAAACATCATGGACATCAAAAATTATTATTGAGCCTTACATTTAATACCCGGGCGTGTTATCAGTAGCCTGTTCAGTAAGTGATGAAGAATATATTACGAGTATTGTAAACATTGTGGAGATCAATTAGCGTTTCTGCTTCGACAAACGATATCCAACACTAGATGGCACGCTTGGCCTCAGGATCACAGCCGCTTCTGTGTCTCCTTGCCTTGCTTGTGTCCTCACGTTTTGGTCTTTCTTTTCCTTGATTTTAAAATGAGAAAGGTGGGTGATGTTACAGAGCACAGCTGGTCCACCCTAGCTAGGTAATTTTGAAACCTCCCTCCTGTGATCCTCCCCAAGCTGCTGCTTTCTACGGATTTTGAAAAATTTCAAAAAATTGCTTAATATGGGAAGAAAGCATCACTGAAATAGTAAATTAAATAATAAATGGGAATGAAGATAGCAGGGTACTAAGAATAGTAATGTTTTTAAAGCAAACAATATTTAATTAAAAAAAAAAAAAGGAGAAAGAGGATGCAAAACTATTTTCAAGGGGCATTTTCCTCCTACTCCATTCCATCATCTATTATTCTTATACAGACAAAATAAAAATGGTTACATAAGCTACAGATAAATTGCTTCATGTCAGTTTGATCCAAATAAAAATTTTATTTCTGACAATTCTTGATTTGATCATTGAATCAAAAATTCATAATTTCAGTATCCCTAAAGCAAAGTGATACGCTCAGCCTCTCCCTGTGTCAGGATCTAGGGGGACATAATGGGATTGGGATTAAAGAGCAAAATGGATGGAGCTAAGGATCCAATGTCCACACAAAATGACTTTTAAGAAGGTTACTTTGACTAGCTCTAATCTGCTTCTGGGGGCTGAATGCTCATAGATCAGGCGAGGTCTTGGAGCTCAACCTGTGGTTTAATTGCATTGGCCTTGATGATCTCTCAAGATGCTTTCCAGACAGACCACAATATAACAAAATCTTATTCAAAGCCTGTTTTGATTATGCCTGAGAAACACATGCTATCTTTTCCTGATATATTACTTCGAAGTTCTTAAAAATGAAAATATTGCTTTTGATGCCATCAACACAATGCACAAAGAGCTGGGTTTCTCTGTACTTGCTGTAGAAAAATGCATCTGGCTTTGCTACGAGGAACAGAAGCTTTCATGAAGTCCTTGTCTCACTAAAGTGTTTTCAGCTGTTCTTTACCTCACTTACATGTGAGCATGCATATATCTGGTCTTTGTGCCTCATCCTTTTCCACCGTGGGAGGCCTGCGTGGCTGCACAGTCCTGGTGCTGCATTGATATCAGGGCACTGACCTCTGCTGTTCTGTTATAAACCTTCCCTGCTCAACTGGGATTATTATCGGAGTATCATCTCCCTGGTGAGAGTCTTGGCTCAGATGTTCCTTCTTCCTGAAGGAGGGGAATCAGGTCACAAAGCACGGCTTTCTGTCGGAAGCTGGGATTCCTGTCCTGGAAAATGCAGGCATTGAAGACAGTGCAAAGCTGTTCTTTGTACTCTGGTACCACTCAGTACCAACATTCACACTAAATGTTTTAAAGTAATTAGGTAATAATTTTTAATATAAAATAATATTTTTTCCCTAAATCTCTGCTTTTCTACCACTGTAATTTAAATACTTTTACTTGCATTATTAATTATTTACATCAACCAAAGTGAGAAGGATCAAACCACTGAAATCTTAGGAAGTTCAAAGGGGCTTTATTGACTGTCCACATTAATAACAAATCTATTGAGTTAAGTAGTTCAGCATCCCAATTTTTAGAAGCACTGAAATATCTCCCAGGTGGGTAAAAAAATGCAGGAAAGGCAGCCTGGGCTCGCTGACACAAAGTCAGAAACCTAATAAAGGGAATGCAGTATTGGAAAGTACAAAAGTCAACATGTCAACATAAATCAACTTTGTCAGAATGAAACAGATGAGTCCATTTGTTGGTAGATCAGATTAACATAAATCAAGGCAGTATAAAGGTTACACATTATAGGGATTTGTGCCTGGTAAACTTTCATAGTGTGATCAGAGATAGTAATCAACTGGCAGGGGGAATAAAAAGTCAAAGTGAAGCTTAAACGCTGAATCAAAAATCAGTTCTGTTAATGTCTAACATGCTGGGGTCAAAAATTTGTAAGAGTCCAGCTGTGAAAATGAGATGGGAGCTGTATTAGTTTTCTCCATTCTGTATCTCGCATTTAAGTGTTGTCAGCTGATGAGGGTTTGTCCCTCGGGAATTGTCGTGGGGTAGTTTAGTCTATGTAAAGTGAAAATTTTGCATCACATAGAGGATCTTGTGAAATACTGTAAGGCATGAGGACTACATGCTGAGATTCATAATGGCGAGGAAGGAACAGTAGAAACAGTAATCTGCCACATGCCCTTATCTAAAAGTGCTTCTTGACAAAAGAAGGCAGCGTGTTTGCAGTGTGGAAGCTATCAGAATCTGTGACACATTTTAACAGTCAGTGGTTATTAATGGATAAAAACTGCTAACTTTAGACGGATGCTGACATACAGAACTGTTTAGAATAACTATAAATCCCAATGGACCTATTCTTTTCACGCCTTTCAATACTGTTTCTGTTTGTGGCATTGTGTAAAGCTCCATTACTGGGTCAAAGGTTTGATGTAAACAAGCAATAACCTCTCTAGCAGGATTTATATACTGAGAAAATTTGGATTTAGAAAACTTTCTCATGGAGCTTCTTTAAGGCACATGTTGCATAATGTCTATGCAAATATTTTAGAAAGCTTTTTGTACATTTCCATTTTCCTTCCTTTGTTTTCAGATTATGGACTCACACTTCATTGTTTATGTGTCCAGAAATTTTTAAATTTATGTAACATTTTAATACCATAATTTTACTGTGCACTCAAGAGAAAGAATCTAAATCAAGCAAAGAATGAACTGTAAAAAAAAATTAATGCAGTCCTGCTTATTTTCTAAAAATTATTTGCAATTCTTGGGGAATTGTTTAACCTCTGTGATCCAAATTCAGACTTATATAAAAAGCACTTTCCTCTGTATGTGGCCCCACTCTCTAATTTTTAGTCAGAGATGCCTTTCAAAAAATAAGGTGCTCATAAGCACATTAATCCATCACAGCTATTTATAAGGGACATATTATGTACTTCCAAACTACATCACACAGAATTGCTGATTTAAGGTATTCAAAGGATTTTCCAACATGTTTGTATATTTATTGTTTAATATATTTAACCTTATTTTATAGATGGGGTATCAAGTGACATAAAAACTGGGGGTGGATGATGTCATTATGAAACAACTTCTTTTGTGGTAGTCTAAAAGTAATTGAAAGAAGGAGGTTGTGGTGATGTTGGCTGATGCTGATGTGCCTAAGAGCATGGCCTATAAGCCTATTGTCTCCCCAACTCTATGAGTACCTACTTGTGAGTAGTTCTGGAAGTTCTGGAAGCTGGAAGTCACAGTCTGAAAAAACCATTGATCTGTCCAAGAGAACAGGGAGAGCTATGGCAAAGTTAAGGTAAAAATGCCCAAGTATCCCAATACTCAGTTTCCTGTCCTGGTCAGGAGGTCTTGTTGCCTCCTGCCTTATAGTAAAAGCAACAATTCAACAATGAAAATAAAGTTCTCATGCAGCTATTTGTCCTTTGAAAATACAAGTCGAGAAAAACGTATGTAGCTTGCATCGACTCATGGTATCAGATGCACAGGTTGTGTTACTTTTGCTTGGTTAAGTATATTTTACTAAGTATTCCCATGACTCCCATGTAGAAGACAGTACTACTCTTTGTCAATACAGGAGGTATATGCTTTCCAAATTATCAACAGTGGCTTTCATTTTTAAGAAATCACTCAAGGCCTGACTGACTTATCCACTGCATTAAGGGAAATGCACTGAGTTGCACGAATTTCCTCAGCAAGTCATGAGGAGCTAGACTTATTGTTCCTGACTTACAGCTCTCTTTTGGGGAAAAAAAAGAAAGATCTTACTCGATAATAAGACAAACATTAGTGCTGATGAGGTGGAAAGGTCACAGCCAGGAACAGAAAATGTAGAGCTTAATATTCAGAACAACAGTGAAGGACAGTGAGTGACATGAAAACTGAGGGCAGATGATGTCACTTCGTACCTCCTTGTCTTGTGGTGGTTTAACTGACCATAGATTGTCATGGGATGGTGCCCTAACTTAATAAAACATGAAGTTGGTTTAAAAGCTACTAATGATAAAAAGATCTACAGTTAAAATAATAACTAAAGTAATTTACTTCCATTCAGAAGGGTCTCAATTTAGTTTAATAATTACTTCTGTGGAAATTATTTTATTTGCCACATAAATCTAGCCAACTCAGAAATGGGACAGAAAGCTTTTAGCAGCTTAGAGTAACAGAACACCAGTTAATGACATAAAATGAGAAGCAAAATATGCTACTGGAGTAAGACCTATGTTTAGTAAATGTAGTAAAATGCCAGTGTCCTAAGAGGGAGACAATCATTGCTAGGATAATTGGAAGACAAACCTCATCCTGTGGCATTAGGAGTTACGGTAGACCTAGAGAAGAAGGAGGGGTGATACTGGGTCAGAGCTAGGACGCTAGCAAGCATTATCAATGAAGGGAAAAATACAGTATTGGCAGAAAGATCTGCAGACAGGAAATGAAGGCAACCACAGACTCACAGGGTAAGCGAAAAATGACCTATCTCACTGAAATAATAGTAGTTGGTTTAGACTCAGTGTCCTCAGGCTGGGTTTCACTCCAGACATGAAGTCTGTCAACGTGGAAAATGTCTTGAAACCTTTTATTGTAACTTTCTAACTTAGGTGCTGATTCAGTGCTGCTGGGTACTGACTGAGACTGAAAAATACAGCATGGAGGGGAAAAGTACTCCTTCCTCCAAACATTCAAGTTTTCTTGGAAGTTTCCTGTCTGAATACTGACCTGGCCTGACCCTATTTAGCTTGTGAGATCTGATGAGATCAGAGCCTGAGGTTATGGCACTAAACTAAGAAAAGTGATAACAAAACAAAAATGGCATGATTGACAGGGTAGTAGGCTGAACACAATAAACCTATGGAAGACCGTGTGTATGTATTCCACTCCTTAATATCCTCTTTGTAGATAAGAAAAATAAGCCTTACCCCAGAGCTAAAATAGTAATGGGATGAGGGCTGCCTGCCTTACTTGATGGCCATAAACAATAAGTATATTATACAAAGATGGATTACTGAAATGGAAAGTGGGTACTCATGAGATGCTCCCTTGAGGCAGGACTGAAGCAGGAGCCATCCCGGACCCTTGTGCTGTCTACAGCTGTCTCATTTTGGCGGCCCCATGTTTCTCAGTAAGCTGTGTTATGACCCTGTGTAGTCCAACTTTAGTGCTTTTCACCGTCAGGTTCATTGGGGCTATGGAAGATCTATTTTGCTTGGAGAAAAAAAAACAACAAACGTGAACAAGTCACTGAAAGCATTTACAGATAAAGGAGGTAGTCAGCAGAAAGCTGTCTAAAGAGGTTTCTTTTGTAATGCACCAACGAAAAGCAGCTGCTTATGACAATAGAAAAAATGGCAATAGAAGAGTTACATAATGAAGCTCGGGTTTATTTTTCTTGAGTCCATGTTTTTCAACAATCTTGAAAATTACTGAGACGCATGCTATTAAGGTTGTGATGTAGTTATATTGAGCTCATTTAAGAGATCCGTAGTGACAGATTTTTCCCTCTGCAATGAGTACTGGAAGTAACTTCAGAAATTAGGCCAAGTTTGTTGTTACTTCAAAGTGTGATAAATAGGGAGAAACTCCATTAATTTAAAAGGAAATACCTATAGTTGTTCAGTGCTCAGAGCCTCTATATTTCAGTTTTTCAGAAAACTAGCATATTTTCTAAATATCTTTCATTTCTATAGACTTTTTTTATATGCAAGCTGAAGGCTCACATACATCTCCTTGTTTGGCACAAGCTGGGACAGATCAGCTGTCCCCAAGGCTTTTTTCTCCAGTGTTCCAGTTCAAGATAGAAATGCAAATACATTTAATTAGAAATTACACAGAAAGCTTCCTATTTTTGAGATTCAGAGCTGTTTTTTGACTTTTGGATGTGAACTGGAGCTGGTGGGAGTTTTTCTGCTGAAACAAATAATGGAGAATTGGATTTCTGAGGGAGCGCAGAATTTCATAAGGGGGAGAACATATAATTTTAAAATTATAAATGAATAAAAGTTGCCAATTTAATGTGTTTTAGACTAGTTCTGGTGGGGATCTCACATATCTTCTGGCCCTGTTAAGTTGAATATAAGGGCGACAAATGTTTGTCTTATTTCTGGTGCAACTTGCAGTGCAGGGATTTTCCTCTTCACTGAGAAATCTAAAGTGATTGCCTTCTGTGCTTTCAGAGGATGTGAATTAATTTGGAATGCAATAGATCATTTTCCTGGTGACTTTTCCAAACACGGTTTTATTTCCTTGTGAGGCATATTTGTGAGTGTTATTGTTTTCCATTCTATAGAAAAGTCAAAAGCAGTAAAGTATGAAATTCTTTTAGTACTGTTATCTCAGTTGTTGCAAACTGCTGGCTTTAGTCAAATTTGTAGGCATGGTTTTGCAAGTACTGAGAAGTCACTTGCTCCCTGAGAATAAAATCACTGTGGCAAGGACATGTAAAATCTGGAATACAAATAATTTTATAAAGGCAAAGTGGTCCAACCTCAAGCCTTTGTTACTATATTCATGCATATGCTTTTCAGGCATCTGAGGCTACTTCTTGGGAAAGATGATATTGGACAAATCCATGATTAGAGCCTTTGTAATGTTAACTGTCCCTACTGCGCTGGAATTGATTACACACATTTGGTGAAAGGCAATTTGAATGGTAAGTCACTTAGTCATATTCTCGTTTTCACACACCATTCAGCTTCCTACTGTCCTTCTGCTCATTCTTTTCTCTTTTCTCTCAGCAGTGTGCACAGCATGTCCCTACCATTGTTCAGCATAGTTTAAGATGGCATTAAGATAGAAAGATTGGTGTAAACATGTGGAAGAAGTTCCCAGTGAAATGTGCAGGCTTCTCCAATGCACACACAGCAACAGCTTTCCAATGTCCCCGCAGAAAACAGAGGAATTAGCAGCATTTTACTGAGAAGGTGAAGTAATTGCTGCAAACTTCTTAAAGCCCAGTCCTAGGAGTGGGTAGGCATTCTTACTGTACTGGTGAGCTTGAGGGAACAGAACTCACTGAGCAGCTGCATCTCTTACATTTGACCATTTGGTCTAAGAAACTCTGTTTCCTACTATGTAGAATACTTGGGGTTGAAAGTATTAGAAGATTAGAACTGGCACAAAAGAGAACTCAGCCCTCAGTTCTAAAGATATGTCGATTTTATCTTTTTAACCATTAGATTAATTTGGGGGTATGAACATGGTGAAGTATGAACTTTCCCAGATTTTACAAAGGGCAGCACCATAGGAAGGCTGAAATCTAAACACCCACTGCTTCAAGCTCCATTGCCTTCTTTTTCTTTTGGGGCTTTTACTACTATGTAGCATCACAACTGGCCTCTCATACTGTGGTTTATGTCACGTATATAGCAGTATATATCAAACAGCTAACAGATATCAAACACCGGGATTGTGTTTTTTTTTACTTACAACAAGATTGGCTGGACTGCTTGGCAGCAGTTACACCCAAAGCCATGGCTGTAACAGCTTTGAGGTCTTTTGGTGATGGCAAAGCTGGGAAAAACATTTTGTAACTGACAGCACAGTCTTGATTTGAGGTACCTAGCCAGAATCTGAAGCTGCAAAGTGATGGTCCAGAAGCCTTCTCAACCCTTCCTCAATATATGTAAGGTCTACCAGCCTTACATATGGCACAATGCAGATCTGAGGCCAGAGGTGTGAGGTGCTGGAATGATTTAAGAGCAAGCAGTATTGTACATCAGCACAGAGCTCTGCTCAGGCTTATAAAGCCCATGTTTCTTGTAGAATTGATGTTTGGCCAGATAAGCTACCTGCCCCAGCTTAAAATGCACATGAAGAAGTGCCAGTGCAGGCACAGAAATACAAGGTGGTAAGATGCAGCAGGAAAGAAGCAAAGGCAGGACCCTAGAAGTATCATCTCAGAACACCTTGACCTAATTAACTTGAAACTGTGCTCTCAGGCCAACACCTGCTCCTTGGAGATGAAGACATCATTTACAACTGCATTGTGCAGTTGTCCTGGTAGTCCCTTTGGTCTCGTGCTTTCACTGCCGGCAATGATAAAATTTCTGTGGAATTGAGGCTGGGCAGTACTATCCCAACAGCATTATAAGAATCTCCAAAACATCCCACAGAAGTGGCATCTTCAGAAGCAGTATCCTGGCAGGAGCAAAACATGCAGAGATCTCACAGGCTGCAAGTTGGAGATCTATAGAGCCAAGTTGAAGAGACCTTCTTGTTTG
The DNA here is from genome assembly GCA_013398155.1 of Pedionomus torquatus. Classification (NCBI taxonomy): domain Eukaryota; kingdom Metazoa; phylum Chordata; class Aves; order Charadriiformes; family Pedionomidae; genus Pedionomus; species Pedionomus torquatus. The sequence goes on along the minus strand of VZRU01016899.1, from coordinate 40,511 downwards.
TCATCTTGTAAAACAAGCAGCAGAATTTCTCCAGTTGTCCTGATTTTATTCTATGTATCAAGTTGTTAACACACAAAATGAGAATGATAATTGCAAATAATGTACTTCCTACGTGATGCCCAGCAAAGGCCAGATTTTCACAGTAAGTGGGGCTCTGTATTTGCTATCTTTTACCGACATATTCTAAAAAGGTATGAACAATCATTGTGCATCCAGTGAACTTACCTTTTAGAAATGCAGTCCAACCTTGAAAAGGTTTGATGCATCTGCTGTGTGGACTGGAGGGTGCAAATCATAATTTCTTGCCTGCCTCAGTGTCAGGCAGCATTCCCTAGCATTCCTTCTTTCCAGTAAATAAATCCGTGCATAAATAAGGCCCTAAAAATCATTTCTCTTTGATAAATATTTTAGTGACTATTCCTGCTTGCACGGGGCTCTCTTTGGTTCCCCTGAAGCCAGATCTGGCCCACATACAGTGAAAATGAGGCTGTCTGCTCAACATGCAAAACTCCTTATGTTCTAACTAACGGAAAGCATCAAGTAAAAGGAAAAAGACTTTTTTCTTCCTTTGTCTTCCAGCTATGTTAGCTTAGACAGCCACCAGCACATGATCATTTACATAAGGAGGGAACTGCAGAGCTGCTGCCAACTGCCCATAGTGCCTGCCAAAAACAGATGTTAGATGTTGCTGCTAGAATAATGTCTTCTTCAGCTTGACATGTGAGTGCTGCAATCTTTATTTAAAAGGAAGAGGAAAAAATATGGTTGAATTAATGAAACGGAGCACACAACATACGGTCTGAAAAAATTATAATGTAAGGGAAAGTGCTGGTTGTCCAACTGCCTAAGACTGCTAAAACTCAGCTGGGTGGAACTGTCACAGAGAACTGTCCTGGTCTGCCACGTAGATGGATGTGGTGACCTGATAAGTCTGTTGCATTGTTGCCTTTGTACTCCCATGCCTTCACATTGATTTTTAAATAGTTTCCAAAAGGCAGTGAGTGAAACTGGTGACCAGGGTGGTGATAAATCCAGCAATTTTGTTAACAAAAATCTACATGTTAAGTACCAGGCAGCCCAAACTTGTGATTTGTGCTTGGATTTTGCTATATTTTTGCATGAATCCTGGGAGATCTGTAAAACCGTAATTGAGATAAAGCTTTTGTATTTTATCCTTGAGGTATTTTATTAATGTATCTTATAAGGAAAAGAAGGAACCAGTCTGCAATGGTGAACAATATTATAATTTATGACTTTGTTTCCCTGCCTTCCTGTGTGCAGGGAACCAAACCTTTTGGTCAACAGAGCTGAAAAGCTGACTTATGTTGCAGAAAGCCTTACATAGTCAGCCTCTGTGAAGACTTATATTGATGCTGGTTCTGTGGGGTCAGTGGAACCAATGAACCCTTGGTTTTGTGTTTGTATTTTGAGGTTCAGCTTTCCTGTGGCCTCAGTCGTGTCTAACAATGGTTAGTTCACTCGTCAGCCCTTCCTTTGGTTAATAGCCACACCAACTTTTCTTGCTAGCCAGAGGCTGTGGGAACTTAACATACCTGAGACCTCTGTCTGTTGCCTAAATGTCATTGGAAGTGGTTAAAAACAATAATGAGAAATATGGATAGAAATGCAGGCACATGTACTGCATGGTCTCACCAGCATTGCTGTTTCAGCACAACTGACTATAAAAATAGGTTTGGACCCTCAGCTTTCATTTGCTGTGATTTCATTGCAGGTCCTGTAGTAAAACCAATTTGCCACTGTGAGATGTCTGTCTTCTGTCCCCGGATGACTAGGAGATAAGGCAGAGTATCTCTCCCCTGCTGCAGAGTAGCCAATATGAACTGCCTTGGCAGGGGATGCTCCTGCAGGTTTTAAGACTTCAGCTTGAAGCTGCTCTGCAGAAAAAGCAACCATCTAATTGCCCAGCTGCCTGCTCCAGGACAGTGTATGAACAAAGTGCTGCCATCTCCTTCTGAAGATAGATGGGACAAGAAAGCATGTGAGCATGATTTGTGTCCTCTTTACCCCCTTTTCTTCTCCTTGGCTGGGTTGTCAGGGTGTTCTCTGAGTATTAGACTCTGGTGGGCAAGTTTGGAGGAGGTGGGCAGGCAGGAGAGAAAAGGACTCTTCTAGTCGCCTTCTCCTCACACCCACCATGTCTGTGGCAAACTCTGGTGCTCCTCTGCTCCTTCAGTGGACTGTTTTAATGGATTAACATGGCATTTTAGGAGTGCTTTATTCCTTTTTAAGGCTTTGGTGAAGAAAGTCAGCTCAGTGGAGAGCCCGATAGATACCAGAACTTCCTCCGGAGTAGAGGAAGAGGAAACAGGATTGCACATTTTGGTGGCAGTGGTGTATTGAGTTGGCTCAGCCATCTTGCTCAAAGAACACCAACAGACTGTGTTGGGATGTCACCACCACAGGAGGGTTACACAGACATTATTACACTTTATGATATAGTTTCAAAATTGCAAAAATCTTGGCTTTTGGTAATTCTGATTCTTTAAGCATTTTTAATCCCTTTCCTCTTTCAAATTACTGACTGTTTCTCCAGCCATTTGCAAAGGGACTGGGGGAGGATGCAGTAGGGAAGTACGTACTGATGCAGCTCTGGAACAGCACTCTGATGTGGAGCTTTAGCTGGATGCAAAATACACCATGTTCAGCAGTTAAGCCCTTTTTCTTTGCATCTTCCTATCCAAAGAAGTATTTACATGAAATGTCAGTCACCCTGTGGAATTATATGAGAATTAATTATCTGTGGAGAATGATTTGGCCCTATTAATTATGGGTCTCACATAAGAAAAAGAATAGGCCTAATGTGTCATATGATTTTTTTTTAGACAGTGAGCTAGGAACTCATCGGCATCAAATATCAATGATGGTTTTGTTGAATACAGATTGATGACCTCTGACAAAAATTATAGGAGAAAGTTGTATCATTTTGTCTTATTATAGCCTACTAAGACCTTCGTCAAGATCGGGGTCTTATTTTCTTAGGCTGTCATGCAAGGGGTTAAAGCTGATATTTATCAGATTATTGTTTGCAACCAGTCATGAATGAATAAGGCTTTAATGTATGTAGAGTCAGAAATAACTGATGTTAAAATGCAATTGCAAATCAAATATAGTATTTCATGGAGACAGTTAAAACATTATGTCTAATTAAGTCTTCATTTAAACACGTGTGTAATTTTGTTGTTCAGAATTATGTACAGCCTTATAGGCTGTTCCCTGCAGTGAATTGTGGCACCTGTTTACATCTTGCCATTCGGTAAAGGAAATCTTCAATTTTGTGTTTTACACATATAGTCAGATATAACCAAAGTCCCAAGAATTGTTTGGGGTTATTCAAAATCTGTATATTCCACTGAGAGAAATGGAGTATTTATCATATTGTACTTCTAAAATATGCTCTAAGTATTTTCTTGTCCCTGTGCTTCCTTGTCTCACATTGTTCAGCAACTTTTCTGAATGGCTGCAAAACACAGTACTGGCACAGCAAATTCCCTGGAATAGGATCCTTTCTAGGGGAAACAGCTTCTTGGCTGCAAGGGAATGTCATACTTAAATACCAACAGAAGAGATATCATCGCCACATATATGAATTTCTAACTAGCATAAAGATATTAATAGATGAAATGGCAACCTATGTTTTTTTTTTCTTTTGGGGAAAGTAAATCCTGGAAGTTATAGTAGAAATAGAAAGGTTTGATTTCTTTTATCCCTTTTGCAAATTATGAGTAACATCTAGCTGGTACACTGCTGTGTTCCTGAAAGTATTTTAGGAGGTTGGTTGAAATAAACCTGAAGATGCCTCATGGTGTCTGGTATAGAACTGCACACATGCTGAATGCACAATGTAAGAACATCGTGTCAACAGCAGAGATGATCTCCCTGCAGTGGGATTGTTTGAGATAAAGGATGATCTAGCAAGAGCCTAATTGGTTTATAGCTCCTTTTGGAAAAAAAAAAAAAAGTAGTATGTGTGCATACTACTTTGTCCAGTCTATGTACTCTACTCTTTTGCCTGCATTAGGATCTTAGCATTTGTTGTGCTATTGAGTTGAAAATTATCTGTGTCTGGCTGAGGAGAGATGATGCAAAGGAGTTTCATGGGCTCTGCCCTAAGTTTCACAGGAATTCTGTAGAAGGGGAGTGCAAACCACACATTCAGTAGGCCAAATCCATTGAGAAATGTTTTTCCTAAATTAATGCGCTACTGCATTATTTTCTCTTATATACTAAATAATTTTCTATTATATAGCAAATTCTCAGGAACAAAATCAGTGCAAACAATTTTTGTTTGGATATTTTACTGATGCAATAACACACGTGCTGCTGCTCGAAACAGTAAAACTGTGACAGAATTTGCTTTTGGGAAACAGTGCCTTTGTAGGATCAATTAATATTGTAAAGCAGGTTATTCTCAGTATTCAGGCAGTGATGTTGGACTGTAGGTCAAGGAAACGCATTGGCACTTCCATCCTTCACCCAATTCCTTTCAAAGTCGACATTTAAAATTGAAAATAAATAAAGAGAAGCATAAAGAGAACACCCCACAACTGGCACTTTGTGTTTTATGCTTTAGAAAAATCATTTAACATACTAGCTTGGCTGGCGAGGTTAAGCAGTGCAGTTAAATGAAACTGCCAAATCACAAACCAGTTGTTTGGAAATAGTAAAGAAAGAAAATTCTAAAGGAAACTCAAATGATACAAATAATTATGTCATATCAATTTTGTAGAAGTCTATTCAGATAGTATATAATGGGAAAAGCAGCAAGGGATATCCATAAAGATTTTAGCTGAAGAAAAGCTCCTTCTTTGTTCTCTGCTTTTTTCTTAAAAGTATTTCTGTTGCATTTAGTGTCATCTCCACAGCCCAGGCTTTGCTATTTTTTGATGATTTCTATGGAATTGAAAATGCAAATTTTCAAAAGCCATTTTTGCATGCAGATTATGTTCATTCACGATCAGTTTTTCAGATGCAGACACAACTACGTAGAAGTGCAAGACCACAAACAGGAACACAAGCAGGGAAATGACAAACAGGAGAAGCCTTTGAGAGGTTTTGCTGCAAGTATTTTCCACAGCTCTGCTGGAGGTGAATGGCCCCTGCTCGGTGATACCACAGATCTAGCACCAGGCTTTGCTAGTATCTGGACTGTAGAACTAGACCTGATTAAGAAGAAGAGAGCAGATTTAAAGAAGAAATACAATAATGCATACAGCTGCTATTCACAGTTGGCTCATGCAAGAAAAAAAAAAAAGACAAGTATAAACAACAACAGAAGCAGCAGTTTTTTCATTGATGGCAAATCATCGCATCCATTTCCAGAGGTAAACAAGAGGCCTATCCCTGTGGGCACAGAAGGACAGAAGGCCAGCTCCACTCTACACTGCCTATCCATGCCTTTAGACAGCCTTTTGTGGATGGGGCTGGGTACATAAGGAGGGCTAGAAATCCTCCTGTAATCCATGAATGCATTTCCCAAATGCACATAATAAACTGTATTGATTTGCCATATCCTTCACATTTTTCCTTCTTCTCAAGGATAGGCCAGCAGTCCAGTACAGCACAAAAGGTCTTCTGAACAGTATTTTCAGTCTTGTGAAAGAAATAGAGGCTACAAATAAGTGCATAAATACAGGGCCTTCTCTTATATTGCTTCCTTCCACAAGTGTGCATGTGTACAGGGAAGCCAGAAACAACTACAGACATACAGAGCCTTCACACAGATTTCCTCCTTTTATGTGTACATGGAGTATATGCACTCAAACCTTCTTCCCAGAGCAGGCTTAGGTAGATTTTTTTAATTATAGTGAGGACCGTGTGAAAGAGCTACAACACATCATAATTTTGATAATTGTTTATTTGCATGATGTATTGATGGAGAAGTATGTGATGGAAATAATTTTTAGTTCCACAGAGAAAAAAGTAAAGCATTATCTCAGTCCTAGCAAAAATGTTATTACCTTTTAGTTCATAATGATTTGAACATTGCATACCAAGGACTTAGAAAAGTACACCTCGATATTTTTCACAGTCACAATCCTAGCCCTTTCATTTTTCCTGACAGTTTCCCAGGGAAACAATGATTAAAGAAAATTATATTTATTAAAAAATTCGGAAAATGGGGAAAGTGTCTCTCAATGGAAAATGTATCTACTTCTAACAAGCACTAACATTTTTGTTTCTTTCACTTAAATTTCAGTTTCACATGTTATAGCAATATCGATTTAAAAACTTCAAACACTAGAATGATTAACAATAAGGTATAAAAGACAATGGAGACAGAAGGCGTGCTCCCACCTTCATAAAATGGTATAGTTCAGAGGCTACCAGTTCCCAAGAACTTGACTCGGAGTCCAGAGTGAAAGGGATGTAAGACAGGAGGAAGAAGGGAAAAAAAAAAGGAAGGCATGTACTGATATGACAGTCAATAGACAGTACTTGTTTAATCAAAAATATGCATTTTCTGCATATCTTTCAAGCAAATTATACTTCAGAAGGACACATGCGAAGGTATAGTTCTTCAGCGCTTTTTCAGGAATTGATTCAAGGAGACTTATGAACAACTGTTTTCTATGTCTTTATTATTTTTTCAGATGATTAGCCACTTATTTAACATCTGAACATAGGTAAAATATCCTCACATACAGTATCATTCAGGGACTGACTACTCTGCCAGCAATGAAGAATAGCAAGATACCAAAAAAGTCACAGCAAGATGTCTACATCACGACAGTATGATGGCATTTAACTTGCCTCAACTTTTATTCTGTATTGAAAGATCCATTTTTGTGAAATAAATATCACACTAGTATATTGTGATCCCAGCCTCCAATTGCTCTGAGGCTATCTGCACTTAGATTCAAGGAGGTGCTCACTTCTCCATTTAATTTTTCCTTGAAATGAAAGGAAAAATTTGCCTCTCACCTCCTGTTTCCTCCAAAGACTTAGGACTTGCTGGAGCTTTCTAAAGATACAAAATACCCTTGATCCTGTTGAACTCAGCAATAAATGAACGTGCTTGGATCTCGTGAAGAGGTGACTTGAATTTGTATGTTTGGTTGAACCTGCAGGGCCCAGAGGAATTGTGAAGGGCTGTAAGATCACACACTGTGTGCATTTGCAGTAGGGTGATGTTGATATCTACAGAAGCATCGAAGTTCACAGCTGTCTGTCCTTTCATAGATAATCAATAAATCATACGTCAGCTCTGGTGATTGTGCATGTCAAGTAACAAGTCGTCAACATCTGAGCTACTAAAGATGGAGTGGTATTTTTGTGGTGGTTTAAGAGCTGTAAATCTGTTCTCACTAAAAGAAGGAAACAGGATTGGTGGGGAGGGGGGAAAGAAACTCCATACATGAACTATCACTTGCTGCCATTTCTGGCTCTGATCAGGAAATGCAGAAATGTTTATGAATAAGGAAAGAGTCCTCCCAAGTAAAAAAAAAAAAAAAAAAAAAAAACAACATCCGCGTGATCTCTAAATTGCCCTACTTGTCACCAGCTGACAGACCTGAAAACTGAAAACCACTTTTGACATTTACTGATCTTAGTCTAGCAGATGGTGCATGGCACTTCCAGACCAATGTGATGGGGAAGATAGGAATGGATGGAAAACAAAGCCGATCGTAATTGTAAGCATCCTTTTTTGTAATTCTGACCATTTGCCACTTCATAAATTAATCAATCTGATTTCCAATGTATGGTTATAAATCTACAGAATTCTACAGTTTTGCATCCCAGATAAAAATAAAGATTACAGAAAAAAATTCTGTGGCCTCTGGCATCAGCTCTTCACCTTCACTGGCTCCCTTCTGACAAAAGGGTATTTATGGTCTAAATTAGTGTTAATGTTTTGCAGGGCTTAATTCGTATTACTAAGTGGCTTTGCGATAAACAGCTAAAAGTGCAAAACGTTACAATTCTGTTTCCCAGACTATAATTTTCTGCAGCAATAGAAATGCATTAGTGCTGGCTTTGACTTCTCTTCTGCTAATAAGGGCATGTTTTAATGCATTTCTGAATCTACTGTACCTCATTCTTCTGGGGTAGTTCATTGACTTATTTCCAACTAATAAAACCCAGGCAAATGCTGAGGAACTGAAATATGGAATTGTACGTAACATCTAGGAGCTTCCCTCAAGATGGCACTACTGAACTGCTTCACATTCCTCTGAACACTTATGTAATCTTGTTTATACAGCATCAGGATCATTTTAAAGCTAAGATCACACGATGCTAATGTGGCCAAGGATTTTCATTTTCATTTTGGCAAAATGCCTTCTTTATGTCTAGGCATAGACATTTAAAGGCAATATTTTTGTGTAGGCTCTTCCAATAGTCTCATAGTTAGGGAACACTTGATAAATAATAGCCAGGATTACACTTTTTGATTTGCCTTAGAAATGACGAACCCCTCTGAAATCTGCCACACAGCTTTGTGTACATCAGATTTACAGGCCTCTTTTCCTGTTGGCTGAGACTCAGGATCTTTGCCTTAACATGTGAATTGAAAAGGATGATACAAGGTAAGGGGGGAAATTTGAGAGTTTATTTTTCTCAGAATCTGTGAATAGGGGAAGCCCCTGCATGCAGCTGTCTACCTCCCCTCTTAAGTAGGAAAACTCCTGCCTTTCCACCATCCTACTAGAGCCTCTTGAAATACAGTGTAGAAACCAGAGGTCGTACAGCGTGTAGAGGGGAAAGGTCTGTTGTGATGTCATTACCTCTTCTCTCATCTCAAGCTTTGCAAGAAATACACCCCAAACTCTCCCCACTTGCTGTCCTGACCTTGGCACATACACACAGCCTTCCAGACCAGGAGCTTCATTGCAAAGAAAACATGGACTATGGTCAGTAGAGGCAGTCCTTAGAAAACAAATGCTTTTTATCATGTTTCCTTTTCTGACTTTCCACAGTTATCCTTAAAATTCTGCTCTCTGAATGGAAAATGTTGTAAATAAATATTTTTCTATAGAAAAATAGTTTATTTTATAGAGAATTTCTACATAGTTTGAGATAAGACATCGGGAAAAACCTTGCTGATCTGTATCAATGAACCATAGAAAGAAACTGAGAATGTCAATGAACTGTAGGAAGAAACTGAGACAGTATCATTTGCATTAGCAGTTACCTCATAAACCACTGGAAAGAATCTGGTTATACTTCATTCAAGTGCTGTAGGAGATTAAATGAAATTATCCTCATCGCAAGACTAAATAACCTTGCTAAGCTATGCTAAAACTGCGCTATGCCTTGAGTACTTGATTCAACATAGCAAAACCTCATCTGTGTACCTATGAATAATATGAAACAACCTGAAGAACACAGAATTAGGAAAAATATTTTACACTGTGAAAGATGGATAACATCATAAACATAGACTCTGCAAAATATCTAATGTTTTGCAACTTTTAAATGTCTCTTCCACGTTTTAGCGGTAGCTGAGACCCTAAATTTTTACACTTAAAAAAGCTAAGTAGAATTTTTTTTGTTGTTTTGAATCTGTAGCAATCTGCAGAAAATTAATAGACTTTGTGTGAGACCTCCCTGTTTTCTGCCACTGACACAGTTCAGTCTATGCTTAGCACAAAATTCGTTCCATCCATATGAGACATCTGGGATCAGGCCCTGGGAACCAAAAGCTGCTCTGCTTTTTTCTAGAAATTCTGTCGGTCTATTTGATAAGGTACATCACCTCTCCCTTAAAAATTATGTTCCCTTCCCACAGCTGCAATTAGAGAGATCTCAAATCACTATGAAAAGTGCTTCATGGCTGTATGCGATGTTGCTGCAAGAGATGGCCAAAACTGTTCACTGCAGGTGAAGAGAGGCAAATTTTTCCTAGGATACTATGAGCTGAAATGGATGACTTAAAGGTTCTTTAGACAACCCCAGATATTTGGTGTCACACTGAAAAACAATAATTTAGCATGCACTCTGACAGAACAGTTGGAAGTGGTACTAAGAACATGGAGTGTGGTAACTGGGCCTTTAACCTGGCCCTCAACCTGGCCTTGAATCTTTAACCTTGATGCCTGAGGGAACCCACGGCAAGGGACTGCCACCCAGGAGACTTGTGGGTTAAGTGCTGTACTCACTGAGAATTACTCAGATTCAAATATTTCAAATCCCCAAATTAATATTGTGGTTTTCTCTCTCTGTGTAATAGAAAGTTGTATTTTCAGAATCCGATCAGGGACTTGTGAAAAAGTGGGTATTGTTCATTAGATATGCAACAGAAGGATAGACCTGTACATCTAACCAGCTTTTGCAGGATGGGGAGAGAAGTCCATATTAAGTTGCATTTGCTTTATAACAAAAGTCCAGACTGTAATCACAATGTTAAAAATACACATTGTCATTCTTGGGCTTTCCCAGTGAAGTACGTTACGTGAAGAAATTGTCTTGTCTTCTTCATTGTGTGAAAAAATTCTGTATTTCTGAGCAATAGTAGTAAGAAATACTGTGATTAAAAGGTCTATTTGAAGTCAGTAAAAGCTTGCAGTTGATCCAACTGCCCCAGCAGTTCACTCATGAACTGTTGGAAGCTGCTGTGATGACAAAACCAAAGCAAAGTAAAATCATGGTGTCTTGCTACTCACTGGGTGCAGACACCAAGCTTGAGATAAACAGTACCCTATTGCTTACTGCACCTTAATCCTGAAAGCACTTCACAAACATGGACTTTCTGACTGACTTATGTAAGACAATTTTGTGGCGATGTTTTCAGAATTAACACCCTACATGTACTGTGGATGAGCTCCAGGACCTACTTTTCTGATCAGCTGCTCCACGGTAGAATTACTATTGATTGCTTGCGTTGTTGGTGTGCTCACAGTGTCCTAAAGGACATTTGCCTTAGACGGCAAAGACCCTCCTGCAAAGTGTAATGGCCTGCAAAGGTATGAAACAGGGAATGAAGGGTAAGGGAGAAAGGCAGAGGAAACATGAAAATAAAGCCTTCCAGTCTTCCAGCACCTGCTGTTCCTTTCGCTCTGGCAAACTAGGGAAACTATTGCAGAATGTTTCTGACTGTATGAGCGAATAACAATTTTAAGGTATGCAAGAAGAGACTTAAAACCTCAGCTAAAAAAGTTATTCTCTGAAGGTATCATTACTGTCTTAGAAAGAACAACAAAATTTTAACTCCCACTAATTTAACCCTATTATACCTGTCTTCTTTTTTTTTTCCCCCTAGGTTTTCTACCCTTACTCTTCCCACTCTTTATACTTCATTGCAGTGCTACGATTTACTTGCTTACTGAATGGTTTCTTTACTATCCATGCATTTGGTAAATATTATGTAAAATTATTCTTAGGTTTAAAGACAACAAGCAGTAGAAAAGCAGAGAAAAAGATAAAGTCTCAGTAAATCTTTGCATCTCGTCCAAGTCAGGCCCATGAGTACAGCTTCTAAAAATAACTCACTCTTAATATATTGAACAGTTCCTTTTGCTTAGAATATAATAGATGCCAGTGAAAGGCACAAGAAAGTAAACTTCTGACTGCTAAATCTGTCACATCCATGCACGTATAGAATGTCTCTACTCTGCAGCAGTGCAACATGAAGTAACATAGTAGGAATTTCCGGTGAATGAATGGACTTACAAGAATGGATGTGGGCAACCAATAGATGTATGATATGTCAGTTTCATTCTGATGAGAAAGCAGTATTTGCATGTCCAAGCAGAAGTACGAAAGGAACCACTAAGCTAAGCTTTCACAGAGAAGCAGCTAGACTGCTAGATGGAATCTAATCAATGCAAGCCTGCTTACAGGAAGGTTGGCATCAAAACACAACAGCTGAAGTGTAGCAGATGGCTAGATCTGAAGGAGATGTAAACAGAGGCTGAATAACTAAGCATTGCATTCTGCAGATGTCAAAGTTTCCAGGCTGTAAAAAGTTTAGTCTAAGCACTCTCCTGAAAGCTCTTTTTGTTTTTGGCTACCTAAGCCCTGAACTCTACCCACACTCTCTCCATGTGATATCTTAAAGGCATCTGAATTGTCTGGTTTCCCAGCATGTGGTTGATGAGGAGTTGTCCCTGAAAGGCCATAAAACGCAGAGGATTATTGTTTCCCTGCTCCTTGGCCATGGATCCTGCCAGTACTTGTTGCTTTAGGGACTTCATTCTCAGTAGCAAGAATATTTTGTAAAGGTGAGGAGAATACAACATGGATGTGGTTGAAGAATGGGAGAAGCACAAGGATGGAGTGGTTGGTGCACTTGACATGCCTGAGGGATGGGATGCCATCCAGAAAGACCTGAAAAAGCTCTAGAAGTGGGCCCATGGGAACTTGACGAGGTTCAACAAGGCAATGCTTGACATCAGTCCAGGCTGGGAGATGAAGAAATTGAGAGCACCTTGCCAAGAAGGACTTAGGGATACTGGCGGATTAAAAGTTCTGGACATGCACCAACAATGTGTGCTTGCAGCCCAGAAGGCCAACCATATCCCGGGCTGCATCAAAAGCAGTATGTCCAGTGGGTCAAGGGAGGTGATTCTACACCTCTGCTCTGGTGAGATCCCACCTAGAGTACTGTGTCTGGCTCTGCAGCCTTCAGCACAGGAAAGACATGGACTTATAGGTGAGAGTCCAGAGGAGGGCCACCAAAATGATCCGAGGGTGGAGCACCTCTCCTGTCAAGTCAGGCTGAGTTCAGCCTGGAGAAGGCTCCAGGGAAACTTTATTGCAGCCTTCCAGTACTTAAAGGAAGCTTATAAGAAAGATGGGGACAGACTTCTTAGCAGGACCTGTTGCAATAAGACAAGGGGTAATGGTTTTAAATGAAAAGAGGATAGATTTAGACTGAATAAGAAAGAAATTTTTTATGACGAGTGTGGTGAAACACTGGAACAGCCTGTCGAAAGATGTGGTAGATGCCCCATCCCTGCAAATATTCTATGGTAATTCCAATTTTCTGCAGATCAGAGAAGTCACAAAAGTCTTTTAATACCCTTTGTCTTCCTCTCACATTCCCAGCTTGTCCATAGGGCCTGTGTATGAGGAAGGAGGTCTACACCTAGGGAGTGGCAGAAAAGCAGAAAGCAAGGCTGTGTGCAGGAGTCAATTGTCCACAAGGCAAATAGATACCTCTGTAGTCCTCCAAAGAAATAAACAGACTTGAAAGCTGTATGAGTCAACCCGGATCTGTTCCATGCATTTTCTGCTGCCTACTTCTTTTGTCATCTTCTCCCACTTGTGACTTGCACTTCTTTTCATATCACACTTCTACTTAGAACAGGCCACTACTTTGCAGTTATAAGCACCATTCATCTCTTTCAATCTTCCCTTAAAACACCCTGCCGTTGAAAAGAAAAATTGTGAGATCTCTTCACCAACAATAATTGGCCTGTGCATCACATTCTGAAAGCGAGATAGTGAGCTGTTCATTCTCTATGTGCTCTGTAAAGGGTATGTGCATACTTGATGCTGCATATACAGCAATATCTTCCAAAGCTGGGTCATTCAAACTGTTAAGGCAGATGTTTTGACGGAGCTTCAAGTAAAGGAGAGCAAATGGCAGTGCAGAGGGGAATAATAGCTCATGTGCCGAGCTACTAGTTGGAAACAGATTTACAGGGAGAATGTTGCTTCCCGGCTATTGGAGAATGAGGTCCAGTAGAAAAAATACTTGAGAAGATGAACTCAAATTTAAAGGATTATTTTTAGTACCTTGGTTTCATCTTTAGTTAATTGCAGTTGTTCTTGATGGGTAGATATTTCTCAAAGGATTTTTTGCCTCATTTCTACCTTGCTTTGTAGGAATTCCAACTTTATGTCTTCTTGATTTTGGGCTGCTGCCAGCAGTGAGGCTTAATTAGCCTAATACGCCTGTCTCAAATCATCAGCAATGCCATGCTATGCCTTCTGCTATTGACTTTGTGAAAGGTCATCAAAAAACACCCTGCAGTTGTCTCTTCCATTCCTGCTTAGCAGGATTCCTTCTCACCTCTGGAATAAGGGTTTTTAGGTCTTCCTTTGGACTCTTTTGTCCCTCTCATGGCATAAAGATGAAATGTATTGAAGTTACATTTGGATGCCCCTGAAAGTGATTGAATAAAGGGTAATTCAAATAGTGACTTCTACTGGTATAGATGATCTCAAACCACGCTATAAGGATATTTATGATACCAAAAGAGATTGGCTTTACTAAAAGAACAAAAAATGACCATGCTTCAGCTAGCATTCAGCTTGCAGTATTAATTAGAGTGATTTGTTTTGCTTTGGCAATAAAGCTTTAGGTAATCAAATTCAATCTGAGACAGAATGTCATGGTAAAAGTAACCATGAATGACATTGGCCAGTTTGATGACTTTGCTGGTGAAATTACTATTAAAGCTGACAATTCAGCTCTGGGATGTGGAAAACACTATGCTGTAGTCTGGGCTACAGACCGCATGGGAAATGAAAGTCTACATCTATGAAAGTGTAATTGTATACTGTATGCATACGCTACATGGTTTTAAATTCAGATCCACGTGTAAATATTGCCAGTCACAAAGGTCTTTCTTCCAGTTATGTGTTTTAAAATGCAAAAGGTGATCAGAAGTAAAATTCAGATCCAAGCTGAAATTGTCACTCTTCAGGAAAATGTGGGCGTTCAAAATGAGGTCCAAGTTTACATTCATCTCTAGCTAAATACCTCCTCTTCTAGAAAAGAAGAATATATATATATTTATATAATAAATTGTATAATTAAAGAATTAATAGAGTTAAACAGAGAAAGCCAATGGCTGTCAATTATGTTGTGTTCTGGCTGTTCTCAGACAACACACTTGAAGTCTCTGGTCACTGACAAACCCAGTGCTTTATCCTGCATAAGCCATTTCACCTCTTTCACCAAACACACCACATCACTAAGACTTTCTCACTGCCAGAAAGCTCTGGCGCGATAAGTGATGGACATCAGCAGACTTGAGAGATCAATTTCTCGGATATCTCCAGGCCTAGTTTTGTCTTTTTGCACTCACTAGCTCCTTGCTTCGCCTTCCACTGCAAGCTTTCTGTGGCTTCTGGCTACGAGTGAACACTTCAGTCTTTTGGTGCAAATTCAGTCTGTCTCAACCCCAAGGCACTCGCTTAGGAGTGCTGCTCCCTGAGGTGCCACATACTCGGCTGAGGCCTGAGGCAAGAGAGATGCTGTGCATGAACGCTACCCATATGAACTCTGGTCTTGCAGGAGGCCGCCTTTGTACGCACAAGCCAAAATTCCCTTTCCTTCTGTTGCTATGGGGTGACTTCATCACATGGCCATTGCTGTGCTTTTCCTTAGGGAGGGTGGTATTTCAGCTATTGCTTCCTATACATCTATATTTATGTACAAACACATCTGTATGTATATGTTTAAATATGTATTACAGCTTGTTCAGATTCTTTTGGGGTATATGCTGCCAACATACTGTTTTCTAAGCTTCAAGTGTGGCTATTTGCCATATGCAAGGAAAATGTTATGGCTTTGTTTAATAAAACAAGGAAGAATTTCCAAGCTGGTCCAAAAAAAATCTAGGATCTGACCCTGGCCAATATCAGATGCTTCAGAGAAAAATGTAAGGGATGCTACGGTACATATTTCTGGAATAAACTCTTTAATTATACAGAGTAAACCAAACGTAGCTACCACAGTTAGTGAGTGAATATTAACCATGCGTTGTAAGAATACAAAACATGAGTGGAGTCAGCTGCTACTACCCTAAGTGATGGATGGAGTTTGAAGAGGTCAGCAGAATCTCCAGCTCACTCCAGACTTTTTGCTTCTGCCTCACAGAGACATGTCATTTGCCTCAGTACGGCAGCAGGGACTGCACATCTCTATCACTAATTATACTGCAGGGCTGTTTGTCTCTGTGTGGTTGTGATACAGCTAGGTGTTTACAAATGAGCGTTTATATATATTTTCTCCTAAATCTCATTCTTCTGGTCTCTTACCCAGTTTTTCTCCATGGTATTTGTCAAACGTACCAGTTACAGGCTTTGCTTTCAGTTTCTGAAGCTCTGTAGCAGGGAAGCTTCTATACACTGACAACCAGACACCAATATGTACAGTATATAACGAACTCTGAAACATCCATGAACTTATTCTCTGTCGGACAGCTTTGTTTTAATACCCCTTAAAGAAAAAGTGATGGTATGAGGCTTAGCTCAGAAAATGGGGTTTCTGCCCAGAGGCTCAGGAGTGTCCTGGATTCACTTTTTTTTTTTCTCAGTAGTTCATGTGAGTCTGTGGGGCTTTCTATGAGCTTAGAGTTTCACACCAGCTAGTGAGTCGTGCCAACCAAGCTTCAGTCTCTCAGCTGCTCATCAGACAAGTCACGGGGCCTGACTGCCACCCAAAAGTGGATTGGCACATCTCTGCCAGGAATCCGCTTGTGGTTGCTAACCTGCTTGATTCAACACTGCTCACAGCTATAGTTCATCACAGCACAGCCATACCATTAACTAGTCAGAAAGGTAGCTCAAAGACCAAGCTTGGGGTCAAGCAAAGGGGGTGGTGAGGCCTGACTGCAAACCTGCTTTGCTGGAGTCTTCCCCTGCTTCCCACACCTCCCGCACCTTCAGGGAGGACAGAGTGGGAAGAACCCAGAGGAGTCCCTATGATTTCCCTTAGGTCTGAAGTCACTCTACCGATGAGTAGATCTGGGCACATGCCCTGAAGAGGCAATACCGCCACAGCCAGTTTGAGTTATCGAATGCTGAGTTCTCTCCCTGTGCGCTTCTACCAGAGGCTGCCAGAGCAGCAGACAAACCAGCCACTTGCCACATTGTTCCTGCACCTAGGCACCCAGGCATCCGGCGCTGCTGAACGCATGCCATGCTAGGAAAACAACTATTCAGAATTAATATTTTTGAATGAGTAACTATGAATAATAGCTTATTTTTACTGAAGAAATTAAAAATAAACAAACAAACAAACAAACAAAAATTAAAAGAGCGTGTCTGATTTAGAGAACAAAAGCCCACAAAACCTGAAAAGCATCTTTGTGAGGTCTATTTAAATGTTTGGAGGCAATTCTGAGGCAAGCATCTAAATTTAGTCAAGTGATTCAAGAGTTACATTAGCCTGCATGATACCAGCACTAACTTGTCTGGCAGACAGCCGAAGCTGCGGGGCCAGATTGTGAGCTGCTAGAAGAAAGGCTTACTCGCCTTAAGGAAAGCAATGCTGGTTGCTTTTACTCTTTTACATGTACATTATATGACTAAAGTATGTTGAGAAAGAACGTAGCAAATAGCTAATGCTAAATGTTCTTAATGGCTGACTCACTGACATCCAAGTGTTTTAAATGCTCCACAAACACTGCTGGGTTTAGGTGCAAGCTTCGTGTGAGGCAAGTAGGATTCTGTATAAATAAGTACTCTACAGCACAGCAAAATTAAAAGACTTGCCCAGCTTTTCTGAGTAAGTGAATGTATGTTCTTTGGAACAGCAGAAGGGTATTCCAAGAACTAAAGCGTATTGGAAGCTAAGGTAAAGATCTCTCCAGAAACGCTTAGTCACAGTGCCACCTTCCTGAGTGACAATTCATTGATGCCTTGCTTTTGACCGATTCTTCCTCCTTATAAATTAGTATCTTGAGTGGAATTGTGGACTGCTGAAGTAGCTCTTTCAGATCAACAAAACACTCCTGAAATTTGTAGGGCTTTCTGAAATCTTCCTCCATTCACTTCAGCTGTAATCAGATTTTTCAGCCTTTCCGAGACACTGGAAGTCTCAGGACAAACCTTAGTTCTAGTCCTGAATCAACAAATCCTTTCAAAAGCAGGCAGAAAAGATTTCCTTATCATAGCCCTGGTCTTTTTGGTGAGATGCATCAGGACTATCAGCGATGGGAAGAGGCCACAGCAGTGCTATTTCTGTCCTTTCTGTAAAGGTGTGAGTGGTGCTGGGAAGACCTGGATGAATGGCAGAGCTGTCTCCCAGGCTCTGCAGTGACTTAAGTGTAGAGTGGGCTTCACAGCAGGCTGCTGTGCCCACTGTTATACCAACGCAGTTACCTGCTAGACTAGCCATTAGTATTTCTAATTCCAGGACACTTTATCTGGACCCTAGGCACCTTACCCTATTACGTTATTAATTTCTGTCCCAGCTGTGGACACTTTCACATACCGGAGACTACGCTGTTTTGTAATTGCTTTATTAAAAGTGCAGATGAAAATCGGTTAGAGCTGTACTACTGGCAGCAAATGAATTTCACTTAGAAGCTATTAGAGTTACCAACCCCAAATTATCCTTATCCCAGCTGGAGTGGTGCCTCAGTCAGCAATTCACCTTTTAAAATGTTCTTTGTGTGAATAAGGCAGAGAAAAAAGAACCTAATTGCCCTTTGTTTTAATTTTTACTGGTGCATTTCCAGTGAATCTTTTTGCTTAGCATTATGACAGAGTAACTCAAAAGCTGTATGTAAATCAAAGTAACCACATGGATTAACATCACTGCCATGGAAAATGGAGATAAACCCTCAGGGTGGAGTTTCAGCCCTTGGCTCATGTAGAATCTGATGCAAACATTGACAAAAGATAGTGCATTCCCTAAATTTTTGACAAGTTTTCAACTTGGACTAGGGCAGCTGTGGTCACATCTCTGGTGTGAGATTCTGGGTGCCTTAGTCCAGGGGAGTAGTGGCGAGTGCTGTGAAGTACGTCAAGCACGTGAATAGCAATCCAGAAATGCCTCATATCCCTTGCCCTGCTGGGATGTTTTCCCCATTGCTCCAGGGTTACCTGTTCTTGCCATTCTTTCTGCAAAAGGGAGTTATCCAGAGGCTGCACAAAGCCTGCTCTGGACCGATCATGGAGGCTCTTTGAGACTGAGGAAGCTAAGAAATGCTGTCCTGAGGCACCAGCAGTACAGAAGGCAGCTCCATTCCTCCCTCTTCTGCATGGGTACAGTGAGATGTAGACCTCAGTTCCCTATGGCTCTCACCAGCACCAGCTGCAGAAAATGTGGAAGGGCTTAAATTTCCTGCGGGTGCTCCAAGTATCCAGCACTTCAGGAGCTGTTAGAAACTTGAAGGTTCAGTCGCTAACATGGGACTTCCAGGTGCATGCTCTTTTTTTTCGCTTGCAGAGGTGAGAATAATTTAAAGAGCAAGAAGTGCAAAAGGGAGCAGGTTGTGACTCAGGGACACTTCATACTTCAGCCTGTTGGAAGCCGTTTTCTGCCAACACCAGAGTGAAAGGCTTCAGGGGTGCTTGGAGTTCACAGTGTCTGTGTCACACTGAGATAGGGAATAGGTACAGAAAACACCACCCTTTTTTATTACTTGCATCATTTCAGTGGCAAAACATCTCATTCACAGAATAGGACAGCTGTAGAGGGAACAGAAAGGGGGTCCAAGAGGCTTAGTAGCTTGCATTTAGCTGAGAAATCAACTAATAACTTTGCTTTCTTTGGGAGGAAGCATGTACTCCTGGCAAGTCTCTCCACACCTGGGGTGAAGCAGGCCATCAGTAGCTCTGCTCCATGCAGCAGTGGTAGGAGAGGGGCTTGCAATGTGGAAGTGTCTGAGCTGTCCAATAAAGATCACCCTTCAGGGAGATTTAGTGTATGACACTGACCAAATATAGCTAGCGTTTGGGAGCAGATTTTCATTTCCCTGAAATGTGGTCATTTCAAGATCATTTTATTCCTTTGTTAAATGTGCTGTGTTCTGTTTGGTTGTTCTTTGTGTTTTTCTGGTTAGATCAGCTCTTACAATGAGGTTATTCTCAAAATGATGTCATTATGTGACCCATGGCTACTCATTTCCATATCTAATTATTCCATTAGCAACTAGATACATAGGCTTTCTTTCTGCATAATCTTATCATATAAATTTAATAATAATCAGCATTCATGGCCTGTCTGATCTTTGGAGCCCTTTGAGCTACACCAGTTAAGATATATCAACTTCTGGCATGCCAGAGAGCCATGTAGCTAACATCTCATTTATCTGCTTTTGACTCCTCAACCCAACTGTGTGTTTACAGCTTTGATAGGAGACACTCTTTGGAACAATCTCAAAGTCATCCTTCTAACGCCCTAGCAACCCATTTTAACCACTCCGCCACTGTACTCCCATGTTTTCCTGTTATCACTTAGCTTAATGTGGCATTTTAAAACCACAGTTTGCTTATATATACCAATCCACTTTTGTGAAATGTTATTTTGCAGAATGTCAAAGCTCTGTTGTTGGCAAGAACCTGAAACTGAGATGCTTATTTAGCTGCTTAGCTTTAGGTATTGGTGTTTCTCTTTACATATAAAGCTTTTGGTGCCTTGAGAGCAATCCTTATCTCCATATAATGAATCCAAAGAGCAAAGAGAGCAGCTTTGACCTTACTCTTATCAGAGCCCTGTTTTGAAAGTATTACCTGTATTTTTCTGTCACCTGCAATAGGATCCCCTGTCACCCTGCCTAAATGTTGATATTAGGAGGAGAGATCAGGAGATGCTGGGTACCTTTTCATCCTTTTACCTAACCCAAAACTATTCTGACTTTGAGGAAGGAGGAGGAGATTCTGTCTTCTGCAGCACTTCTGAATGGCTGCTTTACTACAAGCTGCAGAATAACAGGCCAGGTAGACAATGTAAGGAGGTTTTGCACTGCCAAGAGTATAAATTGCAAGAGTTAGAACTCCTCCCTTTATGCAAAGATGGGCAGGAACCAAAATCATAAGAGCAACACGGTTTCAACCCAATATCATTAGCATGTACCTCTTCTGGCTCCACAAGATTCCATTCTCCTGAATAGTATTTGCTATCATTGGAAAGGGGTTACTGCTCGAACCAGCTTTGTCTCTTGAGAAACCCACACATTTCAAGTGTAAGAGTTCGGGGTTTTTTCAAAAACACTGGCACAAGATTTTAGGGAACCATCATTTTTCTTACAGCAGAGAGAGGATCTATCAGTCATCTGTGATTCCGGGATCTCCTCCCAGACCAGGACCATTTCTTGAGCACCTTGACCAGTAACTGCCAGCACTAACACTTCCCAAGGTGTCTCCTGCTTGTGGCAGTTTTGCAGAGGCACATAGAAGTTACAGGTGGTTGCTTTTGTAATGAAATGAAGTGTTTGTGCTACAGAAGACACAAAAGAACAGGTCTGTCCCCAAAACCGGCAGCAGACCTTTGTTGGTCCAGTAGAAAATAATTTTTTTGGGCACACTGTTCCACTTGCCTTTCTGAGGCCAACTGAGTTGGATTGTATTTGCCATTATGTTGGAGAAGGTGCATACAACTAAATGACAGGGAGGAAGAACAAAATTTGTTTTGTTTCCTACTGATGTGCTGATATTTGTATGAGAGGCTTCCAGCTCAGTGCTCAGCCTATTTCCACAATCTGCACATCTGTATCTGAAAGAATAACTGGAATGATGACATCCTGTTGTACCTAAAATAGGCCGGACTACCAAGGGGAGGTGCCATGAAATGACATTTAGTAAAAACTATTCACTCTTCCACAGCCCTGTTCCCTGCCGTGTCCTTCATGCCAGTTATTGATCACATCTTCACTCGATGCAAAAAGCCTCTCTGAGCCTGTGCTTTAAATGTAATAATAAATAGGTCATTGATTAACTGGAAGTATGACAGACAGCTCCTCTGGTCAGGTCCTGATGTACTGTAAATCTTGAGGGAGGAGAGCAAGCGATGAATCAGTGATGTGAAAAGAAATAAAGCCCACAGGTTTTAGTCTTTTGGGAGGACTTCTCTCGGCAACATAGTAGCATTACCCTCAGCAAGTCGATGGCTATGCAAATTTACAAGAGAAGCATTTTGGGTTTCCAAAAAAAAGAAAAAGAAGAAACAAACGCATGAGGTAAAATTCACTCACCCAACTGCAGTACCTAGGGAATTTTTGACTTTGCAGGCAACTAACTTATATGGGCTACTCCTACTCATTGTTCTCTACATTTAGATATAATATATATAATTAAGCAGTGTATAATTAAGCAGTTTTACGTGCACTGGTTTCCACTGCACTGTCATCTGGCAGCACTTCCTTAAGAGTCCATATGCCCAGGTCAGGTCCATGGTTGCCCACTCCCTCCTGGCCTCCAAGCAAAGCAGCCGTTGGCAGGAGCACACCGGCATCGGCAGGCTCCGGCGGAGCCCCAGGGCTCCTCAGCTCCGGCAGGGCTGCACAGGACAGTCCTGGAAGCCGTCCTGCTATCCTGCACACCTCACTGTCCCAATCTGCCCGCAAGCAGCACAAACATCCTCTTACTTTGTTTTCTCATGCCCTCGGACTTTCCAAGAAAAAATTGCAGCGCATACATGCAGCCTTTCATTAGCTGGCTTGCACCATTAGTAACATCTAAGGAAGGATGGTGCTTATACCACCAGGCTCTGGTGGGTGACTCTGACTCTGGGTGAAGAACAGAGATGTGGCTTTGACTTAGCCAGAGCTAGCTTTATCCCAACTGCGCTGAGTAGTCAATATTCCCTCTTCCCCTACCCCCAATGGATTTTTTTTGCTCCAAAATTGCTCACCATGAGCCATGTGTGGCATTGCTAGATGTCAAATTTTCTCATCAGTCAGTTCAGAGAGGATAACAATCTTGGCTCAGCACTAGGCACTGTGACACCCAGCAGTTTTTACACGCTCATGTTTGATGCAATTTTTTCCTAAGCGTGTAAAATCTGCAATTTCTGCTGCTGCCTCCTCACTGCCTCCCACTTTTCCATCCAGTAAAAGCCAGCTCAGCCACTTGCATATTGTTTTTCAGGCACTATCACTGCCCACGGTCAGTCTACATAAACGTATCCATGTGCAAAAAGAGAAAATGAAACATCTGGCATTTATTTAGCTATTTTTGAATTCTAGCTATGCTCCATGGACCTCATCATCACCCACGCATCTCTAGCCTTTCTGTCTCTCATGTCTGCACCCCTGGTGCCCTGACAACCCCAGTCCTCCACTCTCTCTGCCTGTAGCTGCAGTAGCCTGAGCTAAGCAGGGGCTACTGTCATAGGTTTATGGGGGAAAATTAGGAATGTGAATTAACTCAAGGTAATATTGACTAGTTTTAAGCCAAAGCTACAGTGTTTACTGTTTATCAGAATTACACAAATATATGTATATGCATACATTCAACAAATAAATATACAGACCTGTAAATTATTGTCAGATTCCCCACTGCCCTGTGTTTTGTATAGTCATTATTTTAATGCAAAAAACTTGAAGCAATATTAAATAT
The DNA here is from genome assembly GCA_013398155.1 of Pedionomus torquatus. Lineage (NCBI taxonomy): Eukaryota > Metazoa > Chordata > Aves > Charadriiformes > Pedionomidae > Pedionomus > Pedionomus torquatus. The sequence continues at coordinate 17,309 of VZRU01016899.1, read as the reverse complement.
TGCCAAGGTATAAGGGTAACGATCAATGAACAAGCTTAGTTTGATTCTGCCATGCTTCGTTTTTAGCTTTAGAAATTTTATTTGACTTTATTCAAACAAGTAGGAAAATTAAAGGACACTGAAAAATTACATATGTGTGTGTGTGTGTTTAAAGAGCTATTTTACAACAAGTTAATTAATGAAAAACTTTAGTCCAGTCTTTTTCTACAGGGCTTGCTTCCTTCATTCCTTCCTTTCCCTCTTTCATTCATTCTCTCTCCAATTTTCTTTCTTCTTTTCTTTGAAACATCAACACTGGTACCCAGTCTTGACATCCAGTTTATCAAAGCTGGAAAATGTAGCAGCAAATGTGACAGAGCTGAATGTTTGATACCATCAGCAGCTCTTAGCTAACAACTACCTAAATGCTACAGGCATGAAAATGATGCTCTAAATTACATTAAATGAAAGAGCATACTGGAAAATCACCAAGATTACTCAGCAGTTTCATCTTAGGAAATCCTCCTGTTCTTAGAATATAAAAAGCCTTTACTAGTCCCTGTCCAGCAAGGGCACAGAACACAAGGATAAAGAATGACAGCATATTTCCTTGGCTGAATTCATCCACTGCCTATTCAGACAAAGAATGATACCACAAGTGCATTCAGGACTTACATCAGAAAATCAGCCCTATGTACAATTCTACAAGGGCAAACCCTTGGAGTAAGCCCCCCTGAAGACTTGCAATGTCATCCTGTTATCCAGTCACGAGCGCTGGAATTTCCTCATTCAGAGTCCCATGTGAGGTCTCAAGGGGACTGAGGCACCTAAATGCTTTTTTGGATATCCATTCAATGGCTGCGGAGCTGAAGAAAGAAGCAGCCCCAACCCCAAGATATACCAAGGACCTGGATTTGCATCCATCCCAACATCCCAGTCAGGCAGCCTGAATGGGAGCGAGCAAGGGACTGACAGAGCATTTGGGAACTTCCACTGCCCAGGCAGGTGAGAAGCTGAGCAGGGCTAGTGACTCTTTCATGTGGCCGAGGGATTTGCTCTTAAAAGCACCTGAAAGCATTTAAAGGTGGAAGCAGGTAAATAAGTTTGTGGCTTTCCTCTCTTGCAGGTGTGTGTACTGGATTACTCAAAAGGTTTCCATCGCTGTTGGTTTCTGGAAATTTTTAGGTGTGAGCCTGTGAACTTCAGTTTTGAGGTTTCTCCTGGGACAGTTTGCGGTGAAAAGAAATGAAATTCCATGCACCACCTCCAGGCTTTGCTGGAAGAGCAATCCTCTCTCAAAGGTAGCTCAAGAATTATTGTTTGTTATGGATGTCATCTGCTGCAGCCAAGTATTAAATCATTTTTGACAAGTCCTTTCTTCTGAACCTGTTGTAAGGTCACCAGAGTGGATTTCCCCTACTCATAGCCAGTTTGGAACTAAAATCCCCCCAAGATTACAGAAAATGTAAATTTCAATAGCTGATAGAAAACCTAAGGCAATGGGGAACCTGCCTAATTTTTCATAATTTAAGCTAGTGTTCATCAACCCACTTTGTAAGGAATCGTAGGGAATGCTGAAGAAAGCTATTTATCAGAAGTCTGGGTGTTGTTTCCAGCAACATTTGTTAATGGGTTTACTAAAACAGATGTCACATTACATTTTTGTGTGAGATACAATTTAAAATATACAAAGCATATTGAATATTCATAGAATCATAGAATCATAGAATGATTAAAGTTGGAAGGGATCTTGAAGATCATAGAGTTCCAACCCCCCTGCCGTGGGCAGGGACACCTCCCACTAGACCAGGTTGCTCAAAGCCCCATCCAGCCTGGCCTTAAACACTTCCAGAGATGGGGCATCCACAACTTCTCTGGGTAACCTGTTCCAGTGCCTCACCACCCTCACAGGAAAGAATTTCTCCCTAATATCCAATCTAAATCTCCCCTCTTCCAGTTTAAAGCCATTACCCCTTGTCCTATCACTACGCTTCCTGACAGAGTCCCTCTCCTGCTCTCCTGTAGGCTCCCTTCAGACACTAGAAGGCTGCTAGAAGGTCTCCCCGGAGCTTTCTCTTTTCCAGGCTGAACAGCTCCAGTTCCCTCAGCCTGTCCTCATAGGAGAAATGCTCCATCCCTCTCATTATCTTCGTGGCCCTCTGCTGGACCCGTTCCAACAGTTCTATGTCCTTTCTCTGTTGAGGGCTCCAGAGCTGGACACAGTACTCCAGGTGGGGTCTCACAAGTGCAGAGTAGAAGGGGAGAGTCACCTCCCGTGACCTGCTGGTCACGCTTCTTTTGATGCAGCCCAGGATACAGTTGGCTTTCTGGGCTGCCAGCGAATATTCACTTTCTGTGGAAAGACTACGTGTGAGAATATATTCTGAAAAGATAAGTACGTATATAAGAAGTGTATACTGCATTTATATATATAGCTATCTACAATAGTGAAGTTTTTTGCAGAAACTGTTTTCGACTCTACACTGTTAACATTCAAAACACAGTGATACCCTACAAGATTTGTCTTTCAGTAAAGTATATGAAGTAAAGCTATTACTGAAGAGTATTGTTGAATAAACATGGTTGAAGAAAAGTATTTCTGATTTTGCATGCAGTATTTTTGACACGTGCTAGCTATTATTAATAGCTATGTTGCTAACCGATCTGATCTAAAACTCGGGTTAAGTGCTGAAATCTTTGAGCTGTGTGTGGGGAGCTGGCAAGGCTGATTGCCCAGTGAGTAAACAGCACTGATGTTTGGTAAACGTGCCTTTGAGTTTGTCCTTGTGGTTGTCCTCAAAGACTGGAAGCCCAAATCTTGCATTAAGGTACTTTATGTCACAAAACACTTTGCCCTTAAAGCTCTTGCGAGGTGTGCCCGAGGTTACTGATCCTAATGACACTAGTTTGCTCCTCAATTCAACAAGGTTCACAAAATTTATGTTCCCCTACTCAGCCAAAAGGCCCAATCCAATAGACAAGTTCTGACTGTGATTAATGCCTTACAGAAACAGCAGCACTAACAAGTGTACCCTCCTTTACTCAGTGCATAGGAGTTTGTGTATAATTCACAGAATTAAAGAAGTAAACTAGCACATAGCAATAGCAAATGAAGGGCAATATTAATTCCCTGAAATATGAAGTAGGTGATAAAAAGACAAGTTACCTGGGAAAGGAGTTAGCAAATCAAAACATAATAGGAGTAAAGCCAGGAAACATTCTGTCCTTGAGAAGAAGAGAACAAATTCAGAACGTATTTGCCAAACTGTTGGGAGAGTGGGAAACAAAAGTCTGTGGCCTAAAATACGAGGTTAAGCCCTTTCTATTGACAGAGATTTTAACATATTGGATAGAACCGGGGCCTCTCTTTTGTACCCAGAGCAGCTGATGTGAGTCTGGCTGCATCTGTGTGACATCACTCTAATAAGTGGGATTCAAGAGGATGACTAGTTGTGGTAGTGGATGTGTTTTCCAGACTGGGCTGTGAGGTGGTCAGTCGGTCAAATGGCTGTGTACGAATATGCCCATGAGCAATCCGAGTCCAGTCACCAGGTTGTAAGTGCAGCCATATTACTTGCAAAATTCCCCTAATCTTTAGCAAAACTAAAGAAAAAGTAAATATTAGAGCTCCCAAACTTATTGAGGTGTGGAAAATGCATTTCCTATGTAGCTGCATGTTGGGTAATTATATATTGTCAATGGAAAGAGAATCTGGAAGAAAATAAAATCTCTTTCAGAGGAAAGCTAAATATTGAGTAAAAAAATTAACTTTTCCATGGAAATTAAGAAAAGCAGACGAGAAGAAAACAGGAATAGTTTCAGCCTTACAAATGCTCGTCTACTGTGTGTTGAGAGTCTTTCAATAAGACACCACAATTAAAAAGTCCTTCAGAACAAACTGACACTGGTTTGCATATTACACAGTTGGTGACATCAGCTGCCTAACTTCGTTTGCCATAGCATCTTATTACCCATTTGAAATTGAGTGATGGAAACAATTAAAACTGGGAGAGAGAAAAAGAAACTTCTCGTGTTTCAATCAGGTAATCAGGAATCCACCTGAAAAGTAGGTGTTGCTTAGTTGTTTGTCAACATAACACAACTATGTAAATGATTTTTATTTACAACCTGAGGCTTTCCTAGCAATTTTTAATATTTGTGTTAGTTTTGCTTAATGAAAATACCAAAATAGAGGGTTTGGGTTTTTTTTTTTTTAATGTTACATGTTGCACTAAGCACACCTACAATATTTTAGGAAAGTTGGGGCTGTCATTAATGTCATCTAGACAAAAAGCAGGAGGATGGCATTATTTTGTTACTGTGAAATGTTACTAAATGTACCTTGCGGATTCATATAACCGTAGGATGGTATGTCTGCTGATGACTCATGCTGACTCACCCACTGAGCCAGAATTTACTGAGCCTTCTTCTATGCCCACACACAGTGATATGATTTCCAGTCTGAGTGAATTCTTTAAAATTTAATTTAGTAGGCTTTAACTACAGAGACAGATACACTTCTTCAATGGTTGCCTTTATTTCTATTTATGTCTTATTAAATGTGTGTTCAGGTTATATTTTGCAGAATCCTTTGAAATCAATTTTTAAAGTAATGTGGATAAGTGCAATTGTATTTTCCAAATACAGAGGTCTGTCTGAAACCTCTGCAGGTATATAGAAGTAATGCTGTTTTACTGATGCCGTGGACCTAAAGGCCTAATGCATAATCACTGTCTTCTCACTAATGCTTTAGCAGCGCTGCATGTGGGCCTCAACTGCAATAAATCTCTAGGCTTAGGCAATGAATAATTAATAAAAAGGCAGATTGACCTGATTCTGGTTTTATTTTGAAGACTGAAAATTATATATTACCCCACTGAAGTCAATAGACCTAAATGGTATAAAACTAGGTGTGAAAGCAATTCTTTAAATGCTACTACAAATGTATTCAGAGTGATTTTGCATTTTCTGAAATAAATAAGAGTTGCATGGCAGACTTTAATAGGTACATGATCCATCCAATTATTTGTCTTTTCTCAGAGTTCTGGTCAAAATCTGGTGTGATGTAGCAGCCTGAAAAGTAATTCTGGTTGTTACAGTACAAGCTGCGGTGACTGGAGAGATGAACGCCAGTAAGATTCTCTCTTGGAACCAAACAGATGCTTCTCTTTAATCTTGTATTCTTGGATACAGACTCATATATTTGTTAAATCAGGATTTATGATAGCCTCATCCTCACTCCAGGATTCTTTCCCCCATACACAAAGACTTAGGGAGAGAAAAAAATATTTTTCTTGGGCTGTTCCGGCATGATCTGCTTTTTAAACTCTTCTGACAAATGACTAATGAATGTTCAAGCAACAGAAAATGAGATGCACGTATCTCCCCATCTCCCTCCCCCCCCCACAAAAAAAAAAAAAAAACCAATACAAACCCTCAA
>VZRU01016899.1:0-11858 GCA_013398155.1 Pedionomus torquatus | reverse complement strand
CCCCCCCCAAAAAAAAAAGAAACACAATCAAACACTTCAGTAAATTGATTGAGATCTCTAGGCTTTTCTCCACCTTTCCAGTATTCTGAAGGAACAGTTGATGCCCCCAAGCCACATACGCTTCCCTCTTTCTCCAGGAATTTACGTCATTGCTTAAAAGTATGCCAGCTTTGACAGCATTTTGGGGCTGTGTGTTTTACTTCTCTTGCTCCTGCAGTCAGTCAGGCACGATTCCTAATCTGCAAGAGTTCTTCTATGATTCTGTTTTCTCATCTCCAGGATTCACTAAACTGCCCTGTCCTCTAAATTTGAAAGTGCTGGATGAGCAGACACTTCATCCCCTGTGGTTTCTGCTTCGCTGACTTCCTTGTACTTTGGGATGTACAGTTCTTTGTTTTGCTTTTGCAAAATGAAAATCCCAGACTTTCAGTCTTTAGTCACACCTTCCTGCTCGCATCATTGTTCACACAGGACTTTCTTGTAATCCTGTCACTAGAACTCAGAAGTTGTTGGTTTTGTGGTTTAAGTTAAATGTGCTTGAAAATAGTGTATAACTTCTTCTTTTTGTTACTTCAGCCCTCAGCGGTCACTAAGATTCTGTACGTAATGGGGCATGATACAAGGAGAACCACACAGCTGTATGACAAGGTTTGAATAGAAGTTGAAATATGTGTTTATACCTCAATCCCCATGTGTTCTGCCTATTAACGTTCCTTCTCTTGCTGGATCTGAGACCATCTGTGATTTCTCTCAAACAGGCTCGCACAAAGGACTCCACTCCACTGAAATGCGGTCAGACACTCTGTAGTAGAGGTGCCCACTGTTGAGATGCTACATCTTTCTCTAGTGACAGGAGGGGGCCACACACTGTAGTCCATCCTTTGCTCCAGGACACAGCAATTACCTGGAAGTGTCATAATTACTGAATATATGCAACAGGTTGCTTGCACCAAGTTTCTCGTGCTGAAGAGATGAGTCCCCAAGAACTACAGCAGCTCAGAGTAGGTTAATATTGCCAAGTAATTCAAATAACTGACTGTTGGTCTCCTCCTTTCCAAGCAGTGCCACAGACCTGTGAGGAGAAAAGAGTGACTACTGGGTTAATTGTTCTAAGAGTAACTCATTTCTAAAACCCCTCCTTCTTGAGGGGCTGTGGTCCTTCCTGAGTTTTATTACTGGGCAGGGAAAAGGCCTCTGAAAGGAATGGTGGTAAGAAGTAGGCTACTGTCACTGCAGGAGCAAGTCATCTTGCCTACAGCCTATTCCAGAAGGCCACAGTCTGAATGAATAAATCTGGAAGTCATAATCGCTGGAGACTGAATGCCCCTGCTCTTCTCAATGCCTCTGCAAGTACCGTATCCACACATTTTGGTTTATGGTTGTTTTTCTTTTTTTTTCACTCCTGATTTGTAAAAAATATAATGATAATGTAATAGTGATATGCTAGTAATTGAAAGAAGTAACAGTTTTTCAAGGACTGAAAATTCCCAAGCCCCTTCTAGCAATCCAAATAAGCAGTTTACAATGTTTCAGCTAACACTGACCTATCTTAGATAAACAGACGTGATTGCAAAGCCTGTATCCAAAGGTCTTCCTCTAGCTGAGTAAGATGGCACTGAGGTTCTCTGTATCTCTATAGTTTACGTGCTGATGGCATGCAGTTCTAAGTATCCTGCTGTGATAAGACGGTGCCAGCAGTGTTTGGCATTGTTCACTATGTACTTACCTTTGCACTTACTACACTTCACCTGTGGAGCCTCTTTGTGCTCTCCTGTGCCTGTTGGCATTCTAGCTTTTTGCTGTTCTTGCACCCTTTTGCAATGGAATGTAATATTTACATTTCTTGAATCTTTTTCTAGATGCAAGATATTCATTTGGCTTATCCTGGCAGTCGTGCACTCTGCAGTTCCCTGCAAGCACTCCTGATTGACTGTCTTGGAGTTCCACCTATTCTTCTGCCTCACCCTCCTTCCCTGCAACAGGTTGTGTCCTTAGTAGTGCTAGAGCACTGCGTAATCTCCAAAAGATTTAATCTCAGTTGAACACCTGCAATTGTGTAATCATCTCATACGTTCAATAAATGCCCCGCTGGAAAGTCTTCTCCCCACAGTGTAAAGCTGACTCTTACTCTTTGTTAAGAAATGCCTTGGCTTCTCAAATTCCTCCCAATTTGTGGGTGTCCTAGAGGTATGTGTGCTGACTTATTTATTCTTACCTGATGCTTCTTCAGAAATACCATCCTTGTGCTTGAAACAGTTATTTGAAATCACTGTTAGTGCCAGCAAAGCAAGGGTTAAGTTTCTGATTACAACATGGAAACAAACTTAAACACACAAACAAAAAGCATAGAAACAAGAAAATCCAATTTCAATATGTACCTTGTTCTGGAAGTCACTGACAGCTTGCCTCTGGGAGCCATGGAGTCAATACAATTATACCTCAGGATGTGCTTCTCAGTTGGGTTTTTGCCTGCCCCCCCCCTCAAAGCATGAGGAACTTCTCTACTGCAAGGGAGGGTAAACCTCAGAATACCTCTTTGGACCATCTCCCTTCCCTTACTTCCTTCAATTTTGAGAAGATTTGTGGTAGTTTTGATCAACCTCCAACCTGATCAGTTTAGATCAATGCGAATGAAATTTGTTTACACTTGTCTCAAATCGAATTCTCTGATACGCAGCGATCCTTTGAGATACTGATTTCCAAACTAAGATTTACCTTCCCGCTTAGAAAGTCAGGTGAATTATAATTTGATTTGGGTCACCACCTCCCAGACAGCAGAGCTTCTATTATGAGCATGTTTTTTTCATGGCTTTTTAAGATCTTATAAAGCAAATATAATAGTATCATCAAACTGTACATGGGACCCTAACCTCGCAGCTTGTGAAAGATGGATTACTGTATTCATAGAGTTCACACAGAGATGTCACTAATAATGATGATCAGTTTAGGGATTGGAGCATTTTCTCAATTTTCATTCCTTGTACTTCCTCGCTTTATATCAGAGGTTTTACAACTATCATAGTAGCTTCCACCTCTAAATCCCTTAGCTATAGTTAATTATAGATCTATCCACAGTTTCTCTCAGGGTTATTTATTCCAGAGTTTCTTGATACTGAGCAGGCTAATCAGAGGTCTTTTGGGGGCCCTTTCATTTCCAGAAATAGTGTTTTTAAAATGTAAAGTCCTATCACCAAGACTTTGTTGGGTTTGCTTCATTTTTGTACTGTGGAGTGTAAAATTCATGAAACTGCTTATTTCTCTGAAGTTGAACATTCACATTTAAGATCCAGTGTCCTCTTGACACAACCTTTAGATTATCTTCAAAATTAGAAAATCTTTTCTCATCATTTGAAATACAGTTATTTAGTTGGGTAACAGGTAGCCTGTTAAAAAGGTATGCTTGACACATTTCACCGACTTGGTAGTTCTCCTGCTAGCAAAAAGGACCTTTACAAAAATGCTTATTTTAACTGGCAGTCCTTTGGCGGAGTGTGGGAACAGAGTTGTTCATAATATCCATGGTGCAGAGAGATGACATGTCTATTATATTTTCTCATGGATAACTGCAACTACTAATTTATTTTAGTTTCAAAAATACCACTAGATTTTATTTTTCCTTTGAGGGGGATCAGTCCTCTACTTCTTACCTGGCTTGCATTCTTACCGAGATGAGTGGCACTCTGGTTTGAGAAGAGTTGGACCCAACGGCTGTGTTCATGATGTGAGTTTCTCTTTTCTGAAACAGGCGGGAGTCAGAGTGCTCGGTACCTGGAAGGAAGTACACAGCATACTTAATGTTGACACTATTACTGCGGTTGGCATATTTTGATCATCTCATTTTCTCTTTGATACTGATGTACAGTAAAGTGTGAACATTATCTTTAAGCTGCAATCCGATCTTATCTGAGCTTTAAGAGCAGTGAAGGGCAGTGGATTTTCTTCTCAGTAACAACACGAACAGCAGGAGCTCTGGAAATTGTAGTGGCAACAGCAGCTTCTGTTGTGACAGTTCTCTCGTAGGTCACCATGGTGAGAATGTATCCGAGTGGGGTGGTTGTTTATTGGTGGTTTTTTTTTCTGCCTGGACGCTAACATAATTTCTAGAAGCCAGAAGAATAGCTTATATATATTAATACCCTTGTCATGAATAATATCCATGTGAATATGCTAGTAGGAAATACACCCCTTTTCTTTTTTAGGAAAGATTTAATAACTAGACAAAGAAAGATTTAACAATACCTTCAAAACTAAGTACAGTATATTTACCTTAAAACACTTGTTCTATCTGTTGGTATACCATTTTGGAAAGAAAAACACAACCAAAACCTGTTAATTGATAAAACCTTAATAAACAACAACATGGAACCTGGCCAACATTCTCCTTTTCTTTGTGAAGATTCATTACATGCTTATAAGTTTTAATGTTAAACATGACGATTTTTGAACTGTGGATACTGTGAGACAATGCAGAGGAAGTACTTGGATTTAGCGTGCAGAAAGCTGAGCTCTTTGTTCAGAGCTCAACATTGAAGTGGCTGCAATGTGACAAAGTGTCTGCAATGGGCCATTTAGGTGGTGTCCCTGACCATCTGTCAAACCAGCCTACAAAAATGCAGAAGAAGAAGAATTAACTCTTTTTTTTTCCCCTCTGCCTCTTGCCAATCACGTTTATTAGCTTTACCTCCCAACCAGCTGGTATGCAGCCTGCTGATCTTACTGGATGGGTTTGCTGTTGGTGACTCTCTTTAACTGAGTCACCACCCAGTGTTTCCATTAAGCAAGTTCACAACCAGTCACATCTGCAGCACCGGCCTGATGTGTGTACCACTTCTTCTGGCGTGGTGTACCACTGGGATGGGTACCAAGAGAGTGCTGCTTAGACACGACAAGATTTTAGAGAAATGGAGACCCTTCCCTTGCTGTGGGATTACTTATCTTGGTTTGTTTGATTTCTTGCCAACTTTTCTTGCTATTTAAACTGGTATTAATCAGTTGCATGCATCTATAAATTACTCAACAATCCCTGCTGCAGTTCAGTTCTTTAGGAAAAGGTTCAGTGACCTACAGGTCACGCGTGAAGTTTCTGTCAGAGGAAGACATTTTTTCCTCTCAGTCTTTAAAAATAAAAATAATAATCTTAAGAACTGCTTTGCTTATCGTTAATATTTCAAGCATGTGTTAAGGCAGCCCTTCACACTGTGCACAGTTTGGTTGCTGGTGTTTTTCCCCTCAGAAGGATGATGACTCACATCCATTCCAGTTTAACAGCTCAACTGATCTTAACAGACTGCCCTCACCAGAAGCATCCTCAAATAATACAAACCACTCACAGAGATCAAATTGCTTCTGCCGGATGTATTGCCCCATCTAGACAGCTTCTCTTACCCATGGGTAGATGAGAACAGCATGTATTGGAAGCTCCCTCTTTCACTGGAGCTCTCAAGCTGTTGTTCTCCCTCAGGAGTGGGGAGAAAAAGAGGTGATGGTGAATGGAAATGTGGGAAAGTCTTTTTGAAATGTCACTGATTTTGTGAAGAAACCTTTGCCACTCTCCCAGGCAATTACTTCTCATAGTTTCTGTAAGAAAGGGTAAAGTAGTGAATTGACTGACAGTAATGATGATTCCATATGAATTACAAAAATATCACAAAGATTAAGTAGGAAGCTATTAACTTATTGTCACTAGATTACTATTAGAGACATACTTAGGAGAGAAGTGTAAGTGGGCAGGAAAAGGTAGCAATGGAATTGCATCAACAGTAATATATCTTGGTTAATAACTGCATATTTCAGTGATAATCTCTTCAGAGTTTTTTTTCTTTTTGAATCTCACACTTATTTTTTAATTTTCACTAGAATGGTCTGTACTATGTAACACTGTACCTATACAGTGTTTGAAAATTGAGAGGAAGTTCTTACCAGAAGTCATCTATCTTATGAAGCTTAAAAGTAAGCTTGCTAGCCAAACTTGATTGACTTTTTCAATAACATAAGCTTAAAAGATGATAAGAACTTAAGTACTTTACAGCTGATTACGCTTATGCTTTTGAACTCTCTTAAAGCATTTTAAGCTCTCTTAAAACATTCTAAGCTCTCTTAAGATACTTCAGTCAAAGGGTAGAAAAAGTAACCTAAAGTCCAGATAGTGAAGAATAAATCAGGGCAGTAAGGATGATAGGTGAGAGTAGTCTAAGCAAAAATTGGTATTCTAACATCAAAGTAAAATTATCAGCAAGATTTTTAGACTGCAAAAGGAGACATTTCAGCAAGAAGTTAACAAAACTAACAGTTCTCATCTATCTCTCAAGCTACCTATAATACCGCATTGACTTCTGAGTGTCCCGGCAGCACAGAGGCGAAGGGTGAATGTGTGCTCACAAGTGACTGGGTTACCAAGGCCAATGATTGCTTATCAGCTAGGGTGCTATACCAGTGTATAGTAGCTTAAACTAAGACATTTTACTTCAGCTGCTGGACAAGTTGGGAGCATGCATACAGGCAGTTATTATGCTTGTCTGTGGAGTAGTAACTTATTAAGCTGTGCTAAGTCATGGCTTAATTACAAACTGGCTTGACAGCTTGTGGCTGGCTGTCCCTACCCAATTTAACAACACGAACAAAGCCCAAATGAAGGCAACAGAAATCATCATGGCACATCAACCCCTTCAGTTTGTTATATCTCAAAGCTGGCTCATGGCTGCCTGCATGGAGCTCCCAATAAGTGACTCCACACTGCCAATTAAGTTAAGAGCTTGTGTGAAGGCTCTTAAGCTGTTGTCCAGCCATGCTTTAGATGGCATTTGTCATTCTAATGCTGAAACTGAATGGCATTTCCTATCATGCTGTGATAAACTAGAATATTCTGTCCATCATCTTTTGAGATGACAAACTCCCAGCTGCTAGAGGAAATTTCTGGTATTAATCCCAAAAGGTCTTGCTTTTATAGTCTTGAAGTTAACTGCATTTCTCCACTGGTTTGTGTATGGTTTCCCAGTCCTCCTCTTGAGCTGGTACCTCTGAGCACTGGGTCATTTACAAATTTATTTCCTAGCACCTTCTTGTGTCAGTGTCCTTAAGGGAATTTTCTAATAAGCTCAATCCCAAAACAGAGCTTCGGGTGAGGAAAGGGGGCTGGGAAGGAAGGATACCAACCTTTGCTCAGATATTTCACCTCTGATCATTAGACTTTGCTTTAGCCTGTATGGATAGCCTGTCACCTCCATTAGTCTCTGGTACTGCTCTGCTAATTCCTATCATCTCCTTTATCGAGAAGTTGAATGATACTATCAAAGAAAGATATTAGGTTAATCTAGTAAGGTCCACCTTTTGTAAACAAACATTACTCTTTCTCATTTCGTGCTATGCTTACTTTAGAAAGCTTACTATGAGACAAATGATTTCATCTGACATTTTTCTGACTTCTGGAATGGGCATTATCAGTTGGGTTTTTTTGCCCAGAGGCCATAGACTGTGTTTTATTTTCATGTTATATGCGATACTAGCAATTTCCTTTCCCTCCGAGCTATTAACCATCCTGCCCTCTAACCTCATGTTCAACATCACCATCTTTACTGAAAATTGAGAGAAAACATGCATTTAGTTTTAGAATCAGATGTAGACTATCTCTATAGCCTATTTCTTCCTCACTGGAAAGTGATATCACTTCTTTCTTACAATATTATGTCACAGATGGATAACATCTTGTTTTCCAGATACCGTATGCAAGGTGTAAGTTAGCCTAGTTTTTTAGATAAATTCTCCCTTCATTCTCACATTTACTGATGTATAAGATCTTTCCTGAACCAGTCCTTTTTTCTGATTTGCTATATGCTCTCTGCTTATAATTCTTACCTCTCTCTTGATGCACTTCTCTTTCACTTATGCCTTGAAGCCTCTACCTGTAAACCTTCTGTAAAGCCTTGTGTGAGACACAGAATCCCAATGGAACTAGCAATTTTTTGTTTAAGATACCTAAGGCTTCTTCCACATGCAAATTTTAATTTTCATTACACAAGATTATTTTATTGCCCATTTTCTTCATTTATCACACTTTGCCTTTCTGAGACTGAGAATGCTCTACTGTCTTTCACCACCACCTTTCATCACACAGTTTGGGATCGCCTATTCCAGGGTTATTATCTATAGTCAGGCCTTTGAAGGCGTTTTCTTGAACCATCCAAAAGCTTTACCTCTTACAGGCTCGGTGACAGTTTGGAGAAGGAATTCATTAACTACCACAGTCTGGTGGTAGTCTGATGGATGTCTGGCCCCCACTGGGAGTACCATGTATTCCCCAGGCTATTAACTGAAAATTTGAACTCTTGTTGTCTGGTTCTTTGTATCCAAGTGGTACCATCTCTTTAATACCATGGTGCTCTATAGCTACCTCCAAAAAACCCACCCTGGGGTCTGTAACAATTTCACATTCACAGCTCTCTCCTCTTAATACACTCTGTAAACATCTTTTCCGGAAAGAAATTGGAACTAAACTATGAGCTGTTTTATTCCCTGTGTTTTATTTGCAGAACATTGCTTCCTTTATATAAAATGTTACTACCCATCTTTATTTCTACTTTTGTGTTTCCTCAACTGCAAATCCCCTCTAATCCATGTGTTTCAGTCAGGAGCTCCATGAGTTTTCTTTTATCACAAGGGGTGTGTCCAGAACTGTTTTGCAACATTCGTCCACTTTTTTTCCCCAAAATGCTGGAAATAGTATATCCACTTTTCAGATATTTCGCTACAGTAACATTACTTGGGTTTTGTCTTTGTCTGTATCTGTGTCTTTTTCTTTGCTACCCATCCCACATTCTTCCTATTCCCCATTGCTGTATGAGCATTCACTCTTCCTCTTGTTGAGCAAAACCAATGCGAAATATTACATGAATCTTTCCAAATTTTCTCTATTCATTTCTTAATATGAAGATGACCTTATTATCTGTGGTGATTTCCTTCCTTTCTTCACAGATGGTGTAATCTAGAAGGGGTACGTAGGGAAGCGGTGAAGAACTTCACTACTGTCATTTAGTGAATTAATTTTCATGGGAAGTTACTCAGCTGAAATTGAAAGGGCTTGTTTGCTTTGCAGATAAAAAATATTCATGTACTGTGGATATTCTCAGTGTCTGAGAATGCTTTCTGGTGAATCTAGAGCAGATGCCACTTGTGGTCAAACCAGTGAGAAAGCCAGTTGAAACACTAGATGCATAGATGCCTCAGATGAAGTTAACTTTTTCAAAAACAGAGGTGAAAGTTGAGATAACGATGTGAAAACACTGTCAGATAGAGCAGCTTCCCAAATTGACTGACATTTTGTCAAGACCTGTTTTACAGCTGATTCGTTTGAACATGAAACAGATTTAATTATTGAGATTCATCAATAGCTACTTCTAAAAGGCCAAATCTGTTGACCAGTAACAACAGGACATTAAAAATAATGGGAATTTTAAAAACTCTTTATACGGCAAGAACTCACTGATATTCCTGTCAAGTGCCGTGTTGAATGAAGTTGTTTGCAAATTACCTTTTTCCTGTACAATCTACTTCCCATTTATCGGTTAACATTTCTATAGCTCATAGTTATTTTCATCATCACTGAGAACTGGATGGACATTGCATGTATGAAAAAATGCACACACTTTCAGGCACGCACATGTTACTGTCCACCCAACACTCGTATTCTCACGAATATCCTGCTTTAGTAATCTTACGTGAAGCTTAACTGGGGCCAGCCACAAAAAAGCACAAAATCCCTAGATTAGCCATTAACTCCACATTGCCTCATACAACCATTTTTTTGCCTACTTATTACTTCACCCACCGCCCCTGCTGCCTGTCACTGTGCTGCTCTCCTCTTGCCACACGCAACTCTTGAGCAATGCCAGCACTTAGTTTTAGCCTACAGAAACCAGCCAGATATGCACATTTTCTAGTGCTTAGGAATGTGCTGTTTACGCGGGGTTAAGGACTCGTGCATGGTGTAAATTTTTAGTTCATCTCTAGCACTTAAGCAGGTCAAGTTTGAGAAGCAATAGGGGATATAATTTATTAGAGATAATGTAGGGTGATATTCATAATTTTGGGGAAGCCAGTTCTGTAAAGGTTGCACTAGCAGTGAGGTGATATGATAAGGAAGTAGGGTTTTTTTCCCCTCAACTTGTTATAAAATGATATATGCAGTTAGAGCAGAAGGTGAAATCAAGGTGATAAGAACAAAAGTGTCAAACCTAGAAGCAAGGAAAAAAGGCAGGGTGAGAAGGTTTGAATGATAACGGAAGGACTAGCTCATGATTTCCTTCAGTGTTTTGGTACATTTTTGTTTTAGTAGTCACTGTGGGAAGAATGGCTGCTACAGTAAATTAGAAGGAAGAGTCAGTAGCAGCTGAGTATACTTTGGTCATACTGAGTAAAATTAACTAATGCTACCTATGGTATCTCTCTGGCAGGTAGCCAAGAAGCAAAGTAGAGGGCATAAACAGAGACGTGACATGATTTCAGCCGAGTTCAGTACCTGCTGAAACCTGTGCCAAATTTACCATTACTTTAAGGAACGACAGGCTCTCAAATAATTCCTGGTGAATCACTTGAAATAAAAAATGTTTCAAAAGTCCAAGAAGTATCTAGGCTGAATGAATTTTACATTCATAAATCCAAACATATAGCAATTTTTAGCCGGATTTGTCATCGCTTTAATAATACATAAATTGTGTTTAAATGACTACGGGAGATAAGCCTGAGGAAAGGAAAAAAAAATTCCCTAGCTAGATATACAAAAGTATCTCGAGCCCCAGATCATGTGGGAGCTGCAAAGTTAACTAGGTTGATTGGCAGCTGGGTCTGGGCACTCAAATTAGCTTGTCTATGAGCAAGTTTTCTACGACAGGCAGCTAACAGCAGCTTCAGTGTTCTGACCATTTCTGAACTTGCTCACAAGCGCCTGTGCTGAGGCAATGTAGGTTTCATTCTCAAATGAAAGGTTTCATTCTCAATCAGCTCTACCAAATGTGTAGAAAGCTGTGGAAAGCAGCATCATCACGTCTTCTTGCCGTGGAGTAGATGCACTTGAACCTATAGAAAGCAAAGCTTCGCCTCTTAGAGCTGCAGCGGTTACATCAGTCACCTGAGCTCAAAGTGCCTCCAGAGCTCTGTGCAAGGATTTCCAAATGTGAGTGGTGGTGCTGGTAACCTTAAAGCTAAAAGCTGCCTAGCATTTTCTGTACTGTGGATGTAAATAATCCCACAGTGGACCTATGTGGAAGACTGGGAAAGAATGCCAACTCCAGAAGGGAGAGTTCCCACCTTTTTCAGGGCCAACTCCTTTGCAAACTTTCTGGAAAAGACAGTTGGATAAATAAAAAATGCTACACAGTGTTTTGACCTGTGATCTTGCATCCTTCATATCACAAGTCTTCATTCACACCAATGTATACTCAGGCCGTGGGGGGGAAACACCTCAACATAAAGGGACAAGGGCATCAGCAGACTATGGCACGGGACTTTGTATGCTATTCTTAAGGATAGTACATTACGCCTCAGGCACTCGGAAGCATAAGGAAGTTGGCTTCTACGCCTTTTATGAGGAAAAACTATCATGTCAGACCACAGCCAGTGGAGCTGCACCTAAAGCTGTGGAGCAAGGCAAGAATTTGGTACCTCTCCAGAGGGATGAACCCAAACTGGCTCCAGCCAGCCCGTTGACTGAGAAAGGGAATAGCGAGCGATTACCAGGCATCAGGCCCATTTTCCCCATCCCTTCCTGAATAAACGTTTCTGTTTTGGGACCAGAAAGCAGTTAAAGGGTAGGCGCGCCCGCGCAGGGGGTTGTTTAATTAGGGCCTCGCAACGGGTGGCTTGGCTGC
>VZRU01016897.1:8368-49071 GCA_013398155.1 Pedionomus torquatus | reverse complement strand
CTTCCAACTCTAACCATTCGATGATTCTATGCTCCCAGCACAGCGTAAGCTGATCAGCAGCAGTATTTCTCAGAAGCCCTGCCTCCTCCTCCAGGAACGGGAAAGGATCTACTGGAGTAGCATTAGGAAAAACCCTATCACACACTCCCTTCCTCGAAATAGCTCAAACTTCATGCTAAAGCAAGCTAGAGAGGTGTGTCCCCTCCCCCCCCCACCTGGTTCTATCTACAAGCTGAATTATTTTAGAAAAGAAAAACAACTAGTTAGATAGAAAAACAACTAGTCCCTCCTAGGCAGCCACGATTAATTTAATTTTCCCCTTATATGTAGCTTCAACACTTCTCTCCTGCAAAATTTTCACTAAAATCCTGCCGAGGAGTGAGGTAGCATTTCTGCAGTCATCTATGATAAACTCTCCCCACCCCTTCCACTTTTTAATTATAAGTATTAAACTAGATGTTCTGGTTCTGAAGTAAAGCTCAGATGACACAGACTTGTTAAAAATTGTGATGAAGGATCCGTGATTTCCTCCTCTTTTAGAAGCAGAGGGCAGAAGGTATTTCCCTAAATCTTCCCCAACAGAAAGCAAGCTCTGAATTTTGCTTCTACCAGGAACTTGGCAGTTTCCCTTTTAATACCTTTGTCTTCACTTGCCCCACATTTAGCCCTTTCCCCACTGATGATTAAGTCCTTCTGAGGCTATATTTTGACCTGCCCTAATCTCTACCCCATGCTGACTGCAAAGCTTCACCATTCCTTCCTTCCTTGCTTGCTCTTTTTGTTCTCTGCACCCAAAGAACTTAGGGCTGGTTATTTTAACACCCATTGAGAGGTTAGTCATCTCGGCTTTTGACAGCTCTCATTGATTCCTCCACACGCCGACCTCTAAGCTGCTGCTTTCTCTGCTGATCTGGCCTGTTTCTCCATCCCTTGCAGGCATTCTGATTACTGTTAGCATCCTTTTGAGGTGGTTATTCATCTAGCTAGAGCTGGAAACCTCTCCTGGAAGGTGTCCCCACCCCCCACCTCTCAAACATTTTGAACTTTGTTTTTTAGCTTAGAAAAAATTGCAAGTCTCCTCTGAGCCCCTGAGTCCAATTTTCATTCCTGTGGATTTCTCTCAGCCAACAAGGATTTGCCTATTTGGAATCAAGAACCTTTTTTACAGGCTTTGTTTGTCTTTCCATTTCACTTTAATTGAATCAGCAGTTAATCTCTGAATCCAAGGTTACTTTCTCAGTACGGTGCCCTTATCGCTTATCAAAACCCAGTCCAGGGCAACAATATCTTTCCTCACTGGTTCAGTAAATGCTGGTGAAGAAATTCGCCCACTGTCACATGCCAGAATGTATTTCCTAGCATCATTGGTGACGTTGATTTTTTTTCATGCTAAATAACAGACTTTCACTTCCAGAGTAAGGACACATTTCCTCGGTCTGTATCAGGCAAGTAATAACGTGGGACTCTCTGTCCATGTCCCAGTCTGACTCTGGAAATCTACAGTGCAGCCCCTCGCAATGCCAGGACCAGCCTGCCTTTCTTTCCCCACCGATCTTAAGTCTAATAGGTTACTTTTATGGCTTGTCAAGACTTGAAGAATTCTTACTCTAAAGCTCTGTATTGCCCTTTCTACCATATACACCTTCAGGCTGTGGTAGTTATTTCAGCTCTCGTCTTGGAGCAAGGTTTCCAGCTAACCTGCTGTTTCTGCACCTCATCAGACATTGCATCGCATGGTGCAATACGTTCTCTGCCCAGAAAGCAGGGCACGCTGCAAACAGTGATGAAATTCTTTGCTGTGAGGGTGGTGAGGCACTGGAAGAGGCTGCCCAGAGAAGCTGTGGCTGCCCCATCCCTGGAGGGGTTCAAGGCCAGGCTGGATGGGGCTTGGAGCAACCTGGTGTGGTGGGAGGTGTCCCTGCCCAGGGCAGGGGGGTTGGAACACGATGATCTTGTAGGTCCCTTCCAACTCAGACCATTCTATGATTCTATGAAATGCAGTTCCCCGAAATAGGGATCACCTGAAACAGCACAGAATGGACCAGGCTTTACCTTCTCTCTCGCTTCTAATTCCTCCAGCTCCAAAAAGCAGAGTTAAAAACCAAGGGGGTGTGCTTAGATCTTATTTTCTGTTAGATCTTCCTCAGTCACCGTAACAGCAGCTAGTAGATACAGGGTGCAAAGAGCTAATGCAGACACAGAGGGATAGAACAAACCCTGCCATACACCCGTGCCTTGCCCGACCCCTGGCAGGGGTCATGAAGCGGTGCAGAAATTTGCCTCCGTGTCACCTGGAGCCCCTCTGCTCCGAGGACAGGCTGAGGGAGCTGGGGCTGTTCAGCCTGGAGAAGAGGAGGCTCCGGGGAGACCTTAGAGCAGCCTTCCAGGATCTGAAGGGAGCTCCAGGAAGGCTGGGGAGGGGCTGTTCACGAAGGCTGCTGCAATAGGATGAGGGGCAATGGACTTAAGTTGGAGAAGGGTCGATTTAAGTTGAATATTAGAAAAAATTTCTTTCCTCTGAGGGTGGTGGAACACAGGACCAGGTTGCCCAGGGAGGTGGTTGAGGTCCCTTCCCTGGAGATATTCCAGGTGAGGCTGGATGAGGCCCTGGGCAACCTGGTCTAGTTGGGGGTGTCCCTGCAACTGCGGGAAGGTGGGACTGGATGACCTTTGGAGGTCCCTTCTGGCCTGGAGGATTTTTTGATTCTATGATTACATCCCCGCCAGAAACAAACCAAAGCAATCAATGCAGAATGTCAAGGGGATTTTCTTTTCTCTCTCTTTGATCTGCATTTGAGTTCCTCCCTAAAAATCCTCCCTTTCACCTCCTGATGTTCCTGCCTCCCCCCCCAGCCTCCTTCCCCCCTCCCCGATCTTTAAAGCGTGACTTCATCCTGCTAAGGTGGGCATCAGGCCAGGCTCCTGAACCATCGTGTTTGCTCAGTTCAGCACTGGCTCCTGTCGGGAGGAGCCCTGCTGCCTGAACACGCTGCTCGTGGCCATATGTGGTGTTATTTACACGGGGAAGGGAAATAAAAAAATACATCTTTGTGAAATCCGAGTTGAGAGGAGAGAGAGACACAGACACAGGCAGAGTGGGGTGGGAATGTGCCCCTCTGAGAAAGCCATCCCAGCCCAAACTGCGGGAGGAATTAGCACAGGGCTCCTGGAGAGGAACACTGCTCAAAGCAATCTGTGAGGGTCTGCAACAAAGCTTTGTAATGGAAGAAATTGGACAGGCTTCTGGAATTGGCGCACGGGAGCTCTGCTACCAGCTGGGAGACTAATTTCATTTCTGTTTTTTTCCCCCTTCTCTTCATCCTCCCTCCTTCTCCCTTTGAATAGGAGAGCAATGCGGCCAAGGGCTCAGCTCCTGCCAGATTGCACAGGCTCAGACGGGGCAGCCTTGGGTCACTCAGTGGAGGAGCAAACATCAGGGAAAGCTGAAAGGGCTTTCTTAGGCTGTGCTTGAGCTAAAATGCCAAAGAGCCCAGGAAGCACTTGAAATCCCCAACAGGGGACTACCTGCCGGGAAGCAGAGCAGCCCGAGGACTGCTCCAAACCCCACAGCAGCCACGGCAGGTGCAGACACAGGCAGGGACTGGAGCTGGCAAGTGCTCTGTCGCCTTCCTGCTGCTTAGCACAGCAGTACTCTGCTCCTTGACTGGTGCCCAGCCTTGCAATTTTGTCATCCCCAGGACAACCAAGCTCTTCCTAACACAGCCCCGTGTCAGTACCCTGACGTGCTTGATGCGAGATGCTGTGCCAGTGGAGGTGCCATCTTTTGGAATAAGATGTAAAACCGACTGTTTGACAGCCTGGACTATAAAAGTTCCCTTGGCAGCGTCTGCCAGCGTTATCTTCCTCCCTCAGCCAAATTCCAGGTTAGAAACCGAACAAAGCAGTAGTGATGAGCTGCCAGTATTTTAATGAGCAGTTCCCACAGACACTTCTCTACCTCTGCCTGTGATGAAACTCCGCAGAGCAGGTGCACGTGTGTGCTCCCAGAAAGGGAGCTGTATTTACTTCTCACTTGTTCAAACAGCAGCAGTTACAAAAATCCTCTCTCATAACCATCACTCAAGCAAGGAAGTGGCTTATTTGGCAAGGAAATTGTCATCAAGAGCAGTTTGCTGGAGATGTTTACACTGTGTTTCTGAGGGTATAATGAGTGTGCCGATAAGATAGTGCAGGAACTAGCTGACTTGAACGAGGGGGGAATATGTTGAGGGAGAAGCTGCTAGCTGTATTTTGCAAGGCCTTTGGGAAATACCCTGCTGGCACCCTATAGAGGCAACTGCATTTGCTCCTAAGCATTTATTCCAGACTGCTTAGGGAGAAGGTCTTTCTAGGACAAAAAAGCAAGTCTGGGAGAGCTGAGACTTCCAGTATCATGTTTTTCTCCCCCAGCAAGGAAGCTGGGGTGTTTTCCTTCCTATAAAACCATCTATTCCTTCACAGCATCTGGAGTGTTCCAGCAGGGAGTAGGAGAAGAAGAGGTACTGGCAAACCCCTGAGGAGCTCCCTGGTACCTGCTGACCATTAATCTTGAAGGCATTCACCCCAGCACCCCTGCCTGGGACCCAGCAGGACAGACATGGACCAAGAGAGCAGCGCAAGGGGGGACTGGCTCCAACACAGGCACATTTTCGTTGCTGCTTCTGTGCTTTGGGGAAGGGCTCAGCCTCTCTCCTGCACCCCCGGGCTGGCTGCCTTTCACTGGCAGTGGATTTACCTTCCTAGCAGAGAACTGAAAAGCCAGAAAGATTGTACTTAGCGAAGCTCCAGCTCTGTCCTCTGTCCCTCACCTCCCATCGACACCTCCAAGGGACTACCAGGGACCGACACATCCCGCCGGGATGCGGAGCTTGGCAGGTCCAAGCACCCACCCCACCGCCAAAGATGGGGTCTTGAGATGACATCCCCCTGCTCCTGCTCAGCCCCAGGCAATACAGGCGGGGGGGGACGGACGGGACACTGGCCCGTCCTCTCCGGTGGGGATTTTCCAGCATGCCCACCTTTCCCCGCGGGGCTCCCGACACCCGTGTGCGGGCCACCGAGGACACCTAGTGGCGGGCGAGCCGTGCCGGGCTGCCTTCGCCCCGCAGCAGCCTTGCCTGCTGGCAGCGGAGCCGGCGGGCTGCCCTAAGGATGCTGACCCCATCGCTCACCGGGGGGTGGGAGCAGAAGGGCCGAGGGAGCTACTCTCTCTGAGCTCCCCTCTCCGTCTTTGTGCTCGCACACATGTCCCAGATCCAGGGAAATCCCATAGAATAGAGGGGGGAAAGTGGGGCTCAGGTTATCTGAACGCTACCTGGTAGGGGCACACGGGTGCAGAAGGTCAGCAAGGAGGAGAAAGCATCTCCTGCGTCCTCCCAAACCGGACTTCCACATTCCCCCAGCACGGGACAGGGTACCAGCAGGATACGGGGAACTGGGATGGGCCAGAGGATGCTGGGGAAGGCCTGCAGCTGTGGCGTAGGGAAGGGGGCACTTGGGTGGCCAGTAGGGCTGCAGTGGCTACCCTGGTGTCTGGCCCCATCACTGGGATGCTAAGAGAGCCCTGCTCTGCAAAAAACTCCCTAAAAGCGTGCTGGGGGAGACCTCACCCGTCACTGTCTCATTTTCCCTTGCTGCACAGGCAAGATGTGACCACCGAGCACAGGAGAAGGACTAAAGCCCTCCAAGTGAGAGACGTGAGAACCTTCCAGCAACGCCCAACAGACCTTCACCCGTCAGAAACACTCTTTTTTATAAATCAGCTGCTCTTCAGCTGGGTGGCGAGCGCTGGGCGCTCCCCTCAGCAAGAGTGAGGGCATCCTTTGTGTGTGCCCACACGTACACGCTGCCTCTCACCCCTTCCTGCTGCCACGGGGTCAGGGTCCACAGGACGGGTACACACACGTGGGTGAGTGAGGGCAACCCCCTGCTTGCCCCCCTCTCTCCTGTAGTGGCAGAGGTGGCCCTGGGTGGCAAGGTGTCCCCCTGAACTTGCTCCGAAATGCTGTCCCAGCCAGCCCAGGGGGCAGGTCATTGATGCCAGGGCACAGGGAGTGCGAGGCAAGGGCAAGTGCACGATTCCTGTACCAGGAGAGAGCTGCAGCTGCCCCAGGCCTGCAGCTTTCTCACCCAATCTTCCTCCACCCCCTTGGCTCTCCTTCCTGGGTGCCAGCCAGCCCCATGACGCTACGTTAGGCTGCGTTTGGACTTGACAGAGCCTCAAACTTAAATGCAATTAATGTAATAAAGGCCAGCAGGTAGTGCATGCGTGGAGCCGACCGGAGCGGCAGGGACGGCTCACCCAGTTGCCCAAGCTCCAGGTGTTCCCTGCCCATGCACAAGGAGCAACATCCCATCCCCACTCCCTGGCATTCCTGTGGAGCCAGCACACGGCTCGGAGCTGCCTGGGAATCTCCCCCATTACTTTACCCTCTTTCACAACTGTACCACCAAGGAGGAGGCCAGACCCTGTCTCTCTGCCAGCAGCTCGCTGCCGGAGGAGCAGGCTCTGCCAGGAGGTAGCGAGGTGGGGAGGCAGGAACGCACGAGCTTGTGAGCCCTCTGGGTGCTGGGCGCTTTCCAATGCTCACATGCAGCTGCGAAAGAGTTCTCCACCAACCCGACTGGCCACCCTGTTCTGCGGGGCCAGCAGGCAGCCGTAGTGACAAGTGCTGGCTGGCACGCAGGGAACAGGGCAGATGCCTGGCCTCAGGCTGTGCCCCTCGCTGCTGCTGCTGCTGCCAGTGCCCACTCTGCTACCCTGCCCCTTATTATGGGCACTTAACTCACCACACACAGCTGCTACCGCAGCGACAGAGCTGCCACCGAGTCTGCAGGAGAGCTCCCTCCGTATGCCAGCCACACAGAAAGCCCTGCCCTGGGGAGGCAGGTGAGAGGATGGGATGGACAGTTTATGGGCAAGGATGCAGTGGGTGGCCGTGCCTGTGTCACCAAGAAGCCCTCTCTCTCCCTTGACATTGAGTTAAGTCCTGCTATGGGGGTTTCCTGAGCTGGAGAACCCTTCAGAGGTTAGTTTTACTGGGTGGGGGTAGAGAGGGGCACAGCTTTTGCTACCACCAGGACGCAGTGGACTTGAAGCAAAGATGCCCCAGTGAAGTTGGCAGGAAGATGGAGGCTGGTTGGAGGGAGGCTGTGAGGGGGATTGAGGGTGCAGGTGACCCTCTGGAGTGCCCAGAGCAGTGAGGATGCACCTGGAGAGAGGCAGAAGCGAGGACAGAGAGCTGCCATAGCAGGATGGGAGGCAAAGCCTGAGCTCCTGCCATTTAGTGGGGCTTGGGAGAAGGTGTAAACAGGTGCCGAAGGACTGTGAGCTCAGCGCCAGTGGCGTAAGAGCTACCATGATCAGCCTGTCCCCAAATCCTTTCCAAGGCAAACATCAGACGTTTTCCATCAGACATGGCTCTCCTTGGATGCCAAATTTCACTCCCATTTCTGCAAGCCAGGGCTGGTGTCCACAAGCTCCTGTCAATTTGCAGATCCCTTCCCAAGCCTCAACCACGGAGCGGCCCCTGACAGGAGCAGGTAAGGGACCTGGGAAGACAAACTGTGTCAAGGACTGCCTGCCCCCTTGCTTCCACCTCCACCTGAACGCCAGCAACCAAAATACAGTCTCCGTGCTCCTGCCTGGAGGAAAGCAGCCTTACTGGCCTTCCCTGCAGCTTGCTGATCCTGTTGTTTTCACCGGGAGAAGGGGATGGCATGACACAGTCATTTCCCAGGCAGCTGCCACCACCCTAAAACCAGAGGGTGGGATTTGGCTGGGGAGGGATAATGCTGACCAAGGGCGAGCAAGCCCAGGCAAAGCATCAACAGAGCTCCTGGTGAGTAAGAGCGGCGGATGCTAACCCTCCTCGAGGTCTGGTCCTGACCCTCGCCCTGCCTTGCCTCCTGTCAAATTACCCTGTATTTATGGCAGTCAGTAAGGGAGAGGCTCAGGCCCCAGGTTCACTCTCTTATCTAGGCTTTATGTTTCTCTCCAAGAATATTTTTTTTTTTTTTTCTCCTTCTCCCTTCTTTTCTCGGTGTTTTCCCTCCTCTGTCTCTCCCCTTCACCTTTATCACATTTTTCATTTGCTGCCCTATTAATTTCTGCTGTATTTCTAGAGGAAGGGAAGAGGGGAGTAAATCGAGACACACGCACGCGCGCACACACTGGATATTTGTCTTGCTCAGTCACCGAGTGAATAAGCGTCCTTGTTTCAACATGTTTTCCCATTTAACTTCCCAGGGGCTTTTCAGAGCAAGAATTCCTCTGAACAACCAGACACAAGAGCTGAGCTCACAGTCATTTGCTGCGCGTGGTGGCCTCATTCCTCGGGCTTCCCCTTGTCCAGCACTCCGATTTCCAGGAACCCAACAATGACACAGAGCGGGGCCCACCCACCGCCTCCCCTAAACACCTCTGGGTGGGCAGGGAAGCCCAGCAGGGTCAGGCTGCAGCTCCTCGGGCGCTGAGCCGTCTCCTGGTGTGATGGAGCAGCAGCCCTCACACAGGCAAAACCTCCAACAGGGGTTTCTGCACAGGGCAGAAGCCTTGGGCAGTCGAGACCTTGCCTGCTGGGGTTTTTCCGCATCTGCAGGACTGCTCAGACCAGCCCTGGCTCCCTGTCCCACTAAAACAATTTCCCCACAGGGGTCCCACCTCAGGGGGTTGAGGCTTTGGCAGGGAGAGCCAACTTGAGACACTAAGACTCTTGCAAGAGGTGAAGAAAGATCTGGGGGAGATGGCACTTGCTCTGAGAGAGGAAGACACTGACTGGGGCTACAGATGATGCCACATGCCCACAAGCTTGCTCTCAGCAGTACCTGGTGCAGGACCACGAGCAGACACAGTGTAAAGAGAGGAAGCATCTACCCCATCCTCGGTCCCACCTGCAGCACACTCTCAGGAGGGAGGGTGAACGCCTCCCCCCACCATGCCAGGGGGTTGGAAATGGATGATCTTTAAGGTCCCATCCAAGCCTCACCATGCTATGACTCTGTGCTGGGCTGCTCAGAAGCCACATGGGCCTGGATGCCTCGTGAGGGACGGAGCCACAGTTTCTGTCTCCAGGGCAGGTCAGGGCAAGGAGTTCTCCTCCATGCCTGGAGGGAAGCTTGGCTTCATGTTGCCAAATCCAGAGGATTTCAGAGTAGTTTGTGTTAGGGAGGTTCTATTAATAGCTCCCTGCCCTTTTTCTTCTTTCCCTGTCTGTCCTTGTTCTGCTCTTACCCATCTATGTTTCCCCTCTTTCTCTCTACCTGCCTCTTCCAGGCTTGGCACAGTGAGTCACACCTTGTCCCATAAACTTCACTTATTTTCACTCCCAGACCTCACGAGGGAGCTGGGACCTTGATCTCACAAAGGCAGAGACCAGGGAAGCTGGGGAACAGCAAATGACCTGGGGGAGCACGGACGCTTGGAGGTGGGGGACAGTGAACTGTGGGGTTGCAGAGAAGGGGGTGATCTTTAGAAAGAGGCTAAGGAAGAACAAGTAGTGATGCTCCTTATAACCACCTTTTGTGATCCATCACCAAATGCAGAGCTCCTTCCAGCTCATTTAGAGCTGGATTCAGCCATGCAACGTCAAGCCTGCCTGCAGCAGATGATGTGGACTTGTCAAATCTTTACCATCCCAATTAAAACTCTTAGCAGTGGGACTCAAGACCCTTCCCCAGCCTGGGCTCCATCTCACAGCACCTCTCTCTCAGTCTAGGCCACCAGTATGACGAACTCCATCAGCACAGCTCCTCAGAGGGAATTAAACTGGCCCTTTGCTCAGGGTGGACAGGACGGCACAGGAGCCCTGCCCCAGATGTGCCCTAGTAGCCTTTCCCATCTGTCCCAGAAGCTTCCTGGGTGGCTCCGCTGCTGGAACTGCATCTCACGGAGCAGTAAAACAGGCTCTAGAGGGGAAACAAAATTTTAAATAATGGAGCAGGGATACAAAAGTCCCTCTTGGGGGATTTCCAGTCTCTGCCTTTACCTGGCTGGAAAACCAATGTTTTTCATCTTTAGCAGCCCTTAGTTTCCTGAGGCATAAGGCAGAGATGGCACTCCCCTGCCTTGCAGAGTTTGACGCAGGGCATATTTTGCTGAGATGCAAACCCATAGAGAATTAAACCTGACCCACTGCTGGGGACAACAGCAAATTATGCTGAAAGTTAGAATTTCCAGAGAAAAAAGAGCATCCTCACAGAAGAGTACACAAAGAGATCCTGGGGGCTATAGAGCCATGCTAGCACCTACACCCCAGGACCAAATCTTTTTCTAGAAGGAATACAATCTGTTGCAGCTATCCAGGTACCAATAAATCCATTTCTGCCAGCTACAAATCAGGGAGTATTTTATTACTTCTTCTACAGCCCCCCAAACCATAAGATTATATGAACTCTTCATTTTATATGAATAATATCTGTCTTTTCTAGTGTGCGTTGCTTCTGCAGATCCCAGAGCACTTTAGATTATCAATGGGTTGGAGAAGAACAAGAACAGAATCACGATCTCTCCAGTTTGTATGTGGAACCACTCACAAAATCCCTTCTGCACGGTTACTGAGGTGGACTTGAAAACTGCTGGAGACCACACTCCAAAGAAGCCAGAAGAGAGTATGCCCTCCTACAGAAGAAGGTAAAAACCTCCAGTGGTCCCTGCCAATCCAGCTAAGGAATATTCCTGATCCCAAATTTGGAGATGGTGTTTTAGTGCTGAGCAGACACCTGAGAGATGCAACCAGCTCCACCCAACTTCCCCATCTCAGGTTGTGCCAATCTCTAGTGCATGAAAAGGAGGTGGAAAAGAAAACAAAAACTGAAAACCAATGACACAGAAACCAAGTTAATCATCAAAGAGGGGGAAAAAAATTCCTTCCTGGCCTCCACAGGCAACCAGCAGAAGCCTTGAAACACAGGCTTAATTAATTAATTAAAAACAATATGAACATGGCGCAACAAGTCTTGTAAGCACATTGAAGGCGTGCAATATCATCCATACACTGTTATGCAACGTGTTGATGACTGTAGCAAGCTCATCGGGAATCCAGTTTGGGTCTTGGTGCCCAAGACTCTGTTTCAAAGGCCATTCCTGAACTCTGCTCCTGTGATGTCTAGAAATCATCTTCTAATTTCTACCCTATATTGTTTAATGAACAAATTTACCCTATTTGATCTTGCACTGGCACTGTCCTGTAATTCAAATACATTTCCCTCTTCAGCTGGTATTCCCTTTCCTCTCCTCCACCTGAATTTTATGCTGAGTAGTCATTTTCCCCTTCAGCTTTTTCAAAGATGAAGACTCAGCATAACCACTAGAAAGGGGTCCTCCCCCAGGCAGCACATATCCTCCAGTAAATGCCCTTGTCCAGTTACACACCCTCTCACTCCTTCAGTGAATCACCCTCCTTCTGCACGCTCACCGAGTATCGTTGTTACACAACAGGCATTTATATCCTACCTGTAACTTGTTCCAATAATTAAGATTCCCCATGGTCCAGCTCATACCCTGCAGGCTTGATTTAAGCCCTGGGAAGCTTGTGTTTGGCCTGCCATGGTACCCTGGAGGAGCTATTCAGATGCTTACATTACGCTAAAAATCCGAGTCCTTGTATCTGAAACCAGGTCCCGACCATCTCCACTGAGCCCCTGCTGCAGCATGCCCCCCAACGTGAAAAGCATCCCCCAAAGAACTGGATCCTCCTGACTCAGTTTCCCTCCCACTTGGAGGCACGGAGCTGGTTATCACATGGAGGCGGTGGGCCAAAATGGTCACAAACACCCGACCTTAAGTTTATGCCGTATAAATTGAGTTTTATCTCCTATAAATCACAGTTCTGATTTAAGCAGCTCTGCTTTAAGCTCACCTCTAGCATCATTTTTTTTCCCCCACGGTCTCTCTACCAGGAGAGCTCTCCAGATCTATCTGGATGCATTGCCGAGCGGACCCGGTATGTGTGGAAGCAACGCGAAGCCTTGAACTCGTTCTGCCTGCTCTGCTGTTCCACTAGGAGCTGGGTAACATGTGGTCATTGCTCAATGGTGTCTACACGCTCGATGGACCGATCTCCTGCCCTTTACCTGCAGCAGGAACAGCCCACGTGCGTTTCAGAGCAACATGTTCCGAGCCGCGGATGTGTTTCCTATAAAGGTGTAAGAAATGAGAAAGGACCGAAAATATGTAGGATGTGAAAGGGAGTGTGGATTAGTGGGTAGAGCACGGAGTAAGCAATTAGCAGGCAGGTTCCCTGCTCCTAGTTTGGTTGGAGCTGTTGTGAGAACCGGGGCCAGTGAATCATGGGCTGGTTGATCTAATTCTCTACGACTCTCCATGACTTCATCAGTCATCGGTGTTTGAAACTCCGCTCCGGAGCCCGGTCTAAAGGAGTGCCCCAGGGTTGGCTTAACTGTTTCCATTCTGTTTAGTTTGAAATGGACCCAATTTTTTCACTTTTTCCATCCTGGGGAAATTTATTTATTTCCAGGAACCTACCCATGAAGATTTTTGTGCAGCACACTGCACAGCAGAGACACTTAAGTACAAGCAAACATCCTGGTGTATCTACAATGAAAAAAATTAAGTCCAAAACAAGAACAAAAACATGGTGGAATATTAAAAAAAAAATAATTAGGGATTTAGAGGGGTCACAATCATAAAAAATAAGAGACTGAGCAACCAAAGAGGCTGCAGAGCTATTTCAGAAGAAAAGCTGAACTTCTGCTGAAAACTTTCGGTCGGTTCCACAGCACATGCCTCAGTTTCCCTAATTGCTACATGGGGTTAGCAGCCCAGACCTATTTTGCAAAGGTGTTGTCGAGTTTAATTTGTGAACCTTTGAAAAGCGCCCCGAGTTTTTCAGATGAAAGGCGCTGCAGATGCCAACCGTGGGTGGATGCTGTGAGTCAGAGGCACAGACACGGGCATAGTGTGTGATCGGCCTGACGCACGGCGCTAGATAGGAGACAGTTGGCCTCTGCAGGCAACTCAGGGATGGCCGGAGCAAAAAAATCACAGATGATGCTTCCACGAGTGTGGACTCATGCTAAAGAAATCAGGAGCCACCCCCTTGGGAGGTGCAAAGGTCAAGCCTGCAATAAAGAGGCGTCCAGTCTGTACTTTGGCTCCTAAATTGCCCAAAATACACCTGCACGCACGAGTCTTCTAAATACCATCAGGCACCGAAGCACAAATTGTCTAGCAAACTACCCTTTAACTACCAAACTGCCCTTTAACTCCAGTAGTCCTCCCGTGATTCCCAGGTAGGATCAGCAGTGGGTCTGAGCACCAAGACCACGGGGGCACCTCGAGTTTCAAACAGGTGTGAACAGTAGATTTCCCAGGAAAGACCAGAAGTAACAAGGGAGAGGTGGGCCCCATCTGCCAACAATTTTTTGGCACAAAAAAAAAAAAGACGTGATGAGGTGCAGAGAGGTGATGGGAAAAAGAGTGGGCATAGCCATGGTGCCAGGACATGTGGCAGCAGAGGGGGTGCGCTTAGTTCTTGCTAGTGACACTTGCCACGGTCCTGCCATGGTTTCACCAGCATTTGCAAGCAGGACATGCCCAAGGTGCTAATGCCAGGCCTATGGGATGCTGTGAGAGTGAGATGAGGTTGAGAGGGGACCTCTGGAAGTTGCATTATGCAGAAGTGACCGGCAGCAGCAGGGAACCTTCCTGGGGCACGCATGAGTGACATCCTTCCTTTCTTCTGCAGACTCAAGGGAGGTTCAGCCCAAACTACTGGCAGATTCCTTTTCAAGAAATGCAGTTTGCACTTGGCTCCGTCAGTCTGTGTGCGTGCATCTGACAGAACATTTATAAACTGAGGAGTCTCCAAAATTAAGCAGCAAGGCCAGATGCCACCCCAAGCCATTCAAAGCAGAACCTGCAGCTTTATGGAACACACCAACTGTCACAAGGGCTGACAACAGCCCATCTGAGCCCAGTGTGGCATTAGATGATTGGCATTACAACATCTTCCATCTCAAGTATGGCCATACTTCACCAGTACGGCTGGCACGGCTGGCATCGGGACTTACTGGAAGGTGTCTGTCTTGTATGTGCTTCTGCAGGGACAGGAGAATCAGGAATAAACCTCCGCCCGAGCTCGACTACTCCTAAATGGAATCACCTGGAATAGGTGGATTAAACTCATTTACTCTGGATTTGCATCAGTAAAACCAAGATGAAAAAAATTCAGCCCTTATTCTTTTGACTGTTTTACCTTAAATCTTAAGGTAAGATTAAATCTTAAGGTAAGATACCTTAAATCTTAAGGTAAAAATCTTAACAAAGTGGGAGGAAAAGAGAAACCTCACCTTCTTCCAAGTTAGACCTCTTCACATAGATGTTTTTTTGTTTCTTAAGTATTTTTGCTAGCTTGGAAAAGCTCTGCTGAGTCTTTTCCATACACGTGAGAACAGGCACCTCCACCCTCCAGTATTTTTAATTACTTGGAGATCTATAGGACTGTTGACGTTGTAAAGATCAACTTGGCCCAGGAAGCCAAAGGGAAAAAAATATGTCATTCAATCTCTTTCTTTTATGAGATCTGTTTTTAAAAAATAGCATTGCCCTTTCCTGTGCCAGAGAATGACTTCTGACTCACAAAAGATGACGGTCCTATTAATAAAAAACCTGTCCATTAGAAATTACTGCAAAAGGCATGGCCTTTCCCAACAACTATTATCCAAAAAAAAATGCTGTATACTGAATCTTTCCTCTCATAATAACACACAGGCAGTAAGAGGGGCTAGATTTATGAGCCGTGGGTACTAAATGCATTTCAGCTGAAAATAAATAAAATAAAAAAGTATTCTTTCCTTTTCTCTCATTTTGCACAGACAAAGCCCTTAGAAACTGTACCTGCCGCTTCCTTCTCACTCAGATCCAAAATGTGTGCTGTTCCCATTTTGGGCTGTACCTCTATTTCCTCCACACCTCAAAAAGAGCTGCCAAATGCAGAGCTGGCTGTTCCTCCACTGCTCAAGACACATCAGTCTGGGGGTTTGTTATGAAATGCTAATGAGAAATTTTTACAGGCTAAAGATCCCGCTCTCCAGCAACACCACCATTGCATTCTGTGCAAATTAAATTAAGCTATGGTTTAATTTACACACTGGGCATTAATCTCAGAGCAATCTCACTGAAATTTGGAGCATAATCTATGTTAAATTGACACGATATGAGTGGAAGACCAACCTCCTCCTCCTCCTGAAGTTGATGGAATTCACCAGTGCTTATAAAGGATCTTTTCCTTCTGAAATATTCTATGATTCCAACAAGCGGAACGTTTCCCAGAAATACAGCTACTGGAGGCAGATCTATTTTTAAAAGGCTCAGAGATATTTTTTTTTGGCCATCTAGCTGTAAAATATTTCCTCTTCCAAGGATGCTCCAGGTATGTCTCTCAGTTCAGTGGACGTTTATGGGAAGAGCTGTGTAAGATACAGCTGAACCCTTATTATCTCCGTGAGAACATGCAATGAAACAGGCAATGGGGGGTTAATTCTACCAGTTGAGTCAGTGGACATCACACCGCCTGTGGGAAAAACAGGACTAGCCAATTTTTCCCGCAGGTCAGCTGCGTTCTTCTGATACATGGTTGGGCTATTTCCAGGACTGGATGGATGGGCCTTGCACAAACCCAATGTCAAAACCAAAACAAAGATAACAGGGTCTTTTAAACCCAGTATTATCCATATATTTCCCCTCCCTGTCCTACTGAATACAGTAAGCCCTCAAGGGAACCCAGTTTAAGAATGCTTCATTCTAAGCGTTCATTTTAATTACAACCATAATTATTTTTATGCGTGTGTATGACCCAGTTAACAAACCCATCTTGGGCATCTCATGGTCTCTCCGACCCTGCCCATCTCTGCAAGGAGGTAACCTCAGCTCCTGGCACCAATGAGCAGAATTATTTTTGAAACAAGCGGTCGAACTGGTTGCTACATCTTAATGAAAATTTTTATTTTATTTTTTTCTTAAAAAAACC
Organism: Pedionomus torquatus; assembly: GCA_013398155.1. Lineage (NCBI taxonomy): Eukaryota > Metazoa > Chordata > Aves > Charadriiformes > Pedionomidae > Pedionomus > Pedionomus torquatus. The sequence goes on along the minus strand of VZRU01016897.1, from coordinate 33,082 downwards.
CAACCCAACACATTTCTATGTATATAAACAGCCCTTCCTCCCAAACCTGGTTAGACAAGAATGTTCCTGGGTGTGGACTGCCTTGTATAATTAACTGCACAGCTGGAGCTTCTGATCCCTCCTAACGTCTGTTTCTTTCTTTCTCCCTGCGTCTACCTAGCATAATCCAGGCGTTCTCCTCCTCCTCCTCGCAGGAGCTCCAGGTGCGTCACTTGGGCAGAAGCTTTCCCTCATTCCACCGTCATTCCTTGCTAAGACAACCACGAGGCAGACGTCCCCGCTTTGTAGAGGGCTGAGAGAGACAGGAGCTGGAGGAGAGACTGAGCAGTGAAGCCAATTCGCCCTGTTCAGATGATGGAAACGGGGAGTGCAGCAAGGACAAACGGTACCACTGGGAAGCCAGAGGATGTGAAGAGTCCATCTGCCCCCAAAAAAGAAGAAGAAGCTAAGAAGACCATAAGCCCCGGAGGAGGAGAGAAGGAACCTATGAAAGGCACTGGCAATCCTTCTTTGGAGACAGGACAAATCAAGAGCTCCCTCTTCTCTGGGAGTGACTGGAAGAGGCCCATCATTCAGTTTGTGGAGTCATCTGATGAGAAGAGATCGACCTACTTCAGCATGGATTCGGCAGATTCAAAGAAAATGCAATACGCCAGCGGACAGATAGGAGACATGAGGAGACCACCCCTCTCCTTTGCAGAGAAAGGCGACCTCAGGAAGTCCCTCTTCTCCTTGGATTCCAAAAAGAGCTTCCTGCCTAGTGAAGGGGAAGGGAGGAAGTCATTGTTCTCCGGGGGGCAGATGGGGGACCTGAAGAAAACTTCCCTCCCCTTGGTGGAGACAGGGGACCTGAGAAGAGCCACCTTCAACAAGGCTGACAGAGCAGCTGGGTCACGGCCCAGGGTGAAGCTTGAGGATGTTCTGTGTGATTCCTGCATCGATAACAAGCAAAAGGCCGTGAAGTCCTGCTTGGTGTGCCAGGCTTCCTTCTGTGAGCTGCACCTCAAGCCCCACCTGGAGGGAGCAGCTTTCCGGGACCACCAGCTCCTGGACCCCATCAGGGACTTTGAAGCAAGAAAATGCCCTGTGCATGGGAAGACCATGGAGCTGTTCTGTCAGACAGACCAGATGTGCATCTGCTACCTCTGCATGTTCCAGGAGCACAAGAACCACAGCACAGTGACGGTGGAGATCGAGAAAGCGGGAAAAGAGGTAACGCTCTTTTTATTCCACATTCCCAACCTTTCCGACGGTCCTCAATAATTACACCCCAGTTTTTGCTCTCCAGCCTGCAGCCTCTCCTAAAATCGTGTCTGCAGCGTCATTCTGGGATGCAGGGGTCGGGGATGGGAAGCGTTTGGTGGAGAACTGGTGTTGCCTGGGTTCTGCTGCTGTGGGATCGTCGCTCTCCCAGTGGCTGGTTACAGCAGCTCGGCGCTGGTGTTGTGTAGCAGAGTGGGTCGAGGGGCTGAGGGGTGGAGAACTTGATTTCCACCACCGACTTTCAGCAGAAGCTGAATCAAAGCCCTGACATTCTAAGTTTTAAAAAGAAAATCTGTCTCAGGTTTTGAGAGCGTTTGTATAGTGTCATCCATAGAAAGGTGGGGCACTGCTCAAGTTCAAGACCTCCAGAATACAGGCAGTCGCATCCAGCGGCTCCTCGAGCTGGGTTGCTATTGAAAATTGCCATCTCAGCTACTTAGAGCGAGATTATGGCTTTTTGTTTTTCTTTTCTGTTATGGATATAATAGCGTCAAGCCCCACCCATGGGAAGAATCTTTTGAAGCTTTGGTGAATCAAAAAATGCTGGTGCAAACACAAAACATTATCGTTTCCCCTGAAGTGTTGCTACAATAGGTTCAGAGGATGGACATCTAAGGAGATGAGGCTGGTATGTGAAACAGTGCTCACTCTAATGAAAAGTCTTCCACCTTTGTTTGGTTAAAGTCTCATGCTGTTTGCTTTCTGGGTGGATGTATGATTATTCCACTAGCTCTAGTCAAAAGCAGGGTCTCACCATGTTCAGTCCTGCACATCCCCATAGTAAGAGCATGTTCTGGCCTAGAGAGCTTCTGATCTAAGCAGACAGGACAGGAGAGATTACAGAAAGGAGACCCTTGAAACGATAATGTAAAACAACTTGCCTAAAGCCATAGTCAGTCTGTGGCAGAAACTGGAAGGGCACTAAGATCTACTAAATCCCAGTCTTGAGCACAGCCCAAGCCAGCTCTCTGATGTGGTGAGCAGACAAAGACAAGGACTCTCTGTTGGAAATTTCTGAGTTGCCCTCAACTTGGAAGAACAGTTTAACTCTTTCTAATGTGCTGAAAGAACATCTCATCTAGAGCTTCTCTCTGTCTTCTTGAGCAAACGTCTGGTCTTTTCTTCCAATGTCATCTCCAACTTGCAGCCTTGCTGAAACCAGACAAGGTTTCTGCCCTGTGTTAGTCCTAAAGAAATTCCTGCAGGGCTCACCAGCCTGCTGTTTGTTTCATAATTACTTGTTCTTGTGTTTTTGATGTCAGCTCTGAACAAAGCATATGCCTAACTTATAAAGCTGTGTCTAGTGTCTGCTAGGATGTCCAATGTCTCTTAGACATTCCTACTGAGAAGAAGTTAACAGTTGCTCCCCCAAGGAACCAAAGATGGCTAAAGCCTTCTTCCTGTGGCTGGATGGACCCAGAACACCTTGCTTTTAGAGGCAACCATAGCTGGGCAGAGAAGACTTTACCTAAGATTTAAATTGCATTGTATTTCTTTCTTAGAGACCTTGTGCCACTCTTGTTAGCTCCGTGCTGTAGTCCCTGCACTGTCCCCCAAGCTCTTTCTGCTGCTGCAAAGCCTAAAGGATTTAGGGCTTTATCAATATGAATCATCCACATGTGCAAGTTTCTCCTGACAACGAGTTTTGATCATGTTGTAACTTGAGCGAGTATTCACTCAGACAAAAACAATTAACAGGCTAGCAGTTGCTTACAAATGTTTATTCCTAGCCCTCGCTTATTAACCATTGGTGGAGCCTCTGCAAGAACCACAAAGAGGAACGAACATTTCCAAGTCCCTCATGTGCACCACCTACTCTTTTCAAGTCTTGCAAATCAGCTGAGCTGGAATATGACCACAAATTGGAAGAGTGGCAAAGTGTGGCTGGTGCTGCTGGCCTTCGTGGAAAGAATAAGCTCAAAACCCACAGCAGGTCAACCCCATCCCTGCCCCGTTTCCACAGCTTGGCATCCAAGCAGCTCCAGGGTAGCTTTACTGCCTCTAAAATTGTTACCTATGCCATTGGACTGGTGACCAGAATACAACCGTATCCAGACAGACCCTTTCACCCCGTGTTGGTTGTAAAGGAACACTCGGTTTACCTGCAGGGACTTCCCAGTCCTTGGAGTCCTGTGACTCCAAACCTGGAGAGGATTCCAGCAGCACTGAGCAGGGGAATGTGCTGCTGTGATGTATTTTGGCCTGACTGTCAGTCGGGGTGCTCTGTGATGGAGGCACAAAACTGTCACATAATAAGGTGTAATATTCTTGTTTTAGGTAGCTCTGTTCCTTTTGTACTGCAGAATTAATGCAGGCTAGCATCTCCTTCATGAGTTTATCTCATTTATCTTTGCTATAGCCCTGGAGAGAGGAGAGGTGCTGTACTTCAGTGTTGGGAAAGAAAGGGAGAGCTTAAGATGCTTCTGTAGAATTGGGTAACTCTGCTTGCTCCACAAAGCAGACACAGACAGTGGAGCTTAAGAGAAGAATGCAAACAAGCCAGGGTGCAGACACCTGCTGGTGAGAGCGTTTAAGCAAGCAGTGGAAAGCCTGAGATCTGTGTCGGTGGAAGAGCAGAAGACGGCAGCATCTTCCACTTTCCAAGAGCCTGGGGTGAGAAGCAGCCATCTCCCTTTCCCCGGTGCGCTGCTGAGCAGACAAGAGTGACAAGCGCGGGAGGTGAGATGGAGACAATTTGGCAGGGAAAACAAGAAACGTTTTTTTCTGAGTTTCCACCCAGTGGCATTTGCGTATTTTACGCAGCAAGCCTTTAATGCCTTCCCCAAATCCACTTTTCCTGCTACAGATTTAAAGGAGAAGTATCACCCCCACCAGGACCAGTACAAGAATCAACCAAGAAAGGGTCTGTGAGGCTGGGTAACAGCCACACACAGCTGAAAAGTGAGACGCCAATAGCTCGTACGCTCAAATAAACCCCTCTGGCCAGTTTGATTTATCAGCAGAACTGGAGCCCTCCTCTCAGACAGCATCCTTTGGTTTGAAAGGGGATCCAAAACCTGTTTTACAGGCCTGTTCTCAAAATGAGACAACTTCACATCTGCCTGCAAGTCACTGAGCTGTAAATAACCCGGTGTTACTCCCCAGCGCCAGCCTTAGTACTCAGCATGTCAGGTCAGTTCTAGTGAGAAGCACTTTGATTTTTTTTTTTCTTTAATTCTTTACCTTTAAAGAAAAGTTCTCGCTGTACAGCAGGTTTAAAGAGGCAGCGGCGAACTGCTGTGCAGAAACGGGAGCTGGGTGTTCCTCCCTTCAACAAAGCGACTTTTAAAAGGGGAGACTTCACAGAGTCTCAACTGGGCTTTGAAGTCACCCGTCCACAGCGATGGATCCAGAGGGATTTCCATCCAAACCCGCTCCGTATTGCTGAATAGCGCGCAAACAAGAGTGTATCAAACGTGCCAGTGGAAGGATTTTTGGCCTGTCCCACTGGTGGGCATGATGGGTTGGGGCACGAGGTGGCTGTGAGACCTTACCTACACCAGCTGTGGTTGCTCTGGGCACATCACTCTAAAATAGATGCTCTTTCCAAAGGGATGGTGTGGTTACAGGACGTTCTTGGTTACAGGATGTTCTTGGTTATGGGATGCTCTTCCTAAGCTGGATGGCTGGGGAAGCTGTGCTGCAAATTATGATTTAGAGCAGATCAGCCTTTTTGTCTACATTCCACATCGATGCATCTGCAGTAAGGGCAGAACCCAGGGAAAAGCCACCCGTCTGTAAGTAAGGAATCCTCTTTGAGCTGCACGAGGCAGAGAGCCTTTTCTGGCCTCTGCTCATGCAGCGACGAGTGGCATTTTTGCAGGATGCTGGCCAAGTCCCCAGAGACTGTAGCCCACCGACACCCACACCTCTGCTTGGCAAAAGCTCAGAAAGAAAAAGGCAATGGCGAAACCAGCAGAAATAATGTCTCCAACGATTTTCTGATTCCTCAGCCGTGCCATTTCTAATACAGGCCCTGTACTGGGACAACAAGTTTAAACGCTTCTTCCCCAGCTTCATTATGGCATTTAGTTGTTGCTGTCAGGTAATTAGCATAGCTCTCCCAGGCTGGTGATACAGGGGTGTTCCCTGATTCAGGGACCGGGTTCCCAGAGCATTAAGACATGACGATGCTTGTATTGCTGCCTTGCACAAATGAGTTGCGTCATGATGCAAGACCCATAATCTCACATCTCTAGGTCCTTTACAGCATAAGGGCTGGGTTCAATTGTGGATGTTTAGGTGTACACTGAACTTTCACTTAGGCCTCTTGACTGTCCTAATTAACTTGGACTCTAACAAGGGATCCTCTCTGAGCTCAAAGACTCTCAGCACCAACATTTCTCAACTTGCTGTAGACAAACCAAATGGTCTAAACCTGCATTTCTTAGATCTTCTTCACTGTTGTTGTTCTTTCTGCACTGCAGGGACTCCCCCCGCAGTGGGTGGAGCTGCTGTATTATCTTTCGCTTGGACTTTCTGAACCCCAGCTCTCACCCAATGGGTTTGTTCTGGGTGGCTCATCACATAAGGGGATCCGCGATTGTTGACCCTGGAAAATCTGAGAACCACGAAGAAAGCTAGAAGAGAAGTTTCTTCATAGGCAATTAGGCTGAGAAGTTGACTGTCCCTAGTACCGATAACCTCCCTACTGTAAATGTAACACTGGATATACGGGGACAGGTAAAGCAGCTTCTAACCAATTCTATACCGAACCGGGCCTTAAAAACAGCAAGAAATCAACTTTGATGACCCCCTTATGTTGTGGTCCATCTCCAGATCACCCCTACTGAACCCACCTCCTTGTGCCCATGTCACTAGTTCTTGTACTATTCCATAGTCTCCCTGGATCTCTTTTTAACATTTTTTTCCCCATGGTAAGACTAATTTTAGTGTTTGTACTATCATGCAATGAAACATCTCCCCTTGCCTCCCTTGCCCTTGCTGATGTCTGTAGTAGTGTTTCCTTTTGCCCTCAGTATGGGTGTCTTAACCCAAGCCCAACCTGGCTGACTGTGGTATTTGCATTCTGGCTATTGGAACTATCTCTGTAATTTCCATTTGCAAATCATAATTCTCACTCGAAATTGTAGTGTGGGTCTGCTCTTAAATAGTTGTTATATCCCATCCCAGAGGCAGCCAAACCACCTTTCTATGAGAAGGGAGATTACAACTGCAACAAGCTGTTCAGAGTCAGCTATCACTTTTGAGCAAGTATTAGTTTCCAAAATTCCTTTGAGAGTCATCTTAATTAAGAAGTGCTATAAAAGTATAATATTGTATCACCACCTTTGAGCCATCGCCTGATTTTTTTTTCCTGTTACTTTTCTTTTCAACTCCTTTGCATCTGGGAGTGTTTATGTGGCTGTGAAAGGTCTCCTCGTCTCAAAAAAAAGAAATCCCTCCAGTCCTTCTCTGTATGATTTCACTTACATTCTTGTGATAAGTACCTCCTGATATTTAGGGATGAGGAGGGAAACAAGACCTCCCGTTGCTCAGGAGATGTGCCTTTTGCTTTACTAACAATTAATGCCATCTGGATGTAGTTCTGTGGCTCAAGGAAACAACTTGCATCACAGTGTAATTTCTCACATTGGTTACTGCAGCGCAATGAATATCTGGATCTAAAACGCTTTTAACTCATTGTGTTTCCTTGCTGTGCAAAGGTGGTCGCACCCCTCTGTGTCCTGACGGACACAAGACATCTCACGGTGCATATGAGAATGGAGAAAAGCATGCATTCCTCCAAGCCTGTGTCTTGTGAAAAAAAAGAAAATGTGAAAACTATAGGATCAAGCTCATCCTATGGAGTGAATTTTCTTATCTTGATACCCTTATGGTTCTCTGGATGGTCCTGTATCACGAATCCATGCCTGCTCTGAGCCCCTGTAGAATATGAGCTTCAGCTCATGATGGCATTCTGTTGCCTATTGAAGGCTGTCAGGGCGTACGGATAAGATTTAGAGGGTCAGTGTTCCCCTGACTCTCAAGAGACAAGGACAATTACAATGGCAATGGCACGATGCAGCTTTTCTAGCACCGAGATACCTTCGAGTACGTTTGCCTTTTTCGTCCCCTCTTTCTTCTGCTTTATAAGGCAATAAAACAACAATCAAATAATTTTCTCTATATAAATAGAGATTTTCTAAATTAGAAGGGCTAGAGTCAATGGCTCTCAGATGCAGCTGTGCTTGATTCAAGCTCAAGAGGATGTTCAGCCACTATGGTGACTGGCACCAAGACAAGAGCCCCGTTGGGCTGATTTCCTTGGTCTAAGCTGGTTGACAGCTTGTTGCCTGCTCTTCATGGTGTGATGCTGTTTTCTACTCCTTGAATAGAGAAATTGACATTTTTTTGACACTCCCAAGCGCCGGGGGCAACCATGGTCGCAAGAGAAGACTCAGGTTTTCGTGTTGCGTTGCGTTCTTGGATGGGTGGCAAAGCATTGGGAACTACACCTTGCGTTAGCCCTCACTGTGCTAGTTGCTGCGGGAGGGGATTTATCCCTCCCTCATCTCCCCTGCCTCCGTTGGCCTAAACGGAGGTACTTGGGGGGCAAATACAACCATTTGCCAAAGGGTCCCGTGTCAACAGTGGTTTTGCAGAACTTTTCTAAGGCGACATAGCTCATTTGTGGAATCCAGGTCATTTCTGCCAACCGCCTAGTTCCTGAGCAGCTCTGGGGACGAGCCCCGTAGCCAGATCGCCTGTAGTTACAGTTGTGCTGTGACCAACCTGTGCACACACCAAACACGGAAAGAGCTTGAAACACCTAAACTAAGGCTTTGTCACCATCCCCTGGGCAGGGCACTGGTGACTTGTGAAGGGCCGAGGGAGGGGTTGCCCAGAATTAACGGCGCACGGCGCTGCCAAACGGCCAGGCATGGTCTGCTCCTGGCGTGTCCCACCACCCTCCACCGGCTCCAGCTTTACGGGCTGCCTTGCCTGCAGTTGTCTGGTCTGAGCTTCTCTGGGAAGCACAAAAGGACATGCAAATGGATCCCAGTGAAGTTGCTGATCTAAGCCAAGCATGGTTGACTACACCTCCTCCTTTTGTGGGTTTGGGTTTTTTTGGTTGTTTTTTTTTTTATTATTATTTTTTATTTTTTCCAAGCATTCCCCAGCTTCATCATAACATGAAAGCTCTCAATTCAGAGCAAATTAATCCACAATCCTGTCTAAACAGAATTCCTGCCGGAGGCATCGTCCTCTTGTTGCAACACTCGTCCAACGTCATTCCGTAATTACATGAAAACTGTTATTGCTGCAGAGGCACACCCTGGGATGGGCCCTTCACTGCATACGCAGCTGAATTTTGAAACAGGCCTCTTCCCCCTCCGGCTAATGACTGTAATGTGATTAAAAGCAGCACCATGACAGTAGCCTGGTAGGTGGGTGCTTCGGCTGCAGTCTTTGCTGAGGGAGCTGAATCTCTTGACCCAGCCAGAAGCTCTGGGATCTTGTCCAGTGTCAGCACAAGATCTCCATTTCAAGCAGTGCCAGGAACCTGTACCTCCCAGCTATTATTGTTCGGGGCCAAATGCCTCAGTGGAAGAGCAGCGCCTCTTTGAAGCAAGCCACCCTCAGCCCCAGCTCATGAGACTCCTCTCTTCTCACAGGCTGAGCTCTCGCTGCAGAAAGAGCAACTGCAGCTGAAGATCATTGAGGTAGAAGATGAAATGGATAAGTGGCAGAAGGAGAGGGACCGCATCAAGGTGCGTATGGGACAATCTTTTAAGTGTGCTTCTCCGTGTCTCCTGTACTCGTTGCTTCCCACTCTCTCACATCCCTCTCCTCCTTTCCTCAGTTTCCCTGACATATCATACTCACCCCATGCCTTGCCCAGGCTCTATCTCATCACTCGCCAAACCTCACTCAATGCCAAATCTTGGAAACAACAACTCCTACCGAATTCATCTTGCGACATACCCTGCAGGAGATCAAGAAGAGGCAGCGCAGCCTTGTTCCAAAACGATCCTAGGCACCTCCCTGCTTTGGGTCCCTGACAGTTCTTCAATCACCAGTAGGCAGGGATTCGGAAACAAAGGTGTGCTGGGTTTTTTCCCTGCTAGACCACACATAAAAATAAACTCCAGAAGGGCCCTGGATTGCCCAAAGCAACAGAAACACATGCAGACACACCAACAAACACCTTGTTTATAATGGAACAGCTTATTTCCATACTGATAGAGGGCTCCTTTATAATGTTTTCACCACACTAAGGGTTAGAATAGAGTAATGATGCTCTTTTTATTTTATTTTTTTTTTCGTTTATACCCTAACTGAATAGACCAGTGAAAACACTATTTGGAGACACCCCAGAAAATTTGCATAGCATTAATAGGCAAAGTCATTCGTCCTTTTATGTGGTACACAGACATTGGCTTGCCAGTTCTGGGTTTTTTTTCTGCTTTATTATTATCATTATCACTATTATTACTGTTATTATTATTATTGGAAATCTGACCTAGAAATTTTAACTCTGAACGTAGGTACCTCCACAGTCCTCCTGAGGAATATTTCAGAGAGACCTGAGGGTCAGGTTTGTAAAAAGTGTTTCAGCACCTTTCACCCTTTGAAATGGTGGGAATTGGGTCCTCAAATTCTTGAGGAGGCCGAACCACGGTTTATAAGGTTAAACACTGTTTTTAAATACCACCTCAGAGCGCAGCTCACACATGGAAATAAAATATATGCTCTTATAATCAGGAAGACGGCATGCCCTGTAGACTACACACGCGTAATTATCACAAGACCAAGTATTACTTCTCTTGGCACAATTTTTCTGGTGCTAAGGCTCACATGCCTAGACACTCCGTAGTCGGGGTGCAAATGCTTGGACACGTGCCCCTCTGTATCCCTCTATTGGCGAGTGATTCCCAAAGAAGTTTAATATTTTATTTCTCCTGTGTCTTTCCTTCTGCCTCCTCTTTCTGCCCCTTCCCTCCGCAGAACTACACCACCAACGAGAAAGCCACAGTGGACCAGCATTTCAAAGAGCTGATCCGTGACCTGGAGAGGCAGAGGGATGAAGTGAAGGCTGCCCTGGACCAGAGGGAAAAGATTGCATCAGAGAACGTGAAAGAAATTGTGGATGAGCTGGAAGAGAGGGCAAAGCTTCTGCGGGAGGACAAGGAGAACAGGGAACAGATCCACCAGATCAGTGACTCTGTGCTCTTCCTGCAGGTAAATGAAATCTCATATTCCTTTCTTTTTTTTTTTTTTTCCATGAAGACAGGATTTATCCCAAAGATGAATCCCAAGGTGATGTAAGGTACGGTAATCTTCTCCAGTGCAATGCACAAGTATGGCAGGAACCAGCTCTTTCATTTGAAGCTGTCTCTGCTCTGGTAGGTGAAAAATGACTCACAGCCAGAATATCTGTCTGCCCCCTCCATCTTCACTGTTCTCCCTTGCACATCATGCTATCTGGAGCATAACATTTGTCAGCTCCCTAGGATCTATCCCCCATCTCTTACGTTCCTCAGTAACCTCTCCTCTCTTCTTTTTGACAGGAGTTTGGGGCTTTGATGCGGAATTATGTCCCTCCTCCGTCTCTCCCAACATACAGTGTGCTGCTTGAAGGGGAGAGCATGAGCCCATCCATGGGACTTCTCAGAGATGACCTCCTAAATGTCTGCATGAGGCATGTGGAGAAGATCTGCAAGGCCGACCTTGGCCGCAACTTCATAGAGAGGAACCACATGGAGAATGGTAGAGTATCTAAGATCTGCTTCTCTCCCTCCCTGGGCAAAGTCTAGCTCAGAGGAGATGAAGTGTGATGAGCATGCTCTCACAAGGACCTAAGGAAAGCAGGAGAAACACTACCTGTAGCTGGAATTCTTTCTGGAGTATGAGAGCTACTTGTGTGGGGATGGAGCCAGTTGAATTGCCAGGGATTTAAAGTATCTTGTGTGTAGGGGACTCAGGGGCCCAAACTAACCTTGTTTCCCTGAGTGCTGTTTCATGTTATGGCATTGCAGTGTTTAATAGGTTCAGCTACCACCCGTGTGGGACTTGAGAGCAACATTTCTCTTGGGGGTCAAGAACAGTGACCCCCCCCAGGAGGCCAGCAGGGACACTGCCTTGCACGGGGCTCCAGCAAGCCCCACGTGCACTAAGGCAGCTCAGGTTCACTAGGGAAACTGAGAAGGCAGCGGCGAAAATGTGAATGTAGCACGTTATCCCAGTAAGGCAACTTTGAAATCCTGTCGTTAGCCTATTTGTACAGCTCATTTGCTGTGCTGGTATGACATACCACTCTACAACAGCCCATTTCAGCCACCGCTTGCCTGGCTGGAACATGAAATACCCTGCAAGCAGCTGTCATTTAAAATCTAATAACAGATTTTCCCAGTAAAAAGGTCTCAATTTCGGTGCTCAGGTTAAGCTATGACTTGAGCCAGTCTAACTCTCTCTGATTGTAACTCCTCTGCATGTTCCACTAGGGACAGGCTTGTTTCCCACCTGCCCTGAGCTAAGGTGTTCGTGGAAAACACGGTGCCTAATGGTCCCCGCACTTCAGTGATGTTCAAGGATCTTTCTTATGTGACTAGAGGTGTCACAGTCGATACCACAGCACTGCAAGGAATCTTCTCACTCTCAGAACCCACTTACTTTCTCTGTTTCCCAATTAGTTCTGCAGAAAGAACTTATTTTGCATCAAGCACACATCAGATTAGGAGGACAGGGCACTAAAACGGGACTCCACAACTGATGTTCACTTTCCAGGCCTCCCACAAATGGCCTTTATAACCTCGGGCAAGTTACTTAATCCCATGAAATGACCTCTTGCACAAAGAATAATAAGGATCAGAATTAATTGTTATCTTACCAGGCTGCTATAAGGATATAATCTATTAATAATTGTGGAACCCCAGATACCAGAACAATAGAAGTCAAGAAGCCGGATAGGTAACATAAGGATAAATTGCATCCTGCTGTCCATGAGGATGTGTAATTTGAAAAGACACAGGAATAATCTGAAGTCCAGTTCACACAACACAAGCAGTTGAGGAACTCTGCTGCAAACCTCCAAGATGACTGTTACTTCAGATTCAGAGAACTAACTAGACGTTCCTCCCATATTAATAGAGGACCTTTTTTTCCTGGGCAACAGCCATGCAAATCACTCCAACTTCCTTCCAGAGAGATCCACATTACAAGATTACATGATAAAGGAGGAGGGGAAGAAACAACCCAAACCAAAACCCCATTAAAAATACAACAGTCAGAACAAGACAGGTTCAGTTATTGGTCAACATGTTCTTCAGACCCTGTTCACCTGGAGATCTGCAGAATTTTTAAGCTCTGATGGCATAACGTCAGAGGGCTTTTGATGCCTGACAACTCACAGCACTTCCAAAAAGTAGATGAGTAGCATAAAAGCACTTTGCATTCAAGTTACTTTAGAAGTTACCTTCCATCTGCTGAACCATTTTTTGTCCATCCTAAAGCAAATACTTTCTGCTCAGTCACTCATACAACCCAATAAGAATATGCATAGGCTCAGTTCTAGTAGCTCTGGATAAAAACTACTTCTTGGTGACTTGATCACTTTTAATGAGGGTCCCGTTCCATGTTACTGATGCCAGAAGTCCTCAATGGTACTTGAAATCCGTGGGATTCAAGTGTCACAACATTTCTGAGCAGGGCGGCAATTAACTACTGCCAGAAACCTGGGCACTCAGAAACTTTACCAGGGATTTAATGGACACAGCTTGGAGTCTGCCTAATGAGAAGAACAGTGGTACCCACTCAGTTGGGAAATGTTATTTAAGGTGAGTCTCAGAAACTTCAGAGCTCTCCATTTTTCAAACCACTGTTACAGTTGAAAGAGGACAGCACTCTGCATCTAGTGACTGCAAGGAAACAACTCCACAATTACTTAATGGCTTTAATTAACTCAGACTCCCCCTGAGTCATTGCAACAAATTCATTTGCAACCGGCTTGATCTTCTAGTGTAAAAAACTTCCCAGGAAGAAATATTATATTAATGGAATGAAACCTGCTTAATAGCAGACTCCAAAGGGAATCCACTTGCTTGTAGCTGTCATAACAGGTACCTACTTAGTAGTGTGGCGAGGAGACAAATAATCACAGAACATCCAGGGAGTTTAAACAACACAAAAAGAAATTGGAGAAATAACACAAAAGTTTGCTCAGTGACTTAAGAATCAAAGAATAGAACTATTTAAACACGGGAACTGAATTTACCCCCTTGCAGACAGCAATAGGTTTATCTAACACCTGAGGCCTTATAAGAAAGTTTTTATGAGCGACTGTACTGATGGAGCATCAGCTGGTAGCTTTTACCCACTTTGCATGAAGCCTGAACCAAATGCTCCTGTCCAAGAGGCCAGGAGCTGTTTGCCACTCAGGTTTAGCATCTTTCTTTAAAAATTGAACAAACCAACCCACTGAGCCCTCTCCCAGCAGTGACTCTGTCGAGCTTTGTACTCGCAGCTCAAGATCTGCTGGTTGAGAGCCAGCCCTGCGCGCAGGTTAAACACACAAAAGAAGCCAAACCCAAACCACCGCTTTTGAAGTGGGGTGTATTTTTAGCCACACGGCAGGATTTTGGTAGGAAAATGCCTCGACCCTCAAGTCTCCCTGTGGATTTTCAGGAGATAGCGTGTCTAGTGAAGGGCCGAATGCTTCGGCTGTGGTCTGCCTCCAAGGGAGCTTTCTCTTTTATCCCAGCCTGAACCTCTGGGCAGCTGCCTCCCAGGCAAAGAGTCACGCAGAAGAATTACAAAAACAGAGGAACTTGTTTCCAAAGGGCAGAACCACCTCTCCTCCAGCATCCCCTTGCCCCCTCTCCTGTCCCTCTCAAGGCCATTCAGCTGCCTCCTCGGCTCACGTCCTTCTCTGCTTTTCCAGGTGACCATCGGTATATGATGAACAACTACGAGTGGAACCAGCCCGACAACTTGAAGAGATTTTCCATGTTCCTGTCTCCCAAAGGTACAGCACCCTAACAGTGGTCTGTTTTTTTCCAAACACAGCATAGAAAAGGAACTTTGTTAATGATTTATCCCAAAATTTGCTCTTCCTGGTATTTCCTGCCATTCCTAGACAAGCTCGGTCCCTCTGCGTTTGTTTATGCCGGGTTTTCTCCAGCCTGCAGAGCTTTGAGAAGTTTTTTTCATATCAAACAAGGCAGCAAAGGTTCTCAAGCCTGCTAGAGCGACTGAACTCTGGTTTGTGAATATAGGGGAGTTTTAACATGTGTTACTAGGCAGTGTTAGCCTTCACCAGAAGCTCATTCCGCTGTGCTAGCTGTGAAGGCTACATAAGGCTTGCTCTGCATTAGGATTTTACTTTCACCAGAAAACCTACTTTTTCCCTGCAGGGAAAGGATAAACTGAGGATCATGTCCTAAAAGCGCAGGAGTCAGGAGTTCCTTTCTGAGCTCTGACACTGACAACGTGAACTCTACAAGATGAGTCTTTGGAGTGAATGACTGTTTTCAACACATTGGGGTGTAAAAATGGCAGTTGTCTATTCCTAAATTAGTGAAGGGGCCTCCAGAGTCGTCTATTTGTCAATTAATGTCAGGACCTGCCAAGCGAGAAGCAGAGTGGTAAAAGCCTAGGCAAGGCAATGCCTGCAGAAACAAAAGACCAGAAAGGGTAGCACAGAGTAAGTAACCAAATTCCCTCCGGTCCCTAGAGAGCAAGGCCCTGCCTGGATTTGCCAGATGTTTACAGCTGCTGTTCTGCAAAGCCAGATGGCAGGCAGGGCGAAGGGCTGTACCCGCGGTGAGCAGTGGCACCTCCCTGAAGGCTCATTGGAAGCGTGATGTTCCCTGAGCTGCCCTTTGGGTTTCATGGGGACAGCCCAGACCCCGACACTGAGCCCTTTGTCTGGATTTCCCCCGTGACCTTCTCCGCTGTCCCCAGCCCACGCCTGGCAGCCCTGCCTGGCGCCACGCGGGTGAGGATGCCCCATACCAGGGCCAGAGGCGACATTCCCAGTTCGGCATCCTCAAGGCTTTAACAGAACTGCTTCAGGCCCCCAAAGGGAGGGGGACAAGCCTCTTCAGCAGAGGCTGCAGAGGGGCATTTTGCCAGCAGTAGGTTGTTTTTGCAGGGAGCCCTTCCCCACACACCATCCGGACGGTTATAGCTACTGCTCTGCCCCAGCTGCTGCGGGGCTTCACAAGCCGTGAAGAGAAACACACGTTGTGCTAAGAGGAGCTGCCAGGGCTGGGGAGAGACCACAGCCTCAAGCCCTGCACCCAGAACTGTGGTTCAGCCTTAAAGGTTTGGGTGGAGATGGCCCATCGTGTGTTTGAAGAGCGTGGTGGGGTGTGATGAGGGGGGGAACACAGCAGATGATGCTGTTCTGCCAGCACTGCTCCCGTGTTCACCTGCAACAGGGCTGAAAGGGGCAAAAGGAAGGGAAAAGCTGTTTATGGCAGTGCCAAAGTGTGGCATAGCCTGGCTGCTCACGGCTCTGGACTTCCTCTGCTTCTCTCTGGAGGATGAGAAAGCTGAGACCTGGAAGCAGGGACTCTCAGATTCCCAGCTGGGATCCTGAAGGATGACACCCGATTTAGAATCATAGAATTATAGAATCATAGAATGGTTAGAGTTGGAAAGGACCTTGAAGATCATCGTGTTCCAACCCCCCTGCCATGGGCAGGGACACCTCCCACTAGAGCAGGTTGCTCCAAGCCCCATCAAGTCTGGCCTTAAATACTTCCATGGATGGGGCATCCACAACTTCCCTGGGCAGCCTGTTCCACTGCCTCACCACCCTCACAGGAAAGAATTTTTTCCTAATATCCAATCTAAATCTCCCCTCTTCCAGTTTAAAACCATTCCCCCTTGTCCTATCACTACTCTTCCTGACCAAGAGCAGTGTGAGGGTTGTACAGTGGCTGGTAGATAGTGACCTGCTGTTTCCTGCCAGGGACTTTTGAATATACAAATACTGGAGGAGCATTCGTTCCGCCTACACATCTGTATCTTCCTGAGAGTGCAGATGCTTTGCCTTCCGAAGCTGCTCATTCTGTATTTTCTACCAACAAAGTTACTTTGGCCAAAAAAACCCTTAAGCACATGATTGCACACCAAGTCTCTGCTGAAATGGGGATTGAGCAGCTCTGGATTCTTCACCAGGGTGAGGGCTCAAGCGTGATCCCTTATGGGAACACTCTGATAGAAAGGAGCCAGCTGCTGAAACCACATTGACAGGGACTTTGGGAACAGAATGAATCAGTAGGCAAAACAGGAGACCTGACCCACTTAGCTTGCATGCTGGCTAGCAAAGGATTATCCGATGAATAATGCAATATACCCATAATCATTTAACTCTCTGGAGCTTTCTGTGCTCTATTAACGTGTCATGTGAAGTCCAGTGCTGTCCCCAGTTGCATCTTTTCTAAGGAATTCCAGAAAATGAGAGGAGCAAAAGAAGAGGACCACCCTTTTGACTGCATAATATGCACAGAATCCTTCTCGCTAGGTTGGATCACTGCAAATTCTGCCTCATGCCACAGTGGCCTGTCTGGTTGCTGCATTGAGGAACGCTACCCAAGTGGTGCCCTGCGCTAATTGCAGTGGCCTGTACTAAGAAACTGCTTGGATTTGAGCTGAACCTGTAGGTTTTCAAGCCCTGCTTAAATTCACGGAGCCTTCCACTGCTCTTGTCATTAAAGACAGTATCACAGAGCCTCTGCCTTCAGGGATGACATAATGAGGCAGAAAGGAGACAGACAAGGTTTCAAATACTGCCTAAAAGATAGAGGAGCTGTCTCTTCAACTGCTTGACGCTCCTTTCTGTCCTCTTCCACTGAGCTTTCTTCTCCTGATATTGTAAACAGCTTGGCCAAAGCCAGGAGGAGATTGGAGAGATCATCTCGTACCTTTGGAAGTCTTTGAAGGACGAGCAGAAGGGACTCAGTCACACAGAGAGGGAGAGAGAACCGCTTCAATAGAAACACTGCTTAAATCGAAAAGCAGTCCACAGGATGGCAGCATAACAACTCAAAGCATTCATCTCCCTTACGTGTTTCTGGGAGTCCAATGTCTCACAAAAGAGGTGCAACAGCACTAGCCTGTGTCACAGCACCATGTCCAGGTGGAACCCCAGAGCACATGCCCGTCGCAGTGGCTAAGACAACGTGTGCATGAGCAAGGAACGCTCCTCTCCTTGTGTCTCCTGAGCTCTAAATCCAAGCCTCTGCCTGCAGGTCCCTTTGCAGAACAGTCATGTTGCGTAGACAAACCTGAGTTGGCAATTTAATGCAGCTAAAGACAGCTCTGTGGCAGTGAGGGTGCTTTGCTGTCTAAACGAGGAGTCTATTCACTATTCCCTAGAATCCAGAGAAAAAAAAGACCAGGCTACTCCATTCTACTCTCTGGACTCAGATTTCTGGTTTGGGGCTGCTTCCAAATTGGTGGGGACTGTTTCATAGAGCAATGCCAGGCACAGGCCTTTGAGCCAGCTCATCAGGAGCCGACTGCTGAACTGGATGCTCTTGTTTTACAGCCAGTTTCAACCCACGATCATGGGAATTTTCCTCCTTCCAAGCGACTGAGGAAACACTTGGTACGGGTAATTCCGACTTCAGTTTGAAAGGATCTAACCCCCCGTGCCACAGCTTTCTAGCTGGCTAACCAACCTTTTCTGCTTCCCCTCTCAGCTGTCCTGTCACCTCTCAGCCACCATCTCACAGAACCATCTCTTAGCTGGGTTATCAGCACTGTCTGCATACACCCAAATTCAGAGTCTCGCTACTCGAGGTGCTATGGATACAGGAGGGAAAGGCATTCCTGGACCTCATTGTTCAGTTAGTAAAAGAAGATGGTGGAAAACACAGGGGCCAGTTTGCAAACATCCTGAGATATCTAAGCAACTGCCATGGACGAGAATGCCAACATCATCTAAGATAACCTATGGAGGTTGTGGCAGAACCAGAAGCAGATTCCAAATACCCTCAGCCAGTCTCTGAAGCACAAAGCTGCTCTTCTCCATCACACAAGCACCTTTCACTTAGCTCCTAACTTCTCAAAGACAGAGCCTGCCCAATGCTCGCTATCTGTACAGCGTCCAGCACGCCGGGGTGGGGGTGTTTTGAGCTAGCGTACCGAGAACCAGCAGCAACGAGTCATGCCTTTTCTTCCCAGATGCCCACCTTCCTTTCTCTCACCTGTGTTTTCTTCCTCTGCTTGGTTCATGCTCAGAGGGTCCTGCCTGTCCTTTTGTTCAGGGGCAGCCTACAAGCACCCACGGCCACTCTATCTGGGGGAGCTCTCCTGACTCACAGCCACACCTGAGTCGTTCCTGCTTTTCATGCCACAGGCAGGGCTGTCTCCCTCTCATCATCTCTGCTCTCAGATTCGTTCTGGCAGCCAGGGCCTGACCCGAAGGAGGCCAGGAGGGGAAAAGCCTTGCTTTAATTTCGATGGGCTTTGACTAAAGCCTCAACTGCTCGGAGGCAAGGGAAGCTTTGGCAGGTATATAGGTTTGCCTCATTACTCCAGTCTCTGGAGATGGAGTTCACCTGTGAGGAAGCCGCTGCTCTTCAGTCAGACCTGCACTCTGGGTCTCTCCAGAGAGGGGCTCTTCCCTGCCTGCCTGGAGCATTGGGATCTCACACTCGCACACTGTGTACACCGGGACCCCACAACTGCTCTCATCTG
Organism: Pedionomus torquatus; assembly: GCA_013398155.1. Taxonomy (NCBI): domain Eukaryota; kingdom Metazoa; phylum Chordata; class Aves; order Charadriiformes; family Pedionomidae; genus Pedionomus; species Pedionomus torquatus. The sequence continues at coordinate 14,164 of VZRU01016897.1, read as the reverse complement.
CCTTTTCTTCCTGAGAGAGAAAAGGGACAAAGCTATTGGTTCCCCTTTCCCCCCAAGGTGGTTGAAGGTAGTTTTACAGGGTGTGTTTTGCAATGCTTCGGCTTCCCCACTGCAGCACGCAACACCACGGAATAACTCCACCTCTTCTATCTTCCAGTAGGCAATGGTACTAAGCTGCCTTTTCAGTTCTCCTCGGTGGGACAGAATCCGCCCGGTGACTTCAGCAAACAGTCTGATGGGAGCCTCTTCACTAAGACCGGTACTAGGCATTTAGTTTTTCCCCCTTCCTTCTGCCCTTTTTCTTTTTAGGTGCTAAGATGTTTAATCCTGTTGTTGCTCCCCCAGAGGAGGCTGGAGCAGTCCTACAGCCGGTCCGTCCCTCCTGCCCCGACTGTCAGTCTCCTTGGTCCACGCACATGTTTACATGAGCTACTGACTCTCCTGACCCAGGGCAACAGGAGTTTATTACAGAGCGTTGAAAAGGATTAATCAGTTATATCTGGTGAATGGTTGAAGGGGTTTTATATTTCGTTTGTAATGAGTAGAGATGAGAATCTTAGATTAGCTTAGAGGCATAGGGACCGGGGAGAGAAAGGTACTAGAAAATTATGTTCATGGCCATTTAGCCTTCTAGCTTCATCAGTGTTTTAAAACAGCTATCATCCTGAAAGACTAACAGCCACTGAGAAACAACCTTTCAAAAAAATATGCAGTAGCTGCCTGTCCTCCTTCATCTGAATCACCATTCACCATCTCATAATCCTCCTTTCGCTACCCACTAGTTCAAGGGCACCAGAGGTGGAATCCAAGAGCATCAGCACCTGCCAAACAGAGTCAGGTCTGATTAATTTGCGAGTGGGAGATGGTGGGGAAAGGCCATCGCCTGATAGCGCTGAAGCTGGTTGTGATTCAGCAGGGCTGGTATTATTTTTGAATCAGAGTGGAGCTGGTATGGTAGAAGGGGGTTAGGACTTATCATGCTGCCAGAGGTACTGTCATTAATTTCTGACATGATACCCAGGCCTCGGCTCTTTGCACTAATGAAATAGCCTATAGCATCCTTTGCAAGAGTCAGAATGCTTAGTTCGGGACTTGCCCTAAATTTAATTGGACTGATTGCATTCCACGTCTCTGCATTCCTCAGACATTTTAATTAGACAGACCTTCTTTACTCCCTTCTCCTAACTGATTGGGTGGTGGAATAGGCATCTGTCTGATGGCTGTTGTGTCCCACCCCAGAAACGGCTGCATTTCAGTGTTAAGCAATGCAATACTAATGATGTGGCACTTCCAGTCCTGCTACTCATCTTGACGCTCGCACGGGGAGACGGGGATGGTGGCAGGGACTGATCTATAACAGGCTGTTTTATGTTGTCACAGCTTATCCTTCCATAGTGAGACACCAGTCTGCAAAGGTGACGCCACAGACATGGAAATCCTCTAAGCAGTCTGTATTGGTAAGAAATATACCCGTGGTGTGAAAGCATGTGCACAGCTTCAGCAAGACAACTATCTGTTCTAGGGATACCTGAGACTTGAGACACTAGGGCTTGGGTCTTTTGGAGATGGGAAAGTAAAAGCTTCACGTTTCTATTATTTTTTATTATTTTTTATGTGGCTGACTGCAGCCACAGAGGGACGTAGGTGACCCCCCCACACACACACACCGCCTCCACAGCTCTGGGTTGTAGGAATAATTGATACTTCAACATTTTGAAAAGATTTTGCCCTGGTCTAAAATTTGATCCAGGCTTCTAGAAGCTACACAAATGCTACAGCACATATGAATCTCTCAAGTCCTCTTCCCCCCTGCAGGGATATCATACACTCTCAGTAGTCCGTGACATCTAGAAAGCACAGAACGTGTACATGACACCAAAGACAACCCTATGAAAGTATCTTGCTAATTACATCCTACGGTGGGCAGATGCAGTATCAAAGATGAGGGGTCAGACTATGATCATAAATGGTTAGAACATCTGTAAGTCCCTCATTTTGCACTGTTAGCACAAAAGAGGTAACAGTATATTATAAGGGGCAGAGGAAAGCAATATTTTAGGTCATGCAGTCCTTAATATTCAAGGTTAACAAACAGTTAATGCATAATCATAGAAACTCTAAGTTAATCTGTTTTTCTTAACATCCATACACGTTGTGCCGCGTTAAGGTCTTGCGTGAGCTGAATTTAGATCATCAAGTTTTTGCCCCCATCCCCACAGAAGAAACCTATATTTTGAATTCTGATTATACATTTGCGTAAGGTTATTCACTGTTCCCTGGAAATAAGAATTGTCAGAAGGAGAGGGTCAAGAAGCGAGAGCATTCCCGCACAGAAGGAAAAAACCAAGGAAATACACAACAGTTAGAAAGTGGCTGCCTAAGGACTGCAGCTGTATCTCTCTGCCAAGGAGATGAATGCCAGTGAAAGGGATGCTCCTTGGCAGACTGTGTCACCTTCAGAAAATCCAGCCTTGAGCCTCTGAATGCTACAACAAAACACATCTAGGAACAGCAATAAGTTTTGCAATAGCCTCTGCCTTGTGTTTGATCACTGCTTTTCTAAGAGATCATCTCTTCCATCATGTGTGCGCTCGGATGGAGACTCTTCCCAGAGGTTTTGGAGACCAACCTGTCCGCCCCAGTGGTGGTGGGATACTGGGGAAGGCTGGTGAGGAAAGCGAAGGCTGTTAGCACTGGTGGATGTGAGTATGGTCCTCTTAGCACCAAACACCCCACTGCACGGCAGCCAACGTGCCGGGCTCCGTGGACACGGTCCATGCTCTCCGTAACCCACACAGAGAAAGCCTGAGTAGCTTCTCCCACACGAACTCACCCATCTTTCTCTTTTTCTCTCTCATGCATACACTTGCAGTGGCTATTTTATTTTTATAGCTTATATTCAGTAGCCAGCCCTGAACCTAACAACTCAGTTGATAAATACAAGCATTAAAAAGTCCCAAAATAGAAATACATGCTCTGGACTGCAGTAGCTCTGCAGGAGCTTTTATGGTCTATTGGGCCAATAATCTAGCTTTTAAAATAGTCTTAAATATGTATTTAAGCAATACACATTCTAAAAGCTCCGTAAATACAAGTTTTCACAAAGGACTATACTGTTTAAGGAGGAATGTCTTTTTAACCCGCGGGGAGTTCTTTAAGATGAAGCCCCCTTCTTCCATCTCTTAATTATATTGGAAATTAAAGCCATAAAATGAAAAGAATTTCAACAAAAGGGAACATTGAGCAGGAGGTATTGGGAGTTGGCACTGAGCAGCGAGATGGGCTGGGTTTGCTCTGCCTGTGCTTCCAGCCTCCCGCCGTGCCCAGTATTAACCAGTGCACTGCAAAAAACCCTACCGGGGTGTTGCTGGGAGGTCTGTCCCACCTTCTGCAAGCGAGATCCAGGCAGTGGATCAAACCTAAGACAGAGTGGGCATTACAAAACCCCAGTTGTTCCCGACCGCCTTGGTCAGGGCATCGTTGGCGTACGCATATTCTCACCCAGGCTTAAAGATTTTGCCTTGAGCAGCGCAACCGGTTATCACAATCAATAAATCAGCTGTTGTGTGTTTTGCAAGCATTCCGAGGCGAGGCTAGGCTGCAAGACAACTTTGCCACGCGTTGCCTATTTGTAGTGGTGCAGATAAGCCCGAAATTCCAGGGGCAGGTCCTGATGAGATGGGATGCAATTAGGGACTGCAGTAAACAGCGACAGGAAAATGGCAATTCCTTTAGGCTCTGCCCCTGTCTCTCCACTTATGCTTCTGTTTACACAAACATTTAGTACTGGGCCCTGCAACGTGTGGAGGCGCAAATAAATGATGCACCACTGTGTGAGAATTTCCATGCACACGAGTTTTGGCTTGCCAGCCAGAGAACACAAATAAACACCGTGCCGTGGAGTCGATCAGCCGCGTAACCGTGCGTGGCTTTAAGCGTGAAAACTCCCCTGAGTTCTCAAGTTAGCGAGCAATTAATAGACACTGACAGAAGCATAAAAATAAAGGTGACATTCCTTTTCTCCCAGAAACCTCTCATCTAGCCATGAGTCACAGTCTCAGATTGGAGATGATGCACAGACTCATTTGGCTCAGGAATGAAGTCCATGCAAAGCATGTGTGTAAATCAAAAACCAGCAGCATTTGCATTTGATCACTCCAGCACCTCCAGTAGTGAAAGGAGGCGGTGTTGCCCTGCGACAGGAAAGACTGAAGGTCATAAAATAGGAGTATGTTGAGATATGTACGGTTGGGCTGCCGAGGAGGGTGAAGTGTAGGTGGTCAGGAAAAGAAGGTAGGTCAAACTCACATGCCCCAAATTCTCCATTGCAGTCACATTACCGCCCCTTTTACGTCAACAAAGGCAATGGAGCCACTTCCAACGAGGCACCTTGATTCGTGAAGATTTAGGGAAGAGCTGGCAGCACTTGGAGTGAAGACTCAGCTGCGGATTTTCATGGATGTACCTGCTACTGTATTAACCTTACTGCTCTAATCTCTGCCAGGGAGAGGGAAGGTGCAGAAGGGACTAGCCTTTACTAGAGCAAAGAAGGACTTTTTCCAAATCACCTAATCACCTTGAAAGCTCCACAAGCCTTAACAACGTAACCCCATCCTCTGCTGTCACCTCCTTATTCCCTCTTTGTCAATGCCCTTCCTTTTGCCTCTGCAGAGCAAGCTGCTCTGCTTCTCCTGGGAAGCATGCATGCTCGGGTAGCACACCCCCCTCTGCTATACCAGTTGCCCCCTTGTCCTGAGTGTGTTTCTGTGACCATAGTTATTAAGTCCTGGTGAAAGGTCCCAAGCTGGCAGGGCCCAAAAGTCTTCCTGGGTCAGAGAGGTCCCAGCCACTGGGAGCAGTGACAGGCTGAAGCTCTTCCCACTCCTCTCTACCCAGTCACCCGGACCCAGCCTTGGACAGGGACACACAGCTCTCACTGGCATCAGGTCTAGTGCTGCCACCTTCCTGAGATCCCTGCGAGTCCCCAGCCTCAGGCTGGTGGTGGCAAGCTTCCTCAGGGCCCTCCATCGGCTCAGCTCTGCTTCCAGAAAGCCAGCCAAGAGGACCCATTTGGAGCTGCTGCAGCCCAAGGCCAGCTACTGGTGGAGGGCAGAGAGGCTTTTCATCCCATTAAAGTACCCCTCCAGCCACCTTTACAAATTGAGAAATAAAAAGAAAATCCATCCTACTAATATAAGATTGATTAGATGCCATAGGTATTGGCTGCTTTTTTGGTTTGTAGTCTATTTTTAAATCCCCTAAACCAAAATTGATTTATGTATTGTGGTTAAGGTGTTTTTTTCTCCCATGGGAATTAGCACCATAGCATTTTGCTTGGGATAATATTTTTTATTTGTCCCCTGGATAGACAAATTTTGTCAGCACCTGGCTTGCAAATCAGCCAGAGCCAGATAACCTTTCCATGATCTCACCAAGATTATTTTCCTTCCCCTTGGACAAAGCCAAGGGGTGAGGTCCATGCAAAAACCTCCCCGGGCCAGTCAATGGGAGCAGCTGGCCCGTTGCAGGATCAGAGCTCCCAGACACGGGTAAGCAGCTGCAGAACAGAGGATCGAGACCTGACAGCTACTTTTCACGGTTTGCTCTGTTCAAGCATTTTGTGGAATGGCTTCCCCCCACCTTTCCTACCCCCAAATGCTTGCAACGCCATGCCTGTTGCTCCCTGAAAATGACTTTCTTGCTAATCTCCATGCAAAGATGCTCATTGCTTTTTCATCTGACACCTCAGACAAAACTTCTGAGGCTGAAAGTTGGTTGCTCCAGAATACTTGAAAT
>VZRU01016891.1:36651-47249 GCA_013398155.1 Pedionomus torquatus | reverse complement strand
GGTCACAAGACGGTGAGATGGCTTCTTCTTTCCTTTGTGGTGCTGTCGGCTCTTGGATGATGCTCCCATCTCGGAGCTGTTGCCAAAATCAAAGTTAATGCTTTCACAATTTATTGTTCTGGTCTCTCCAGCACATATTGTTAATCTCTACAAAACTGTGACTCTCTCTTCTCCAAAGGTATTAACTATGTTCCTCCTTCAGCTTGCTCCTTCTGTCTTCCTGGGCACATGTCCCAATGTCTTCTGTTTGTTATTCAAGGAAGCCACAGTTTGGCTACGAGCACTAGCTTGTTTTCCAAAGGTCTTTGTGTCATAAGACACTCAAAATAACTCCAGTTCCTAGCCCTGGGAGGAACTGAAGTCTTCAAGTCCATTGGGCATTTTTGGATCTCCGAAGATTTGCTGTACACACACTCAGGTGTTGTGTCAGTGGTGGCCAGATGTTTGGACATGGTTTGAGATCAAACTTGGGACCATCACCTTCTTCTCTGTTGGGGGCTTAGCAGATACTCATGGGTATGTAGCAGGAGGCTATAGCAAGGGGGTAATATCCTAGCTTCTGTAGCAGGGAGTGGAGAAAAGGAGAGGGGATATCACAGGTGAGGAGGGTTTTCCAAACCAGAACCAAAGCTTCCTAACAGACGATCAAGACTATGAAACCAGGGTCATTTCCAAGCACAGCAGGGTGTGCTGGCTTGCCCTGCTGCTCTGATAATTACTGGTTGTTCATTAGGTTGAGCTTGAAGTCTCCGGTACCCATGTGATGTTTGTACCCAGTCCATGTGTTGCCAGCCAACGTGGTTTTGGCAGCCTGTAGGAGCTCTGAGAGCATTCACAAGGCATTTTCTGACCAGTCACCAGCACATCCAAACCTAAAATTCATCCCTTCTCTGAGATGTATCACAGGATAGCATATTCCTGTAGAAACATGGTACGTCTCTTAAACATGACTAAAGATGTATTGTTGGATGCACATGTGATGGATATGAGTGTGTGCATCTGCAGCTTCATGTTTGGGAGACTATTTGGCCATCTATCTGGACAGAGCCCATCTCAAGGCAGAGACAAAGGTCCATTCCTAGCCTTCTTTCTCTGCTTCTTCTCACAGTCTGTCCTGGAGTGTCTGGGATGTGGGAACTTTAGAGTACAGGGTGCTTTAAAACATTGGAGAGAATGTTCTACAACATCACACAGAGAAGTTTTGGGTGCCCCATCTGGAAGGGCTCAAGGCCAGGCTGCATTCAGACCCACTGGTCTAGTGGGAGGTGTCCCTGCTCATGGCAGAGGGTGGGTTTTTGAGGTCACTTCCAATCCCAACCATTTTATGGTTCTGTGCTTTGGCACCAGGTTCCCAGAATAAATGTCCAAAAAGATTTAGGCAAACCAGCCTTCAAAAGAAAGGTTTCTACTGAAGAAGGCCCCTCACAAAACTTGGGGCATACTTGGTTTTGGCTGCAATGACACTTCTTGGTACTGCTGCAATTCTCTGCACACGCTGACAAATAAAACGGGCTGGAGAACAAATGCTGTGGTAGATACTGGATTTATGACATGCCACGTTTAAATAGCACCCATAAGGTTTAAGCCAACAGCAATGGGGAATCCATTTTTCAGTTGTAGCGAATTGGGTACCAATTTCCCAAAATCCTCATGCCAGGAAATCATGTCTCCACCTCCTCACGTGTGACTTAATGTTCCTTTTAAAGTCCAAAAATGTACTAAAATAACAACCACGCTACTTAACAGTATCAGATGACTAGAGACAACTCTTAGATACCAATTAACCTTTGTGCCAGTTTTAGTCTGGTGTGCACAGTCTCATCATGACTGTAACTCTTGAATAATTAATCCCTTGGACTAAACAAATCATCACCGGACTGTGCTCAGCCTCCTCTTCTGCTGGTGTAGGCAGGGATGTCTAATTTTTTGTCATTGATTGTCACTCCCTTTTGAAGCACACTTTTTCTTTATGCGGATATGATTATATTCTTTTCCTTAGTAATCCAAACAGGAGACATCAGGGGGGTTGTGGTAGCTGATATATTGAGAAAGCAGTAAAAAGGGAAAGGGAAAAAGAAAGGGAAAAGGGATATGGATGAGGATGGGAATGGGGAAGGGAAGGGAAGGGAAGGGAANAGGGAAAAAAAGGCAAGGCAAAGAAAGGCAAGTGGAGGAAAGAAAAGGTCAAGGCAAGGCAAGGGAAAAAAAGGCAAGGCAAGGGATAAAATGGCAAGGCAAGGCAAGGGAAAAAATGTAAGGCAAGGTAATTCAAAAGAAAAAAAGGTAAAGCAAGGAAAAGAAAAATAAGGCAAGGCAAGGAAAAAAAAACAAGGCAAGGCGAGGCAAGAGAAAATAAGGGAAGGCAAGGGAAGGGAAGGGAAGGGAAGGGAAGGGAAGGGAAGGGAGTTTTTCACTGTAGTAGAATAAAAATCTCATTTTGACAACTAATTGAGGAAAGGTACAGTTTGATTACAAGGATGGTTTGGTCGGCTGTATGATTTCACACAAACCTCCAAAATTAAAAATTACGTCCAGGGAGTAATTTTTTATTTTATTTTTGTGATATTAGATAGGCCATTTCCATCTTATTGAACATATTGTCACTCTAAACTGGCAGCTCGTTTGTTATTCTCAGAGCATTCTAAAGATATAGAAATATCTCAGAGAATACAAATGGCTACATGTTTCATGAACACTTTCCAGGATATAAATTTGTAGTCATGGAAGAATTTGCAGATATATCATTGTTTGTTTTCAAGTCAAAGAAATGTACTCTTACATTTCATGCGTAAAATTGTATGCACTGCTCTACTGCAAATGCTTCAATTAATAATAGGAGGCCAAATTTTGTGGTTCTTTGAGCTTTTTCAGGCAAAATTCTCACAGTTGATCAATAACTGCCTAAAAGAAAGTTGAAAGGTATGTATCTATATGAGTCGTTTGATTTAATTTTGTTGATTAAGTAACGTCTATTGGTTCACAGTGCCTGTTTGGACGTGCTAAGCAGAAATAATGGGAGGTCTGAACCATAAAAGCCTAGTTTGGCAACTACTTTATTTAATCTTTTCTATGGAGAGTACCTCCTCTAACAGGTGTCAGTAGCCTATTAGCATCAAAGAAGTTGTCTCAGTCCAGCATGGTTCAAGTGTTCATCACACATTTTGGAAATACTCTGTGAACACCTTCTATCTGTGAGTGATGTGGCATCTTTGAGGAGAGAGAGAGACAACCAAGAATTTAAAAGGCAAAATGGGAATTGTAACCCCCCAGGGAGTCTGCTCCCAGCCTCGCTGCGGTGGGAGGTTTGCCCCAACCAGAAGCCGGGGGATTGTGTCCCATGTACTTACTTCTCATTATTCTTAAAATCAATACGTAGATACTGACTACTCTTAAAGTGAATATCAAGATTAATTGACCCAAGTGGTAAGTATTGATCCAGGAATGGTCAATCGATTGTCAAGGGATGATAAATCTTGAATTTTATAGGAACACCAAGCCACGGGCAGGAGCAACCCTGGGGTTTGCAGTGGTGGACAATCATGCAGGGAACTCCTGTGCCAGGATAAACTGCCAGCAACAAGAACCCTACCAGGAGAGCCACATTTGCAAAGTTAAAGTACCTAAATTATCCTTTTCTTTCACCAGAGGAAGATATCTCAAAATCTAGGACCTTGTCTCCCTTTTGAATGCAGCTCAAATGAAGTTTGGCACATGTGCAGGGCAAAAAATATGCCTTCAAGGGTGGGTGTCAGGAGGATGGGGCCAGTCTTTTTTCAGTGGTGCCCGGGGACAGGACAAGAGAGAACAGGCAGAAACTTGAACATAAGAAGTTGCATCTAAACACAAGGAGGAACTTCTTCTTTGAGGGTGTCAGAACCCTGGAAGAGTCTGCCCAGAGAGGTGGTGGAGTCTCCATCTCTGGAGACATTCCAAACCCACCTGAACACATTCCTGTGCAACCTGTTGTGTGTGGACCTACTTTGGCAGGGAGTTGGACTAGATGATCTCTAGAGGTCCCTTCCAACCCCCATAGCATTCGGTGATTCTTCTGTGAAAATCAAAGTGTCTAGCTATCGCAGAAAGCAGCAGAAGAGGAGCTCCAGGTTGAGTCTTCCTACAGCATGGGCTGACTAGACAGAAATATCTGGGGATCTGTTAGGATAAGAATGTCCAGCAATGTATCTGATTTCTTTGAGCACTGGATCTTTTTCTTTGGACACTGGAGCCTTTTCAGCCAGCTCTTTAAAGAGACCTGGAGTGAAAAAGCACTGATCACCTGGAAGTGACTATCAGCCTCTGTGGGGCAGAAGGCAGCAGCAGATCTGGATGAAATTTAAATAAAATAATAAATACAGCATTCTCAGGTACAGTGATTTATCAATATCAGACGGTGGTATTACTAGTCTCTTAGAACTGCAAGTACCAGAAATTAATTGGTGCTCTGTCTGATTATTTTTTGGCCAAGCACAACTCAGAAGGTTCTGGGGGTTTTTGTCTTATGAACTTAACAATTAATTTTTTCAAAAAGCGAAACCAGGAGAAAATGTCATGTTATTTCAAATCAGTGGAGATTGTCAGTAGCCTAATATCACAGCCCAGGACTGTGGTCGTCCAGAGGCTGCACAGAGCCCCCGCTCCAGCAAGGTCACAGCCCAAAGACACATGGGGAAAGGCTGTGACCTGCCAGCAAATCCGCCCCCTGCCTGCCCAGATCAACACAAAACCTAAAAGACCCCAACAGCTGGGGCTTCAGGCACTGCCTCCAGGAGATTTCCTAACCGTTGAGAGAAAATTTCCTTAAAAGGTTTGCTCCTTTTTTTCCCCAGCAGCGAGTCTGTGCCTCTTCAGCCACATTCCCATTCCCCTTCCAGCAGTGCTACCCCTCCCGTGCATCTGCATCCGCGATGTTTCTTCAAAGGGGAAACCACCAGGGAACTGCCAAGCAGCATCTAGACCTCTGGGATGTGAAATATTTGTATTTTAATTGCATCCTTTGTTCTTATTTCTAATAAAGGATGATATTATGAGGCCTGAGGGCCATATTCCTCTTTCTAGGGATTGTTGCTGTGCGATGATAAGAGAAATGCTACGTGATGTGGAGTATGTGTTCAAGAAAAATGTCCTTCAGTGTGAGGAAATATCCTATCTGCCTTCGTAACCTCAGATGGGGGGGGAGGGAATACAGCTGAGAGCTCTTCCCTTAAGCATGGCTTCCTACCTTGCATTTACTCTTCTGTCTTATTTTCTCTAGGCTCCCGTGAATGACACTTGGAGGCAAGGAAGAGAAGGGAATTTTCAAAAAAGTGTGCAGGAGGCATGGGTCTGAAACCAATTAGTTGTTAATAGGCTTCGTCCACACACCTCCTGTGCATCATTTGGAACGTTTACCCTGTAGGCAGTGAAGAGCAATCAGGTGAGAAATTTGGGTTTGCATCTTGCCAGACGAGCTTGACAACTTCGCCCTGAAGTTTAGCTCCCCGTCTCTGTCCTTGCGACTCGGGAGCACGCTCAATTGAAATCAAGTGCCTAGAAAAATGAGGTGCTTTTTTTCCTTAAAATATTGAATTTATGCTCCCCAAAATGTGTACAAATACATATATTACTGATTTATAAATATGTATGTGTGTGTATATAGATAGCCAATGCGTGAAGTGGCCGCGCTTTTGTTTTGCACTGCAATAAGGACATCCAGACAGTAAGAATTTGACAATAGTGACAATTAATTTTTTTTAAAAAAGATACAGGATAATTGAAACATGACAGATAAGTAAAGGGAAACGACACTTTGAATAGATGCCTAAACATCATTTGTAGTGACTCAATTACTTGTCATTAATGCACAGATTTGTTAGTGTCTGTTGAATCACAAGTGTTGGAGGACTTTTTTTGTCCTATAATCCTCAGGATGTCACTAAGGAAGAATTTTCTTAATGTCTGTTGCATAAAGAAGATGAGGCAGTGGTGTCCTCACTTCATGCAGGGCAAACCACTGGTTAGGAGACTTGTCAGTAGTCAGGCAATGAGTCTGTTGGCCAAACTGGAAGAAGTTCCCTCATTGTCCACCGTTATCCAGTCCTACTCTGATTATCTGATCTCTTCGGCTGACTTGACCCAGTGAACACCTGAGGACGCCGAAGTTTCTTGGTCTCATCCATTATAATTCAGTAAAAGTTGTAGAAGAAGATGCTCTTCTGGTCTTCAGGTGTCTGGCTCAAACGCTGCTCAGCGAAGCTTTGATTTCTGTGGGCTGCTGAAGTACAGCCCCATGATAGCTCCAGTGAGAACTGCTGTAAGTAAACGTTCAGAAAGAACTCAGGTCACAAACTTATGTATACAGTGCTGAGAACATCATAGATCACAGGTGACCAAGAAAACTAGATCCTTAATCACCCAACAAGGAAAAGAGATAACAAAACAGACCTGGGTACACATTTCCCCTAATGGACCTTAGCAATTCTCATTCTTCCTATACAATTTCAGCATTTAGTGACAAGTTAACCACAATACATGATCTTCAGTCAATAGCATATGCTTCTCAAAATAAAAAGAGGCTGTGTTTTATGGTTGTCCATCAGATTGCAACCAATCTTTCAAACACAGACGCCAGACACAGGCACAAAAATCTACTAACAGCAGCAAGACGACGAAGATGATGGACTGTATGATAGTGCCAAGAGGCTGATTTCTTATCATTTTCAAGAGCAAAACAAGCCGGGGCGCTGAGATCAGCACTCAACCCTCATCCCTTCCCAAACCTGCACCTGTAATTAGTGCACACAAAGGGGTCTCCCAAGTAACTGGGATTACGTGTAAATATCGGTTAACAACTGATAGAGCAAGAAGAATTAATTTAATACTACCTGACTTACCTGAAAAGATTTCACTCCATTGCCCTCAGGTAAGTGTAGGTGTTGGACATTAAGAGCTGGCAGCAGGCACAGTGAGGAAGACAATTAGCAGCAGCAAGGAAGCGTCGCAGCCTGCCAGACTTTTATTGAGGCGGGTCATAAAATGCCTTTGTTCACATTTTCCAAGATTCATTGGCAGTCTTGTAATTGATGGCAGAGCCTAAGAGAGAAAGCATCTCTCTCAAGCGCTGTGCAAGGCTCCCCATGCCATTGATAATGACCTACTTGCATTTACAAGAAATAAGTTGCAGCATCCTTTTATTGATACAAAACTGCCCACCATTGAGGAAGTCCAAACAGCTCTGCAGGAGCTAAAGATAAATAAAGCTATTAAAACCTACTCCATTTCTCCTGAGCTGCTAAAGTCTGTGGCCTCTTAATTGCTAGAAAGATATAGACGCTGTCCAAACTCATTTGAAAGAATAATCATATACTCAATAACCAGCACATTGGAATAGCAATAATAAAATACCACAGAAAAGGAAAGATGACTAAGCCAAAAGGCATTTCTTAGTGTAATTCTATTTTTAATACCTGCCAACTTTTGCCTGAGTGATGCTCTGAAGATTTGTTATCGGAGTGATTCCCATGATAGAATTGTCTTAGGGACAGTCAATATTTTTGAATACGCACCCACAGCTTGATGGGATTTTTGTAGGGTGAAATCCCAGGGAGTTTGTTTAGCCTCAGCTGCAATTCCAGCAGAAGATTTGACTGATGAGGGACCTGGTAACGTTTTTTTAAATTATTATTCTGATTTGTTCTTCTTTTGGTTTTCCATCCTCCTGCAAAACAGTGGGACCACTCCTCCACAAGGACATATTTGTAAGGTTAAGACCACAGATGTCCTCTCTATGGATATGACCACCATAAGGGCAGGCTGAACACCTACTCCAGGACCCCACTGCAAGATGCATTAGGCACTCCACAGTTTTGGAACCCCTAAAACAACCAGCACGTTGCTTCGGCCCTCTTTGGACCTCCTGCTAATTAACTGGGTAATTTGGTCTTGCTCCTCCAGGCTGACCACATTGCCTTTCAGGGTCCCTTGCAAATGCCTGGCAGCTCTACAGAATCAAACCCTATGACAGCAGAGGAAGATATCAAAATTAACTGTTCCACCAAAATTCACACCAGCCTTTCAAAACCCACTACAAACCTGGACCAATAAACTCTACTCTGGACCCCTGACCCCGGTGGAGTCCCTGAAGATTTACATTGGCTGATGAGTTGGCCAATAAGCCCTACTTTAGTGCTGCCATGCAGTAATGACAGTAGAGAAAAGAGCATTTAAAGATATGTTCTGTTGCATCTTCCAACCTGTTCCACAGAAAACTACCGCAAATTTGCAAATCTCCCCATAAGTCACCATAAAAGCAAGTCATTTTTCTCTGATCTTTAATTCCTTGAGTAGCTACTTTCTTAATTGTAGTTTACAGATAATTCCAGGTAGAGTAGGTGTCATTAAAACCTCATTTGTCACTCCGTAGTGACTGCAGTAACACAGTGTCTCCTACTGTAACTAGGAGAAGGCTCCACAATAATTGCACATCCCCAGGCAGTGAACACCGAGAGTTTAATGGTGCCAACTGTAACGGCAGCAGAAGGAGAAAAGCCCAACGTGCACAACACAGAGCATGCTAACATAGCAATAACATCCTCTGGCAGAGAGAACCCAAGTGCACCAACCCCTTTCCCAGACCCCGGGCTGCAAATTTAGTCATGGGATTCAAATCCAGAGTCGTGATGCGCATCTTCTCTCCTTAGGGCTGGCTAGAGCCATAGGACTCAGCTTGAAGCTATGGAAAAGGCCAGGGTCTGGTCTCTCTCTTCCCAAAGGAGAAAGAGGGCTGCCAAAGGAGCTGGGAGCTGGGGGAAATGTCATTAAAAGGTTACCTTTTGCCATGCAGAGTGCGCCGCTTAAAATGTAACTGTCAAGATGGTAAATGCATTAAATCAAATTAACTCCACTGGAGTGAAGGGAGAGTTAAAGGGAAAGAAGGTAGTTTGTGTGGTTTATATCGGCTGCAAGAGAAAGCAGTGAAGCAGAGAAAACTTTCAGACTGCCATTTATTAAAATTACACTCAGCACTTCCCTGCCTTGCTTTAGAAACATTAACAGATCATCGGCGCTGCTCTCATTTCACCAGTGGGGAAACAACAGCATGGAGATTAAGTGGCAACTTTAAGGTGAAGTAGATAGCTACAGCAAGCCCATGGGAGCCAGGGCTAGAGGTGAAAGAGGAGACCTAAGTTACTTTGCATGGACATCCCTGGAGGGGTTCAAGGCCAGGCTGGTTGGGGCTTTGAGCAACCTGATCTGGTGGGAGGTGTCCCTGCCCATGGCACAGGGGGGTTGGAACTGGGTGATCTTTGAGGTCTCTTCCAACTCTAACCATTCTATGATTCTATGACGTTGACCTACTGGAGCGATAAAAGGGATGCACAGCCCTGCAGTTGGGCTATTTGGTTTAGGGAAGTGGATAAACACAACCGCACTGCAACACTTGACTACAGAGCTTTGGAAGCACTGGTGGGGTCAGGCTCAAAGAGGAGGGTGGGCAAAGCAAGTTTGTGTCTCAACAGAACCTGAACTTTTCTCTTGCTCTTCACTTTCATAGGAAAAAAAAAAAAATTAAAAATGCAAAGGTACCAGAAAACAACTTTCCATCTGGTGGTGAAGGTCATGACCTGATACTGATGTAAATACGGGGAGAACTTGACTTCTTCCTATGCACCAATGCTGGCTGTCCTCACATAGGTTTCTAGTAATGGGTCAAGTAGCAAAAAGAAAGGGTGTCAGAGTCCTAAATTTCCATTGTGAGTGAAAGAGGAAGAATTAGCTTAATTAGCATATAACCAATGGGTAAATATGGAACAGCTGTATCCAGGTTCATGGCTGTCACCTTTATTGTGTCCAAAAACTGGCTTTTGGCACTGTATCAGTCTAGCCCAGCCTGGTCCTTGGATCTACCTGCTGGCGACAAAAATTAACACAGTCCTTCTTCTGCTCATGTCTTCTACTCCCTGCCAACAGCAGCTTCAGGGAGGAAAGCCAGATGGATCTCACCACCCACTCCTCTTCAGGGGATGGATGGAGGACGACCACAGGAGGAGTGTCCAGAGGCCAACAGTTCCTGCAGGAATTCCTGCTCTCTGACACGGGAGAGCTGCCCTGGCTCCACAGCACCTGCGGCTCACCAGCTCCCGGAGAGGCAGGAGGGCAGGAGCAGTCCCTTCACATGAAGGAGGAATAAAAATGGCAATTTGCATACAACAAAAGGCATTTTGAATCAACAGCACATCCAGTGGAAAAGCAGGGTGGAAACAGCAGTGAAATTTATAAGTGGAAAAAGTCTGTAAGGCTTATTTGCCAAAAAAACGGTTATTCAGATATGTGCTCATGCACAGCACTTTTGTGCAATGGTCTCTAAATGGCACTTTTAGATGCAACTACAGCAAGCTTAATAAATAAAAATAACAAAAGAGACCTGGAAAGCAATGAACTTGTGCCATTGCCAGGAACAGCATCGCTCAAAGGCTGGTTTTAATCCTATTCTGGTTTTTATGGGTCTGAAAAAGTACCTCATTGCATCACAGGAGACTACTAAACCCCATCAACTTATTCAAAAGTCTTTTATGTGCCACAAATGGGTAAAGAAAAAAAAAACAGAAACAAAAAAAAAAACA
>VZRU01016887.1:16062-29481 GCA_013398155.1 Pedionomus torquatus | reverse complement strand
AGGTGAGCTATAGGTTTCCCGGTTGGATGTGGTATCTGTATTCCCTTGTGCTCAGTTTCTCAGTGGAGGTGTGTGAAGTCTGGGGTATCCACAGGGTTCCTGACTTGTTCTCCTTCTCCCTTTTGTAAGAGACAGCTCTGGAGTGAGTAGCTGGATTTTTGTTTGGTTTTTTTTTTTTCTTCCCATCATTTGTCCTTGTTGTGGAAGCATGTAAAGTCTTACCTACCTCAATGGCTGGGAGATGTGTGGAAAACCAGTGGAATTTTGACGTGGAAACATCTCAAGTGCAAGAGGCTTGATAAGAGCACTTGTGGGTTTTATTCAGACTCCCTGTAATCTTGTGGTTTTTCCCTGTTTGTTTGTAACTTGTTAATACTTACTTAACTAAAATGCTTGGAAGAAAAGCTGCTTTGTATAGGACTTGACACCCGAGCTCTTCACCATTAAAGGCTGAAAAAACTGCAAATACGAAACAGCCATGTTGGAGCACTTCAATGCTAAGCTGAAAGAAAGATAGTTACATTTCTTTTGCTGAAGAGGAGAGGAAAGAGCCTGAGGAAGAGTAGAGTATCATGCCTGCTGTCTCCACGGCCATGAGCGTAAGGAGAAGCACGAATGCCATTTGTTGTTTGTGGCGGGCACTAAAAAGCGGTATTGGAGAACCATGGCTGTGTGTGGTTCCTGTGAGCATCTGAAGGCAGGGACAGGCAGGCTGGGGACCTGCAGAGCTGAGCATTTGGCGCTTTCGCTTCAGCCCCTTCAGTTTCGCGGGAGGAACAACTTTAAAATGAAGTAACAAAGGTTAACTCCTAGCTCTTGTTATTGTGACTGAAAATGGCAGGAAGTCATCAAACGCAACATATACCAGCCTGGTTTTTTTGTTTTGTTTTGTTTTGGGGTTTTTTTTGTGTCAGTGCCACATCTGTCTGATGTGATGGGTGCCTGTAGGAGATCAGTGAGATTTGTGTATGTTTCAATTTGCTTGCACATACTTAGGAGATTACAATGACTTCTTATTTCAGATTACTGTGGTAATGTTTTAGGTGCTTGAATTTGGAGAAAGAAGAAAATGCCATGAGATTTGCTGTGTCACAGTTGGTTACAGGCAATGGGCAAATACAGAGCAGCTGCCAGGGTTTTCGCTTTAAAGGTTCTGCTGGGTTCTGAAAGATTATTTCATTATTTTTTTTTTCCTGTTTCCTATGTAGTAGTGACTTGTCTTTAGTTCCTGTTCTTCGGTGCAGCTTGGGCTAATAAGGTTAATTGTTCTGCTGGTTTCGAAAGCTGACGAAGACCTTGATCTTGCATATGTGTCGGAGATACGCAGCACTGCAGTGTGTCATTAGCAAAGGCGCATCGCATCAACTATGCACAAATTGAATGTACAGAGTCACCTACTTCAAAGCAGGGTTTGTCTGAAGGCGCACAATTTATGTGAAAGCCTGAGACAGACTTGGGGTGGGAATTGTGTTCCTCTTTGGGCTGTTCAGAGGCTCCTCCAGTCTCCCAGCTGAGCTTCTGGATGGTGCTGATAGGACCAGGGACTGATGGGCCATGCAGATTATGCGGAAGCTGACAGCCCAGGCTCTCATGACTTGTGTGACATGAGTGGGGCACCTTAGGGGACTTTCTAGTACAAGATAAGCACCTGCCCATAGTTCAGGATGAGGTTTGGAGAAAGGGGATTTTTCTTTCCTGTTGTGGATAGACTGCTGGGACCTGCATTTTGGCTTCAGGAGTCTGTAGTGCTTGTCTGATAGTGTGGTAGTTTGAAAAGGCTTGTTTGGTTTTGGTGTTGGTTTTGGTGTATTTGGGGTTTCATTTGTTTGTTTTGTTTTGTTCTAATCCTTGGTGTAAGTATACATGTAGCCTGTGGCATAGAGGGGAGAGAAGGTAGAAAGATAGATGTGTGGCTCTATGTGGATGCTCAGAATTGAGGGTGATTTTTAAATTATTTTGTTTTTTCTTGGGCAGTTCAGATTTTATATTGTGGCAGCACCATAGACTCAGAAGGTTTTCTTCATCGTTGCTTAACGAAAAGTAAAGAGAAGTCATCAGTGCTGGGATAACTAGTGTTAAGGGTGAACGCTGCATAATGACCCAGTCCCAGGTTTCTGATGCCTCATTAAGCCATTTAAAGGAGGGGTTAAGCCTTTTAAAATGAGGATATCTTGCTAGCCTGCTGTGTGGCAGAGAAGCTGTTTCTGGAGGAGGTGGGTGAGGAGTTCTCTAATTCTGCTTGGTTTCATACTGGGAGCTTGGAAGTGCAAAAGGAGCTTGTAGAAGCTGGAAAACTGATCATGGATTTGTATTGTCCCTTACAGGTAGTGTCTAACAGCAAAGCTTATTTAGCTCATTAGAGGAGATGGCCAGGTGCTAGGACCTCTGATTAGGTCTGTACTGAAGAACCACGTGATGTGCTGCAGATCCTGGATGATTATCACAGTGTCTCCAACCTCCCTTTAAGGGCAGGCATACAGAAAGATCATCAAGTCGTCAAATTAATTCAAACTTCCCTTTCAGTCTTGTTACAGGTTTGACTATGCTAGGGTAAGGGCAGTGCTGCTTCTGTTGGATGAGCTACTTGTGGAAAAGCATTGGCATTTAGATGCATCTGGTAGCTTTGGCAAGATCTGTAATAATGTTAACCCTAACTTCTTATTTGAGCCATAATAATGTTAATTATTAATAATAACATTAACTGTATTTGCTGCCTTAATGTGGTTGTAGTTTTTTTCCCTTCATGAGGCTCAGGTCTTTCAAAATCCTGCTGTCTGTCCTGCTTAGTAGATGAGTAGGGCTGCTTGGTCTGCTTAAGCATCTGAAGTCTGTAGAAGGATGTTTGGTGTTTGTGCAGGTGATCTTTTTTTCCAGCATGTAGTGAAAATAGGAGCTAGAGTCAAAACTGGTACCTTGGGGCTTGTTCCGTGATGCACTTACATGGGAAATGTGTAGGAGGGGTGGTAGAAGGTGTAGTCTTTTAATTTTAAAAGTTGGGTTTTGAGTTGTTTTTTCTGCTTGTTCATTGCTTGGTCTGTAGCTCATGTCTTGTGGAGCCATTGCCACCTGCTTCTGCAGTAGCTGGGAAAACTTACCAGCTGTGCTTGGCAGGGTAACCATGACCTCCTTCTGAAGAATGTTAATCTCCCTAAAGTTGTCCCAGGTTTCATCAGTGTGGGTTCACTGGATATAACACACTCCATTTTGAGTTGTACCTAAAGGTCTCCTGGAGATCTCGGCCGGTTCAGAGCAGCTACCTGCTTGTTTTAAATGGATTTCCTGCAGGGAGCTCATTGACCCAGTGTTTGAGTTCATTTCTGTAGACAGCTCAAAGTGGTTAGTTGCAAACTGCAAGCTGGCAGACTTTGTTAGCTGCATGTCTCCAAAATTACCTTAGTCCAACAATTGAGCTAAGCTGTTGAGTTTTAAGCTTCTATTCCCTGCAATTTCTGTATGTGTTGCTGATCAGTGGCAAGATTTGGGCTTGGGATCTTGCCACCTCCATTGGAATGTGGTACCTTGCCTTTGCTTTTGGATTACCATGTGATGCGAATTTCAGGGCATTCTGCATCCTATTTTTTCAGGTACTGGCTAATTAAACTTACTGACATGGGGCAGGTAATTTGAAGGTGGGGGAAGTAGTCTTCCTGTAGTTTGAGGGCAATTGATGGTGTTAGATCAAACTTGCGTGTGTGAGCACAGTTTTGTATAGATGCATTTGTATAAATGGAAAATGAGTTTGTGCCATCGATGTTTGGAAAAAAAATAATGGAGTAGACATACTAAGTCACAATTTATCTTGGCATAACGAGGTGAAACCTCAACTAGGGTGGCCAACATCCACCTTGAATTGTAAGGGAATTGCTGAAGGAATTACAGATTTCTGAGTTCATCTTGCAAGCAAGTCGTATGAGGGTCCATTTTTGGAGCAGTTAAAAATGATACACAAGTCCAGTGCACCCTGTTGCAATTCTGAGATCCTTACGTAGTATTTTCTCTCTTTGTCAGGCTGATTCAAAGGAGGATGTGGAAGAGCATCCACAAGAGCAAAGGTAAGTAAAACTCAAAGGAAAACAAAAGTACTGAAGCTCATTTTGGTTTTTGCTTTAGGAAATAGTGCAGTGTAATTGGGCAGATTACTAAAAATTATTTTTTTTTTCCACTGCGTATTAAATAGGTTTTTATTACTGACAGCTTACGATTTTCTCAGCTAACATGAATGTTAATTTGCTAGCAAAACTAGAAAGTAGTGTGTAGTGGATGCATGACTGATATGCTCTCTTCTGTCTCTTTCTCCTTATTTTTATCTCTAATCTGCATTTGCTTTTCATTGCTTTTACACACGCAGAAAAACATCTGTGTTTATTGTATATTTTGTAATTCATTTCTTTAAAAAAGAAGACAATTTTGACTTCCAAAATTTGTAAACGTAAATAATCTTGGAGTGTTAACTGGTACTGGGCAGGGGAAGGGGGGGAAGTAATGACTGTTTAAAGCTAAAGCCTTTTTAATGTATTGCTGTCAAACAACAGATATCCTGCCTTACTTCTTGAAATCAATTAAATAATAAAGCCCTTAAGAACTGTAGTCTCAACTTTTTTTTCTGTTTCTGTTAATATCAAGCCTCCTCTGTTTTGAAGGATTGGGTAAATAGCATTGCAGATTATTTTAAAAATACACATTTTCTTTCCTCTGAGTGTCCAGATTAAAATGCTTGGACATCTACCAGTGAAACACTTCCTTCCTTTGGTATGTGTTAATGTGGGTACAGTTCTCAGTGCCATGCCAGCTTGAAAGATCACAAGACTTAAAATAAACATGTGTAACACCACCGTGTTCTGATGACCGCAGCTACCCAGAAATGCTTTTCTCATTTATCTCTTGTCTTTGCCCTTAGCTTGGGTTTGGGAGCGAATACATGTGATAAAACACAAGCCTGGCTGGAGCTGGCAGAAGGGGTAGACGTGGGGGTGGGAAAGAGATGGTTATGATGAGTCTGTTCTGCCCCGCAGCGCTTTGTGCAGCTTCCCTCCCCTCTTTCTGCCCCATTGGGAGCCTTCTTGTCCAAACCCAGCATCACAGGGCTCGTGTGCCTCATCTCCATGGGAGTGACGAAGATGGTATAGAAACAGCATGGGAGAACTATTGCTGCCTCTGACAGCTGGTGCTGATGGTTTGTGCTCACTCACATCCCCCAATTCCTACTGGCGTAAGGGATTATTATTTTTTCCCCTCCTTTTCTTGCAAAAGAGGAGTAAGCTATTGAAAGCTGGTGTTTTCTCTGCACAGATATAGAACTTCCTAATTTTCAGCTGGAGACTACTGTGGTTTTGATGCAAGATTTTCACTGTGTGTCTAAGCATGTTCTCTTTGAGAGGTAGTCAGAAGACAGCAGTCTCAAACGCTGTGCTTAAGTTATTTTCTGAGATTTTTTGTTAGTAGGCAGAGAGTTGTAGTCAAGGGGAGGGGGAAAAAAATCTCCACCCGCGTATTTTGCTCTGGAGGTGGATGGAATAACTGGCTACTATGACAACAATAAAAATATTGAAAGATAAATAGTTCTTGAGACACGGAGAGGAAAAAGTAAAAAGTGGTTTGACTTTTTTTTTTGTCATTCAGGTGCTTAAAGATTTTTCTAGTAATTACTCATTTCCAAAAATGAACTTGTTTTCTGGAAGTAAAGTTTATAAAGTTTACTTGCATGGATGGAAACATCCTTGTATTGTCATACTGAAATGCTTCAGGAGACTTCCCTAAACAGACCTTTTTGGGTTGCTGCTGTATGTAAACACCGTTGTGTGTGTGCTCTGTATACTGAAGGAATGTTACAATATAGGCTTTATGAAGAAGACATATCAAAGGTACATTAGAAAAACTGGAATTTATTAGTTTCTTTCCAGATAATATTTTATTCCCTTGGCTTATATTACTATGTGGTGAAATCATGGGGATTTCCTTTTCCTGTAACAACAAAACCTGAGAGCCTTCAGCATTCCCATCTCATTGTCTGCCAGCGTGCCCTAGGGAAATCAGCTAAAGCTACTGAAATTTGATGTGGAGCCCCTGGAGCACCAAAAGCAAAGCACCTCCAAGTAGTGATATAAACAGAAGTTAATGGAGATAGAGAATTCAAATTTTTTTTCAGAGCTGAAGAAAGTAGAAAGCATTTGGCATCTTGGGGAATAAAGGAGAAAATCTCTTCCTGAAACGCTGCTTTATTCGGTTTTCAATTCTGGGTTATTGAGCTCTCTTGGGAGTTTGCTAAACTACTTTTTTTTTAAAAACAACAACAAAAAAGTAAAGTATTGGGAGTCTGTTAATGGATTTCCTGTGTATGTGCATCACAGAATCTTCCATTTGGGGTGGGCTTCTGGGTTTGCTGTTTTTGTGGCAAGTGCATAAGGGGGATGGATGTAATCTCATCATCTCTGCCTTAGATTTAACTTTAACAAATACAGAAGTTTGCATGGAGGTAAAAAAGACATTGTCAAAAGAGCAATGCCTGTAAAGAGCTATTCCAGAGGTGAATGAGAAATGCTTGATTTAGAGGTCTGTGGGTTTGCAGCTGCCTTGAGTGAGAAAAAGTTAGTTAGCAACTCCCTAATTTCCAACTTTTGATTCCTGCCTTTCTGATTGCTTGGATGGTACCTCAGGTTGCTTTCCACTGTTTTGTATCTCATTGGATCAGATTCTGAAATAAGAAGTGCTGGGTAGTAGATACTTGAGTTGCTGGATGCACTATTTCAGGCCACAGCCTTTGACAGAATTAAAGCCACATGTATTTGGACTAGCCTATTAAAAAAGCTTCAAGTTGCCTTAAAAACTGCTTCTTACATTTGAAAGCAGTAAAAAGATGCCTTCCAGAAGAATTTTTCTTAGAAGAAAGTCAATGACAGGTGTTGAGGAAAAAGTTTTCTTGGGGGTCTTTGTTTGATAGGTTTTTTTCTTCATGCTGGTGCCTTTTGCTTGCTACAGTTGGTAGTAGCAAATTTTGAAGATTTTGGTGCTTGCTTTTTTTATTGTACTATTTCTAAAGCAGCAGAATGAGTCAAATGCAGAAGTCTAGCACAGATAAAGGAACAATACTGCTAGGTGATATGCATGGGTGATGCTATCAAAATTTTAGCTTTCCACTTCAAGGAATTAGACATTGGACTACCAAAAGAAAAAATAAATTTTTACATATATATGTCCCAGTTTGAAGTATGACATTCTTAATCCTTGATTTTGAGGACTTCTTGAGAAAAACATTTGAAAATCCATGTTCCAAAGTGACAGGTTAAAGAACACTTACATTAGAATAAACTGCTGTACTTGATAAAATGTGGAGCAACTTAATGTGTGATGTGCACTAATGGTCCACAAGAAAGGAAAGCCATACAATACTAAGAGTATGGTATGTAGTAGTGAGTAAGAGGACATTTTCCAGCCTTTACCTTTGACAGTTAGGGCATGTTTTGTTTTCAGTAGATAGGTATCAACTGCTAGGAACATTCTAAAGTATGGTGCCCTAGCTCGGTCAAGTGTTTCTGTTGAACCTTTGCCTTTGATCACTGGGAGAGAGTTTTGACCTCGTGGGCTGGAGCCGCTTGAGGCAGAAGATGGTATCAGCTCCCAGTGCGCTTCTGCTGGGGCAATAGTGCAGCCCCAGGAGTGACAGCAGGTCCCTGGCACTTTGACCTCTCCTGATTGCCAGGTGGGTTTCCTCCACATCCCGAGACCTTTGCTCTGCCTGTGAAATAGTGCTCCAGATGTGGGAGAGAAATTGGAAGATAAAGGGTGGCAAGGGAGAAGCTTACCAGTTGCCTGAGAGAAAACAAAGCAGTTAAGGCGAACCAACTACAAAATTACTTGAGGGCTTAGTAGATACTTAAGCAGTGTAGTTATAACACTTGCTTTGGGAAGAATCCGGAGCAGTTGGGCAGAATGAGCTTTCTTCCTGTTGCAAGGTTTTATGTGGTATTTTTTCACTGGCTGTAACTTCATCTTGCCAGCAGTCAAGAGGCATAGATGAGTCTGGCTCTCTGGATGGACTGTTCAGACACTGCAAAGGTCCACTAGCTTATGAGTGATTCATCCTTCAAAAAAGCCTGTGGTCTTAGTGCTGTAAGTTCTGACAGGGAAGTAATGGCATGGGACTGGTGGTAAGCTGGTAAGTTCCACATAGCTAGCATGGACGGTGGCTAAACCAGAAAGTGAAAGATTGAAAAGATAGGTTAGGCTTAAGCTGTTTTTTTTTCCCTTCTGCTTTTTCTTACTGAAAAGAATAAAAATTGATTTGTGCCAGAAAAGTAGTTTTGAGAGTGTTGGCGAGTGCTTAAAATGGTTGAAAGGAACCATCCTAAAACAGTGTTTTCAACCTGAGCTTGTGCCAAGTACCACTAATTGCTGTTAGATTGTCATTAAATTTACCCCCCTGAAACTCTGAAAAATTATATGAAGACTTTTCCTAGGATATACGCTTGGTCTCAACTTGTAAGTCAGTTGTATAAGTAAGTAAGAGTTGCTTTTATGAAGTTTTTTATAGGTTTGTAATTTTTAAAATTACAAAAAAAAAATCCTCTTTATATTAAAAAAGAAAGAAATTGCATTTCTTTTTCTTTGGGGAAAAAGCTTTTGGGGAAAAAGCTTTTCAGTCTCCATTAATGCATTTGCAGAAAGGAACATGTTTCTACAGTATTCACAGAATGGGTGTTTTCACTGGGTTACACCAAAATCTGCTTCAGTATTGGTTAACTTTTGTTTCTAATTGATAAGTCACTGCTGTTGTATTCTACTTGCAATTTCACTAAATCATCAAGGGACTACTTGTTTTAAGCTTTACCAGATGCCTAAAGAAATAAAATTTATGTTATATAATCCTTAGAAGTAAAGGAGTGGAAATGAGATGCACGCACATACCTGTTATGCTTGGGTGACAATCCCCAAGGCAAAACCCCAGGGAACACATGGGATGATGTGAAGCTAGAATAAAAAAAGCTCACTGAAGAAAATTGGTAGGAGGTCTGTGAAGTTGAGGGATCTCTTCTGGATGAAGTAGATTGTTTTGGAAGGAAATGTTAATTTTATTCCTTCCTTAAGTTTCTGCTAGGCACAGCTAGGCTGCCAGCCTGAGGTCTTGCTGCTTTAATCTTTTTATCTCTGTTTTATGTATTGTGATTCATTGACTGATGAACTTTGCCTTGCTGAACTTTGTATTACAGCTGTGCCCTCACGGGTGTTGGTGCTGCCAAAATATTGGTCCTTTTGCAAAACTGTGTTGCTTGTCTGCTGATACAGGGAGTAAAAAACCTGTTTTGTTTTGTTTCTTTTCCTGGGGCATTGCAGCACTGTGTGCTAGCAAATGAGTCAACTATCTGCTTACTGATTTATTTCTAAGTTGGTTTCAACCATTTCTGAAATGGGAGTGATGGCCTGGGCCAGCTTTGACACTGGCTTGAGGAGCTCATGCTGTGGCTCTCCAGGTCTGGAGTCAAAGGCAAATGGGGCAGTCCTGCTGCATTTTGCAAAGAACTGTCATACTTCTAACTCTTGGCTTGGCTCCTAAATGACTGTAAATGAAATGTTTTAATATTTAAATCCATCACTGGAATTAATTACTCTTTGCTATGCTGTTGCAATCCCATTCATCGTCAAAATCTTGTCTGTTTACACTGGAGAAACCCTGCTGGTTTGTGTATATTGCCCTTGCTGTTGTGAGCCGTCTTGGGCTGGAAGATGCCCATGGTTGGTTCCGTGACTGTTTGGCTGGTACACTGACCTAAAATGGACTTTCTCATCTGTGGCTGACAGTTTAACTTTGAGAAATGAAGACAAATCTCGGTGTGATGATAGAGAACTAATGCTTGTGCTCTCATATGGCTCACTCTGTCTTGAAAAGCCACACAGACTGTCTTTACCCCAGTTTCTATACTGGTAAAAATAGCAGGTGGTGACAGTCTCCTCCCAGCTGGGGCTGTGAGGTGGTTGTTTGTTCAGGGCTTAGTCTATGTGAAGAAGCTGTATTTGTGCATATGTGCTACTGGAGCAAACTTTTCTCAAATGTAATGATCTGCTTTATATGGCCAAATAAACTGGGCTTTACGTTTTGGTGTCCTGTATCTATCTTCTGTTCATTTCTTCTTCACTTTCTTTTCCTGCTTTCTCAGCTTCCTCTCTCTTTCACAGATCTCTTGCACACCTCCTTACAACATATTTCTTTTTCGTTTCTGTCTGGGCCATGAAAAGAGTTGTAGTTTCTGTACTGCAAGAGCAGTCTGTCTTGCCCTCTTCGTTGCCCTGGTGCTCTCTCCTGCCTTGTGCAGCCCTACAAGTCCTATTGGGAAAACTCCTCTGGATCAAAGCACTTACTTTTGTTTTTGCCACGTTTACCTGCAGTCATTCTCTTACTGTTTTCCCTGTTGCTTTCTGTGGCAGTGCTGGCTGAAAGTGTGCTCCTGGTCTCTTCTTCCTGCTGCTCTGGATGGGACCCAACACCAGGGCTGGGTCTGGCAGCACAGCTCATCTCTGTTGTGCTCCTCCTGAGGAGGCTGCCAGTCTGTTGGTGCAGCTCTAGTCTGGACCTTGTGGCAACTTCCTGCTCCTTCTGCGGTCCCCTCTGTTCTTCTCTCCCCTTTTTTCCACCTGCATGTTGTCTGGCTGTTGGGGTGGGAGGTTGTGTGGTGGTACTTGTGCTAAGGCTGACTCCTTGCTCTGGTATGTACTGCAGTGCAGGAGGGGCTGGGGAGGCACCCAGCCAGATCCGCTGCTCTGTGAGATGAGCATGTTAGTCCCCAAAAGGGATTGAGAGGGAGAGCATCTTGTATGCTGGGAGTAATGCCTTATTGAATCAGTTGCTGTTGGATAGGAGGAGGGGTGAAGTATTTGCATTGGCGTGATGGATTTTAGAAGCACAGAATGGTTAGAGTTGGAAGGGACCTTAAAGATCATTGAGTTCCAAACCCCTTGCCATGAGCAGAGACACCTCCCACTAGACCAGGCTGATTAAAGCCCCACCCAGCCTGGCCTTGAACACCTCCAGGGATGAGGCATCTGCAATACAGAGATGGGGCATCCACCATCCCATTTTGGGTGGGTGGTGTGACGCATCAGGCAGACTGCCACTCTGGAATGCTGAAGGCATGTGCACACACATGTATATTGTTAGTGCACTGTTTCGGTTTCTTTCAGGCTCTTGGTAAACCCTGGTAGCCTATGCTTGGGGACAGAGTCCACCCAGAACACACAGTCTTTAGAGTTAGGACAGAGTTGTGAGGAGATGGGATAAGGGCATAGGGTGTCTTACTTCCCTCTCTGTCCTTGTTTCAGTGATGGCTATGAAGCGATGCAGGAACAATGACAGATCTGGTGGTGGCTCAGGCTGTTGGTTTAGTCAGTCATTCAGCAAACGCATGGGGAATGCCAGCTCTTAATGGCAAGCAGCTGCAAGTCTGCTCTGGAACACAGCGTTTTTCTTGTTAAACTTAACCTGCCTTGTTTTAGAAAAGGGGATGTTAGGACACATTTTGTATGTTTAGAGAAAAGGGAAAAGAAAAAAAAAGGAAAGCAAACAGCTGCTGTGACATGTTTGTTCTTGTCCTAATCATTGTAAATTGAGTGTCCCCTTAGCCTGTACGTGCTGCTTCTATAAGTAGTTCAGGATAGGAACTCTCTTCTTATGCTCCTACTTTTACGTTTTAATACACTACTAATGATTTTCAGATGTGTGTTAATCTCAGGGTAATTCTTCTGATTTGTGGGCACTGGGCCACAAAAGATGAGCTATATATTTGTGCATTTATTATTAATAAATTATTTTTATTTCCTTAATAGCTGTTTCTTAGCTGTTCTTAAGAGGGCTTAATTTGCAGTTATTTTAATTTTACCATTATGCAGTTGAAGGATAGACATCTGGAATAATAGACCAGTGTCAGCAATCTGGAAATTGATGCCATAGAAACATTTAGAGGAATAGTTTTACTGCTGTTGCAGATTGGCAAATTGTGACAAAATAGAAAAAAACCCAAAAAACCAGCTTGCTCACTTTCAGGAATTTGCAGACAGTCTACTTCTGAATCATCAGTCTCAGCACACTGGCTTGATTTTTATAAGCTCAGTACCTGAACTGTCTACCTGATGCAGTGTAATAAAGTGTTATAGGCAACACTGTTACCTGCCTCTCATCTCCCTAGAGACTCAAAGGTAACACAAACCTAGCTTATAACACCTCACATATTTTTGTTTGGCTAGGAAGTGCGCTCAAGGAAACTGTTCCTGCCCTGGCAGCCACTCTGAGTATGCGACTGGCAGGCAAGTAGTTTTTCAGTAATTTTGGCATTTGCCATAGTAACATAAGTAAAAACATGGATAGGAAAACAGAGCAAATAGCTGATCTGTACCACTTTCAGTTCAGACTTGGTTATAAATTCAAGACTAAGTTTTAAAAGATGTCTTAAACATATATTTTTTTTTAATCTACTTTCTTTGGTAGCTGCTTTGGGAATAGACTTTTTTTCTTTGTGGTTAGTACAGAATGACCAGCTTCTTCATCAGGACAAAATGCTCCTGTCCACTTCAGGGAGAGGAAAAGTATATCAAATATTATACTTGCGTGTGATGACAGTGTGTATTAACTCTTTTGCAGACTTCTGAGTATCCACAGCAAATATTTGCTTTGTATTTATAGAAGAGTTTGCTTTAATCAAATAAGCTGATCACCTAGGAGAAACACGTGGTCCGTATGAATAATTTAGGTGTCTGCTTGTCCTCTCAGGGGTCCACTATTCTATATTACATCCAGGCTGCCACCTGAGATAAGGAAGGTAGAGGGCAAAGCTGGCTGTGTTAATAGTTACCTTATCTTCCTTCTTGCCTCCTGCCACCAAAATAGGGGCACATAAAGCTGCTTTGTGTGTGTGTGTCTTGGTAGCTTTTGGAAAGTGCAATGGAAATAAAATTATCAGATAAGGACAACTCGGGATGTTTTATGTGCATGTGTGCAAAGCAGATTTTGCTTTGTATAGAACAAGTGGACTTTATATAAATTTTTAAACACAGGAACTCCTCAATCAAACACAATTACTGTGAAGAACTTTTTTTTTGCTCAGAATTATGAGTAAAAGTAGACAGAAGGGAAAATATTTTCCAATGAGAAGTAGCTACCACTTTGGTTTTGATGAAGTTCTTGTCTTCTCATAGCCTCTTGTCTACTTCAGTGTGCTGTTGCAGTACCCAGTTTACCACCTCACCCACCTGGATACCAGAGCTCCACAGATGTAAAAATTAAGAAATTTTGAAGTGCAAAATAATGCTTTTTGTTATTGCTTGATATAAGCCAACTTCTGAGGAGAAGGATCTGGGCATCCTGGTAGATAGTACCCATGCGGGTAGATACCCATGTGGCAGTAGTGTGCCCTTCTCACCACGAGGGCAAATGAGATA
>VZRU01016887.1:0-15385 GCA_013398155.1 Pedionomus torquatus | reverse complement strand
TGCTCTAGGCAATCCTGCTTTGGCAGGGGAGTTCAACTAGATGATTCTCTAGAGGTCCCTTCCAACTCTGAAAATTCTTTGATTCTACTTCAGAGCTTCAGGAAGGTACATCAAGAAGCTGTGAGGACTTGGAAATAAAAAGGAGAAAGTGAAGATGGTGTTATCAGGTTCAGTGCTCTGGAAAGCACGAGGTGTGCTGTCTCTGGTTCATGGCTCTGTTGTGTTTCAGTTGAAAGTTGGGCTTTCTGAGCAAGAAGAGGTTTTGTTAAGATGTTTGTTTGCAACAGCATGCTCCTTAAGGAAACAGCAGAAAAACAGGGAAAGTGCAGAAAACAACTCTTTTTTTTTTTTTTTTTTTTTTCCCTTCCCTTAAGCCTAGAAACTGTTCTTTCAGATGATGAGTTGCTTCAATTATTTCTGTGACTCCTGGTTATCAAAATTAAATAAAAAAAAAAAAAAAAAGGCACCTGGCATCGTACTTCCTGCTGGTGCTCTTTCCCCTCAGAGGACTTCTGAGAAGTTCCTTCATGGGCATCACGTGAT
Source organism: Pedionomus torquatus (assembly GCA_013398155.1). Classification (NCBI taxonomy): domain Eukaryota; kingdom Metazoa; phylum Chordata; class Aves; order Charadriiformes; family Pedionomidae; genus Pedionomus; species Pedionomus torquatus. The sequence continues at coordinate 14,842 of VZRU01016887.1, read as the reverse complement.
TTTGGTAGGATCAAGCACCTCTTTGCAGTTCTTTGGCTTTAAGTATTTGTTTCCTATTAATGAGAACAGAAATGAGTTCAGCAGTCACGTATTAAACCGAAATTGGGCCTTATAAATACATGTGTATGTGCTTGAATAGTATCTCCTGGTATTTAGGACACCGGTACACGTTCGTTGGAGCACCGTGTTGGCCTGCCGTTGGGAATACCCTTGAAACAAAGAGGGACTTTGGAGACTTCTTTGACTCTGAGCCAGCAGCCTCACTGTGATGTGTTTAGCTCTGGAGAGAGAAAAAACAGATGGATGCTTGTTTTTGTATTATTTGTGAGGAGGATCCTTTGTATGGTTTCCAAGGTCTTGAGGTTCCTGTATGTTGTGGTGCCTTTTAACTCCCTCTCTGTAGTATGCTCGGGTGAGAGGTGCAGTTTCCACAAGCAATTGAAAATACACGTGTGCTGTTTTTTAAGGCTCTGGGACCTCCTCGCCACTCTGCGTCAGAGCAAAGTGCACCGTGTTCTCAAGGCTTTTTTTGGTGGGAATATGTAAAAAACTGTTAATTAATCATCTGTTACCGGCAGGGTGTTTTATAAACAGGTGGGGTCTATGGGTACCTTTCACATCCTTTGAAACCCCTCTGTTACAGGAGAAGCCACTGCCTGGGCGTTCAAGGAGTCGCATGCGTATCACCATCCTAGTCTTTCACAGCTGGGATCAGGGTCCCTTTGCAGTGGGGGACCCAAGGGGACTGGCGGGTGCCCATTCCTAAACCTCTCACACACACACTCTTGGGCATGCTCCCTCCTTCAGGCTGAGCCCTAGGTTTGCAGCAGCAGAATCTCAGCCATTGGATTTCTTAAAAATAAAGTACAGCAGCAGGGTCGGCTAGCTGGGTGCATCCAGAAAGGGACATTGAACAAAGAAATCTCATGGCAACTACACCCTTGCCATCTGTACACCTGTCACTCCTGTGCTGTTCACGCTCTTTTAGTCTGATGGTGATTTTTGGGCTGGTGTCCTCACCTTCTTGGATTCTTTCTCTGTGTCCAGGCTGGCAGGCCATTCACTTGTTGATCTCCAGTCTGCGCTGAGGGTTGTAGCCTCCTTATCTTCTGGTTTAGGCTTCTGGTGCACCTGTGCTTGCTGGCAGAACATGGGCAACTGAAAAGTTTCCAAACGTAGGGAAAAACACTGCCGAAACATCAGTGTGTTATCAACATTTTCTTCATGCTAGAAGACTAAACACAGTGCTGTACCAGCTGCTAGGAAAATTACTAAGAAAATTAACTCAATTGCCAACCTAAAGACCTCAGCAATTCTAGTCACTCATGCTAAGTAAAGCTAGGCAAACAGCATAGATCACACCACATTATAACCCTAAATAAGTAATTTATTCCAATTAAAATTTAGTTATTTCAGTTAAACAACTAATGTCTCTCAACACCATCTTCATGTACATTACAGTGCTAGCAGTTGGCATTGCACAACAGAGCTGAATCCTGGGAGTTGTAGGATAAAAAGAAAAACTGGTTGAATTTTACTGAATTATCTGACAATACTGTAGTTTTCCTTGAGGATAAATTGCAGTGATTTGTTAAAAAAAAAAAAAGAAAAAAAAAAAGATTAAGTTTGGTAGAAAATAAATGTTCTAATTTCAAAGTTTAAAATAATTACACTCTTGTGACTGCTGCTAAGGAGGCACTACTTTTAGTATGAGATGTACATTGCCTGAGATTTCAGAGTTGTAGGTACTAGATGTCATCCTGAAAGATCTGATTGCCTCTGCAGGATTTAATGGAGAAGGTACTGTGTGAAGTTGTTTGCTCTCTACTTGAAAAGTAGAGCAGTCTAACAAGGATTATTAAAAGTGTCTCAGATATGAAAGGTGTGTATTTTTACCTTAGGAGTCTATTGATGTTATTGGCAAGTGACTGTCATCACTCACAGGGTTGGATGCCCAGGGTTTTGGTGTTCTCAGGGCACCAGGTGCCAGCTCCTGGCTGAACTAATCCTGTAGCAGGTTGGCTGACACACCGCACACTAGCTGCAAATCCTGAGTGTTTTGGAGAAGTGATCCTATTAGTATTCAGTAGTACTGTACCGCATTACTTACAATTAACCTGGTGACTTGCTTTTAAACCTCTGGGTGGACAGGCAGTGGGATCTGCTGAGGGATGTTGCAGGAAGAGAGGTGGTTTTCTTTCTCCCCATTAAGTACCTGCTGTCTGGCTGGGGGCCCAGCAGTGTTCATCTCCAACAAACCGTGCTGCAAGGTTGCACTGAGTGCTGGGTTTTCCCCTTATCACCTCCTCTGGTCTCATTTGGCCCTTGTCCTGGCACAGCTGCCTTTGGAAAGGCACCAGCAAGCCCCATGGATGCAGCAGCCCTGTCCCACTCCCTTGTGGGGAGCCACAGCCTGGGGGGCCATGCATCTGAGGAGAAAAGAGGTGGCAGCAAGTGGCTAAGTGAGTTAACCAGTAGTGTTACTGGGGCCATGAGATTATTTTGCAGTATTGTTGCCCTGTAATTACAGCATTGTGTGGTATCCCATAAGCTTATACTGCTATCACGGTACCCGTGTATTGCCCATCTTAAAAGCAGGTCAATATAGAGGGTATGGCAGTAGTCATATTATATCAATCATGATAAAAAATGTGTTTCAAATTGTAGAATAGTTTAGGTTGGAAGGGACCTTAAAGATCATCTAGTTCCAACCCTAATGCCATGGGCAGGGACACCTCCCACTAGAGCAGGTTGCTCAAAGCCCCGTCCAGCCTGGCCTTAAACACTTCCAGGGATGGGGCATCCACANNTGAACACTTCCTGGGATGGGGCATCCACAACTTCTCTGGGCAACAAGTTCCAGTGCCTCACCACCCTCATAGTGAAAAATTTTTTCCTAATACCTAATCTAAATCTACTGTCTTTAGCTTAAAATCATTACCTCCTTGTCCTATCACAATAGGCCCTACTGAAAAGTTTGTCACCATCTTTCCTGTAGGCCTCCTTTAAATACTGAAAGTGAGGTCTCCTGGGAGCCTTCTCTTCTCCAAGCTGAACAACCCCAGCTCTCTCAGTTTGTCTTCATAGGAGAGGTTCTCCAACCCTCTGGTCTTCATGGTCCTCCACTGGACCCGCACCGACATGTTTACTTCCTTGTGCAGAGGATTCCAAAGCAAGAGAAGAGCTGTAAGGACAGCAGCTATGCAAGGTTCACCTGCTCCTTGACCTGGAGCTGGCCTTCAGTGACATACAGGATCTGTCCCCATCGCCCCTGTGTGGTCTTACCTTCAGGGAAGCTCCCTTCCCAGGCAGTGCTGGAGGAGTGATTTTGGGAGGGAGGTTTAGGTGTTGGGAGGTTCATCACCTCCAGCTCCTTCTGCAGCAAGAGAGAAAGAGGTTTCACCAGGGGATGGGCAAGGAGTTTAATTCAGCTGCTTTTAATTGCCCTTAGGAGCAGCCCATTTTTCCCAGCCCTTCAGAGGGGGCAAATGATGGGTTTCTGAATTTCAGAGCCCAGGGTGATAATGTCCCCCAGAGCTCTCCTGTTGCCTGCAGCTTCCCCTCACTGCAGAGGGCAAGGAGGCAGGTGAACTTGCAGTAACATCTCTCAAACCCCCAGTGCCTCTGACTTGCACAGCAAGCCTGGCCTGCCCTCTCTGCTCAGCTTTTTGTGCAAGTTCAGAGGCTTGAGGTGCTTGTCCTTGGTCTGCATTGCTCTGGGGTAGAGGCTGTGGTTGACAGTCTGCACTTGGGTAGCACAGGACTTTCTGCTGCAGAAGCAAAGGCTACCTGTGCAACCACCAGACCTTTCTTGGTGGGTAGTGCAAGGCTGGGAGAGCTGCTTTCTACACATCTTTTCTGCTTCAGGACACAGGACGCTCGTTGTCAGCCTGCTGCTGCTTACTGATGCTCAGAGCAACATTTTAGTGAAGGCAAAACCCTACCAAAACAGGAGTCCACTGCACACACATCCATGTGAGATCACCTGGCTGGGCAGCTGTTGAGTCGCAGGTGATGCTGCTGAGGCATTGTGTCTAGCAGTTCTGGGAACTGCTCAGATGCAATGTTGAGCCTCATCTGGGCTAGAGTTTGGCAGTGGAGAAGGGATGGGGTGTAATTGACAGAGAGACTGGGGGTCAGGGATAGCAACAAGAGAAAAAGTGACAAAAGGAAGGGAAAAATGCCTATTTCAAGTGATAGGCAAAACTGATGAGGGACAACACCTGAGTGCAATATAGGGATGAAAGGAAAGATGCACAATAACAAAAGAGGAGGGAAATGAGAGAAAGGAGGGAGCGACTGATTCATAACTGCACCTTGTCTAACCACCACCTCTGTTTATGTAAAATGATTTTAAGGGTCCATGCAAAGCAGAATCAAGTCTGTCCACTCTGTCTGGCAGAAGCGGGCAACACAGGGTACAAAGCAGTTGGCTATGTCACCTCACTGGTGACACTGTAGGTCAACTCTTACATTCTGCCTACGCATATATTTTTTTGTGCTGAATTACATTTCCCTATGGACTGAAGTTGTAGGTTGGTATTTTTGAAGTAGGAACTTAGCAATAAACAAATCAATAAAGGTACAAACAGGAAAGACCCAAACACAGAGATGATGAGCATGCTAAGCGTATATATAAGCATAAACTGTGTAATTCCTATTTTGGTTGTGTTTTTTTCTTATTTTTCCTTAAAATAAGACTGGAACAACAAGGAGTGTTGCGTTGCCCTCGGGAAACGAGCAGCCATGTAATATTGTAGAATGAGTTTTGCAGTCCCTTATCGTTTTGTGGCCTGCTTAATCTTTGTGCCTGCCTGCTGGTGCTGTGTGCCATGTGCATTGCTGGTTTGTGTCTAAATCTTGATTCCTGGCAACTGGAGGAGGCTAGGGAGTTGAAGGGCCTGTACTTGACCAACTCCTTGACCCGTGCTTTACATGCTTTGTTGCTATTAACTGCCTTTCTTCAATAGCTATTGTCTGATTTCTGTCTTGGTGTGTTCAGTCTTTTATTCGAGTCCTTTGCCGCAAGCCTGCTGCCTTCAACCCAGGAGGTGCCTGCTGCCTGCTTAGGTATTTCTGTGGCCTGTTGCTGACCCAGTTTCTGCAGCATTTAAACTGCCCTTTTGAAAAGGGGGCATTTCTGTCCTTTGTGAGCGTTCCCAGTGTGGCTGGGATAATGTGGCTGATCCCGCAGATGTGGATAGTTGCTTTAAAACAAACATACACACACACACCCTGCCCCAGTCCCCATCCTTTCAGTTTTGCTTGGAATTGTGTGGGGATTTTTTTTCTCCTTGTTAATAAATATGATTGTTGATGCTTTATGGCCATCAAACTGGTGGGCTGTGTTTTTGTGGATGATTTGTTCTTGGAATAATTACTGAAACGCTTGCTGTGCAGGGAGGGGAGGGCAGTGTGCAGCCATGATAGAGTGTACACTTCCAGGTTCGAAGATTAACGTCTTCGCTTTTGTTCCCAAATGGAGGAACCTCATTTGGAACTTGGAGAATTGCAAGATGCCCCATGTCTGTTATGGCTTTGTTGCAAGGTCTGGAGGTTAGGTCCTGCTGGGGACGACTACACTTGGTTTGAACACTGGCACCTGTTTTTATTTTCCCTCTATCTGCAGAAATGTTATAGGCTGTGGAAAGGTAAGATGAGGTGTTGAAAATGCAGCCTTGTGGTAGCTGTGAGTCCATGTGTTCTTACCTACTGCTCAGCGTGGTTTGGGGCATCACCTCGTGCTTCTTTATTCCCTTTGTCTTTCTGCCATAGTCTTGCCAAAATAACCATTTGGAAACAACTGGGAGATCTGCCTTACAAAGCTTGGTTGCTCCTTTCTTAGTTGAAGATGTTGCTGTGGAGTGACACGATGAAGCCCATTCAGAGGTGGAATGCACTTGCCAAGCTTCCTTTCATGTGATTTGGTCAAACGTGTCCATACTAAGGAATGCACCCGTCAGAAGGGGCAAGATTCTCTCCACCTGTCCTCCTCCTGGGCCCACCACAGCTGCCCCTCTGCCCATGAGAAGCCTCGGTGGCTTCAGCGGGGTCTTGCACAGACTGGGACATTTATTTGCTTATTATCTTTCAGAGGAAGGAGTTGCAAAGAGATGTATGGTCACACTTGCTTAAGTATGCCTTTGGGCTGCAGAGAGGTCGTTGGCCTGTTGAAGGGGCTTGAAAATCTCCCGTACCAAACATGTTGACATGTGGAGCTTGCAGAAGCAAAGTGTGTCCTTTCTAGCAGGGGAAGCACACCTCTGGTTTGAGGCTTGTTAGGGAGCTAAAAATAGCGTTTCTCATTCTTAAACCTTTGCTTCATGGGTGAAAATTTCAAGTTGGTGAACTCTGAGCAGCTTCTTAGCTTTGAAATAAAGGAGGAAATACAAGACTCTAGCAGAGGCGGAGTCTTAATATAGTACTTGATTGCAAGTACTTTTTTTTAACTGATAAAAAATAATCAAAAGCTGACTTCCTGCTGGTTTTTTTCAGCTCATTTTTCTCCTCTTCCTTCCCCACCAGCTGTCCTGCTGAAGGAAGCAAATGTTAATTTGTTGGCTTAAGGTGCCCCTTGCTGGAAATCAGAGTCCTAGAGGTTAACATGCCAGCCATGATATATCCAAGGTTTTCTTGGTGGTACACATTTTTTAATAAACCTGTGAAACGGGGTGTGTTTCATATGGTTCTGCTTTGTTTAATAGCAGAAGGTTGCACCATTTTGTACGTCAGAAGAATTGGCTCAGAGCGCATGCTGTGCATTGGCTTCAACAGATCCCAGATGTTTTGTAAGGACCTGGTAATTTCTGCAGTAAGTGTTGGAACTACTAATCCTGTTAATGCCAAAATTCTTTAATTGTGGCCAGTTTGAATTTTCTGGTATGAATTTTTTCATATCTATATTTTCTTTGACAAAGTAATCCGATAAAGTATAAATACAGGGTGGTACTGAGGAGTAAGTCACAAATATGTGGTGAGAGTGGTTCCTTTTTATTAATAGCACTAAATCATGGAGCTGTCTTTTCATTTTGCATACCGCGACCCCGAGTGCTGAGTGACACAAGGCAGGCGAGCACAGCAAGACACTCTTTTCAACAGGGGCAGCTGGGGGAATTTGACAGGCTGTCTGCGTGGTGTTCTTGCCACCGAATGGGCTTACTGGCTTTAGGTGAGAAAGTGGAAATAATCTGATGCTGTGGAGATTTCCCCAGGTATTTTTCTGCCCAGAGGAGGGGACGTACTTGGAAGTGTAACTGGAGTTTTGTATGGGGAGTTGGAAAAGAAAAGCTTGTACTTTAAGAGTGGGTATGTGTGACAGGATTATTGAAGTGTATAGATGAAGATAAATATGCACAGTGCAATTGGTTAATAAAATATGCATGAACAATAAATAATCTTAATAAGTTTTTCTGTCACTATTGTAATTTTAAAAGGTTCTTCATAAGAAAAAAGTTCCATATTTTTCTGGACAAAATATATGTCTTGTGTAATAAGAATAGTTCACGTCACATCTGTAAAATGGCATAGATCCAGTGGGCTCCTGTACTAGAACAGAAAGCTCTGTCAAGTGACAACAAAACGTTTGGAGGGACACTAAGGAGAATATAATAGACCCCAACTGGCTGGGGTGCAAAACGAGCATGAGAGTCGTGCTTCTGTGAGATGGGGGTGGTGATTGTGGGCCGAAGCTACTTTTTCAGTGCTGACATTTGGTTAGTGTCTTACCTTTTCCTCACTAAGATTTGGTAGTGGTCCCTGGGGTGTGCGAGAGAGCCGTGTTCCTGTTCCCCTGCTCTGTACAGGGTGACTGTGCAGCCACAGCTTCGTCCTGATGCACCATGCTTAAAGTACCTTCAGGAAAAGGCCTTGTGCCTTCTCTTAAGAATTCTTCTTTGCGTCATATTTTCACAGTCATATAGTATGGCTTGTGAAAATGCCATTCAGTGATGTGAAAACGTATGTATTCCTAGAAGGCTAGAGTGTATAGTTTAAATTCTGGGTAGGTTGCACATGCTTCAGAAAATCTTGTATGAAGTTTCATCTGTTAAAGAGCAGAATTAAGTTTTTAATAAGTCTGACAGTCAATAGCAGCTATAGCTTTTCTGCTTATAAAACTGAAACCTGGCACTGAGAGAGCTCATCTTGATGTGTTTCTCAAGTGAATGTTTGGTAAAAAGATTTTGAAAGAGGTGCACGTATTTAAGTTTTTGAGATGGACTTCCCCAGTGTCTTAGCAGTTTGTAAACTAATTTGCTGGCTAATGTGTCTGACCTGTATATTGTAGTGTTTGCTTTTTCCACAGTTGTAGCATTTGGAGCTATTTGGTAAAAGTAATGTGTAGGTAACTTCTAAGATTTCTCCATGCTGAACCCATTTTGGGTGTCTCTCTTCATATGTTGGCTTAAACAAGGAATGGTCGTTTGTAGGTAAATTGCTGTGCTCAAAGGTTAATGCTTAATGATTATCCGTGGGTTTTAAAAGATTTGGACTGAAATTAACAAAAGAGAAGCAGTGCAAGATTCAGGCTGTTGTTTTCCGCTGTTGTGTCAACCTTTGAATTTGCAGCTTTAGGAGACGTGAACTTAGTGACTTTTTTACAGCTTCTTTTTCAGGGCAGGTGGTATCATGAGTCTTGTTCAGAACACAGGGTGTAAATTATAAGTAGCTATGATGGGCTTTATGATTGGGGTCGTCTTTATTTTTAAGTCTTAAGCCTGAGTTTTCTTGTGTTTACTTAGTTTCCTTTTTAGGTAATATTCTTTTTTCCTGTTTAAAGGGGAAAAGGGGAGGGAAATTTTTAGAACTTAACAGGTTCAAGGTAAAAGTTCTCTAGGGGCCTGAGATGTGCTGTGCAAATTTGTGCCTTAGCTGTCCTGTGCCTGCGCTCTTTCATTATAAAAAGAAACTAAAAGGCTTGGATTGATGCAGAAGCAGCAAAAGGCAGCTCCTCTAGGAAGATTATCACTCTTAATTGCTGTAGGAAGATTATCACTCTTAATTATTAAGCAGGTCAAGCTTATCAGTGACCACAAGAGCTCTTGTTTGCTGAACTATTCTGACTTAAAACGGTTTCTGTCAAGATGGAAATTTTTGGCTGCAGCTGTAAATAGGGAGAGGAAATGGTTGGGTGCAATGATATTTGACAAGAATGTAACTTCCTATTGCCATGAGCTTGGCGGCCCCCCTCGGCTTCCCGTCCCTGGCTCCCCTGGCTCTCCGGGCGGGAGCAGGGTCCCCCGAGCCCCAGAAGCGCTGCGTTGCCCCGCCGTGGGAAAGGGGAATGCCTGAAATAGGGTCGCTGCTGAGTTGACAGAAATTGGCCCTTTGCTTTGCTCTTCAGCCTAGGGAGACTTTATTAATTTTTTTTTTTTTTGGAGTAAAACTGTGTGCTTGAGGAAACGATCTTTTATTTTAAGCAGTAAATACAGAATTGCAGTTGATGCATTAAAAAGGTGAGGTTTCTTTTCACTTGGGTCTCTTCCATCTGTACTGCTTCTGCAGGAACAGAAATTAAGTTCGTTATTGTTTTTAAGGGAATTAATTTACTTGAGGTAGGTGTGATAGAATTCATCATTGTTTCTTCTTGAATCTGCCTCTTCCTTTGTTAGATTCCTAATTATGGTAATACAGTACAAGACTGTTTAAAAACATCTCTCCCCTCTAAAATCTTTTGCAATGGTTTTGCATTGCAAGGACAGAATTAGTAAATACTACTTAATAAGTAAAGATAAGCATGCTCTCCTTAAGTACAAGGCAGGTGGGTATGGGGGTCTAGCTTTTGCCTTTCTTAGGGTTCTTTTATTCTACCTCTTTCATAGGGCCTTGCTGTGAAATTTGACTGCTTTCAGTAACAAGCTTTGAAAACTGTGGGTAGGGAACAGTCATTTAAATTTCACGGTATTTCAGCATGAGGCTTGCAGTTAGTGCTTTTCTTTTGGCTGAAGGCAGCCTGTTGACACTGTAGAGGCCTTTTCTCTAGATGCCTGCTCCATGTGCTCTTTCTCTAGGGCTCATGTTTTCAAAGTGTCTGAAAAAGCCTGTGAGCAGCACATCTCTGCTTGAACATAGTTCATTTTCAGTTTAGAGATTCTGGGCAGGAGCTTGGATAAATGGTGCGATTTTTCAGATGTTGTGGAGTCTCAACTCTACTTGAAGTGATTTGGAGTTGTGAGACTTGAGCAGCGCTCTTCAAAAAGCAGCCGTTTATTTACATGTATAAAGGAGGCCAGGGTACTTTCAGGTTTGACTGCCTTTCTTAATGCTTGTCAATTAAGCAAGATAGGCAAAAATTAACATTTCATAAACGTTTTGTGATCTTACTGTCAGCTTTTGAAGAACATACCTGGGTTTTGCAGGCATTTTAAAGGGCTGCGGAGGTTTGTTGTGGTTTTTTTTTCTTTCTTTCTTTTTTTTTCTTTTTCTTTGTTTTTATTTTTTTGGGGGGTTGGCAGCTGCAAGGTGAACAAATTACTCCAAAAAAGTTAATTTGGCTAAAAAGCTTCAAGGTTTAAAGGGAGGGTGGGGAGAACCAGCATGGGCTGCTTTGTGTGCCTTTGGCATTTGTGTTTTCATTTCACATATTCGTAGGCTAGAAGCATTCTTTAAAAAGACATGATGCAGTATTTTCTCATAACCCCAGAAGTCCAGGAGCTGGTAATTCAAGATAAAACATCAAGAATGCCAAGGCTCCTGAAGGAGCCAGAAGTGTTTGTTGTATTAGGCATGTTATTCTTTTAACTTTTTTAGTTTTTCCGAAAAAAACAACAACAAACCCGCAATCAAAAAAAAAAAAAAACCACACACAAAAAAATAAAAATAATTTAAAAAAGTAGAAAGAGTGAACTTGACTGTTTCTGTGATTTTAACAGTTTAGCGGATGATTGCTGACTCCTTAAAAAAAGTTAAATTGTAAAGAAACTGAAAGGCAAACTAAAGGTTTTATTTCAGAGCAGTTGTCATCCTCTTAGATACTTCATGGTCACCTTATTGAAACATTGCAAAGTGAACAGACAACTGTTAAAATATAGGAAGCAAAAAGGAAAACTGAGATGGATGTTCTGCTTGTCAGGATGCTTGGGGTTTGCTAGCAGTGGTAGAGATACTTCAGAGGAAAATGTTTGGTGTGCATTTTGAACTAGTGGACCACATACACTCATCCAGAACAAATAGCTAGGCTAAGAAATATCTAAGTTGAAACAAGAGTCCTTTTTTGTGTGTGTCCACAAGTAGTTGTAGGTTCAGTTTAGGCCACATGGGTGTCTGATTTGCATGCCAAATTCACCAGTAACCCATATACTGTTCCCTTAGGTCTGTGCTTGGGGGTTTCTAGGGATTTATTTACCTTCTGATTTTTAACATTTCTGCCTCTTTTTCCCACCCCTGCTCAAGTGGACTGTCTGTCCAAGATTCCTAAAAAATACAGGGTCCCACAGAACCATCTCTAGAGAGTGTGGTTGTTGCTTGAAATCTGGGCAGCTAAAGGATTTCGGAAGAAGAGGCTTCAGAAAACAATTTCAAATGGACTCAAGTCATTGTGAATTAATTTCTTAATTTAGTACAGATTTCAGTTATTTCAGAAGCTGAGGACTGATTTACGGGAGGGAATAATTCTATTCTACTGTTAAACAGTGTATTGTGCTGCTGCTGCTACTAAAATGCAAACCACAGGCACATCTGGAGAAGAAAGCCTTTTCACCAGGATGCTTGCTGTAGTGCATTGTGCCTGCCTCACTGCTCAACTTCTCTGCTAGATTTTCTTGTGAGTCGTATTCTGATTTTTATCCTGGCCCGCATGTAACTTCTTTTGATATTTCTCAAGGAGACTGTTTTGGTGTGAGGGTAGAGAAAAAAGCCAGTGTTTTTGTCTGTGCCCTTCCATTTACATCCCGTTGAGAAATACGACTTTGTAAGGGCTATATTGTGAGATACTATGAGTTTGCTCTTTGCAATTTTGTTTTAGTGTTGGAATCAACGAACCTGAAGCGCTATTATAGGTATATAGGTATATATATAGGTAACTATTCTGCAAAGGGTTTGTAGAAAACATTATTGCAGAATTTCATAGGAAGGGGGAGGACTGGCAGCGAGAGGAGAGAAGGTAAAGCAGAAACACAACTGATGGCAGTGGAAACATGGGGGTGATGAAGAGGGGCAGAGCAGGCTGCTCAAGTTGGCAGAGGAGAGCAGTGCATTATAGGCACAATTAAAGTAGCAGAGAACTATTTGTGCTTTACGTGTTGCACTAGGCTTACCTACCTCTTTGGCTCAGTATCTTTTAAAATAAATTAAGCATCAGCCCATTTAAACTGTTGTGAACTGCTCTTGGCTGTAAGCTGTTTTACCAACATTGGAAGTTAAATTAAAAAAAAGTGCTAGACCTGTCTGCCCCCTTAAATCGTGGTTTTGGCCTTAAATCATGGGATTGGTTTTGAGAGAGAGATTGTCTCATCCATTTCACTGGTTTATTTTGGTTCAGCTCTTCTTTCCTCTTTTCGTGTAGCAAAATAGCAGGCCTGCACACACATATACACCCCCCTGCACGTTTTTTTGCTGGGTGACACCATTTTGGCTTTTCCTGCTTTTCACAGTCTAGGGTTCAGTTGCTGATAGATGTAGTGTAGTTGAGAGGAAATAAAGATGACCATCTTTCTTCCAGAAGCAGCAGTTCTTCTTACAGTTCTCTGGTAAAGCATGTAAATGAATTCCTAAGGATGAGTTGCCAATCCTCAGGCATTCAGAAGCAGTGAGTCAGTCTTCCCCCTCTTCCCTAAACAGTGCGGTGCTAAAAATACTGGAGTCTTTTGACTTCTAGGTTTCTAGTGTTTAAAATCCATATTTATGTTCACTTATCTGTGGATGTTGCATTTTTTTTTGGTGTTTTTTTTAATTTTTTTTTTTTTTTTTTTTTTTTTAGAAAAATAAAAATATCCACAATCTGGTTCATAGGTTATCACCTGAGCTTTATGTAGGTATGGCATTTGAGGAGAAGTCTTGTAAGTGTCCAGAAGCAAGGTGGTGAGCATGGCAGGGCTGAAGCTGCGCTTCTCTGGGTGCTGCACATACAGCTTGCCTGTGAGCTGTATTCTTGCAAGGTAAACTTATTTTATGATGACTCTTTCGCCTTCTAGGCGAAACTAATTAATTTTTGTTACAAGAAAATCATACTTTAAGGATGTTCCAGTTTGAGTTTTTGGCAGAGTTGCCTTGATGGTAAACAGAAGGTTTTATTTTGTATTTCCAAACAATCTCATCACCTCTTTTATAGCTACTGTCTGTCTTCTATGAGTTGCAGTTTAACCTTCATAACTACTGCTTAGTGCTTTCACTGCCTTTAGTAACTGGGAGGTTGAGAGAAGAGAGGGACTAGGTGATGGGACAATTTCTTTGCATTAGCTGTAATCAGAACTATTACAAGTATTTGGGTTTAGTTGTCCCTGAACATGTAAATGTTGTTCTCTTAGTCTCCATTTTATCAGGTATGGTCTTGAGGAGTGAATCTAAATTAGTCAATAAATGGAGGGGGTTTAATTTAATTGCTCTGTTTTGGTTTACATATAAAAATCGTGCTTTCCTATACAATAAATACATGCTTCTATATCTCAAAACCTCATCCTGTGGGTTCATTAACCATAGAATCATAGAAGTTGGAAGGGACCTTAAAGATCATCCAGTTCCAACCCCCCTGCCATGGGCAGGGACGCCTCCCACTAGCCCCATCCAGCCTGACCTCGAACACTTCCAGGGATAATATTCCTGTTCTGAATGTATTAAGTATCAAAATGCCAAACATAAAAAAAAATTCACTTTTATCAATATACTGGGAAAAAACCCACAGTGCTGCCTAATCTGATTAATTAAAAAAGAACCTCTTGTACTTTAAAGAATCCGGTCATCTTTGCTTTCTGCTTCCAAGAAAACCCTGCAACCATAAAAAAAAGAAAAAAAGGAAGAAAAAAAAGAAGACAATAAAATGCTTTCCCTCCTACTTGCTTTTCCTTCATCTGCTGATAACAAAGAGCACAAAAAAGAAGGACCAAGAAAGGGTACCAAGTAGCAATTACGATTATTCCCAACTACAGATGTTGCTGAATCATCAGGTAATGTACATCCTAAGATGATCTAATCAATTAAAGCAAAGGCATGAAGATACAAGGAAAACTTGACAGAACTAGTAGAAGAAAAAGGGATACTGGGATTAGCTTCCTTCCAGAAAACGTCCCTTCCCCTCTGCTCAGGTGCAGCTTATTCTGCAGATTCCTGAATGCTTTATAAATATAATTAGATCACACAATTATATGGGGTTGGAAGAAACCTCTAGAGATCATCTAGTCCAACCCCCTGCCAAAGCAGGTCTTCTTAGAGCAGGTTACACAGGAACGTGTCCAGGCTGGTTTTGAATTTCTCCAAAGAAAGAGGGACGCTATCATCTCTCTGGGCAGCCTGTTCCAGTTCTGTTTCACTCTCGAAGTAAAGAAGTTTTCTCCTCATGTTTAGATGGAACTTCTTATGTACAAGCTTGTGCCCGTTTCCTCTTGTCCTCTCACTGGGCACCACTGAAAAAAGACTGGCCCCTTCCTCTTGACACCCATTCTTTAAGTCTTTATATTAGATAGCCCCTCCTCAGTCTTTTCCATACTGAAAAAGATCCAAGTCTCTTGGCTGTTCCTTGTAAGAAAAATGCTCCAGGCCCCTGATCATCTTTGTGGTCCTCTGCTGTACCCTCTCCACAGTTCCCTCTCCTTCTTGAACTGGGGAGCCCAGAACTGGACACAGTACTCCAGATGGGATCTCACTGGGGCAGGATCACCTCCGTCAACCTGCTGGTCACACTCTGCTTGATGCA
>VZRU01016884.1:0-28918 GCA_013398155.1 Pedionomus torquatus | reverse complement strand
TTTTAATGTAAGCTTCTAACCTTAATGATTATAGAGGACAGCAGCTTGACTGAAGTGCACCTGGAAAGTCTAAGTAACAGTAGACAGAGACATTCCACAGTGAACCTTTTAAAAAATAACAGGTGTTTTTTAAAAAAAAACAATCCTATGTTTTTGTGACCTGATTTCTGATATTTGATGGCTAAGGATGAGCAAAAAGGTAAGATAACTGAAGGCCAACTATAACATCATCTAATCAAAACTAATCTCCTAGACCTGGCATAGTCTGGATTTGGGCCAGGAAACAAAACCAAAAATGTTTTACTGGCAGTGATAGATGACCTCAGCTGTCAGTGGAGAGTGGGCAGACATTTCCCCTCATCTTTCTTGATTTCTTGAAACATTTCTTTTTGATGGCCATTAGATAATGCCATTTCACCTGAGATGAGTAGCAGGACCCCTGGCTACAGCACAAAATGGATGAAAACCTATTGAGAATGTAACATTCAAGAAGTAATGAAGGGAAACTAAGTCCGCACTACAGATCTTTTACTAGCTGGGTCTCAGAAGGAGATTTGTTTTCAGTGTTCAGATAAGAACTGTCCGTGGATACACTGAAGCCCATGATGATTGAGGTGATTCTGGCTGTGTCAAGAGAAGGACTCAGGGTTTAAGCAATGTTGAAATTTCCTGAAATCCCCTCCATTTTCACAGTTGGTACTAAGATCTCCATAGCACTATCTATGAGTAATGCTTTCTGCAGTGTTTAACGGTTTCAGAATTTCAGTTCCATTCTGAAAGAGTTAATCTAGACTATTTTTATTTTTTTTTTGGTGGTCTAGAGCTATGAAAGATATATACACAAGGAGTCTTCAATACTGCATGAAACTGTAACCAATCTGGAACATTTTAGTGTTTCTTTTCAACACCTGGTGTTCCTTTGCACAAATAAAACATGCAAAACCCACCAAAATTCAAGGATGAGTCTGTGACTTCTGTGACTTACAGGTTCCTATCACAACAGCGTGTCCTACAAAAAGATCAAGAATCCAACTTTGCAGGATGCAGAAGTCTTCTGGAGGGCCAGCTCACTGGTGTGGACTGAACTTCTTCAGAACCCTAAGCACCCTCATTGCCTTCAGCAGTGGGCAATCCATTAACTTTTGCCTTATGCATTTTCTGAGACTGACAAACATATGACAAGAAACAATTCCGTCAATGAATGCCATAATGAAAATGCTTACAAACAAAAAGATAAATGCTGTGGTTTTCACAGGTCACCGTTTTTTAACTTCCCAGTGGATATTTAACGAAGCTTCTAGATAGACATTCACTTATATTATAGTGTCTCATTCCCTCCTTTTAAACAACAGTGCTAGCAAGATGAGAAAAATATATATTTTTTTTCCAACCAAGTTAACATAACTGCAGGGTAATTGAAATGTACAAAATGTTGGCTGAAGTAAAAAAGCTATTAATTTATTTTGGCATCCTGGCTAAATGAACCCTCGATGAAGCCTATGAACTGATGTCTGAGGTGAATTTGGCCCATTTCTTTTTAGGAAAGCATTTTTTTTTAATGGGTGCCTTCAGATCTGATGAGGAGTTAATAGCAGGTACTTAAGATCTAGGCAGTGGATCGGTATTATTTTCATACTAAGAGTTTTTGTGAACTGGTTGAACTCATTCAGGAGGGCATCTCCCAGCCCTAAGCACAATTACAATCCATGAACCTATACTGAATAAGAATGATCAGTACTGTTTTAAGGATGTGTTCAAGTTCAGGGTCAATTAAAAATGCAACTACAGCTTGAAACAGCAGTATAGTATTTTAGAACTTAGCGAAGATTTATACATTTAAATTTGGTTGGTTTTAATATTTAGTTATATAACTGTAGCCTCAAAGATTTGCCTGTTCAGTTAAAAAATGTAAAGAAAAGACTGGTTTGTGTTTTTGTTTGTTTGTTTTTTTTTTTTTTTTGTGTGTGATGTAAGCAACTATTTAAATAGATATCATTTAGAAGAGGCATGTGCTTCATGAGATCAAAATGCCATTCTCAATAGCTGCTGAATCATAGTTGGAGCCTCATATAATAAAAGGAAAAGAGCCTAAAATTAGTTGCAAATATACATTTTTATTAGAATTTCTAAGAAAAAGATCATTTCCAGATATATTATGCTTAATTTATAATAATTCCTTATAAGATACAATGGATTTAAAAGTTTCAAGTTCTAGAAACATTTGCAAGGATTGACTGAATTTCCTGCCTAGCTTTTATAACTTCACATCAGAGTCAGAACCAAAATGATGGAATAATTGCTCTGCTATTCGTAGTTTCATGCATTTGAGAAAGGATTCGCCATTCAAAAGGATTCTTGATCAGTCAGTCCCAGTACATTTTTGTCATTCTCTCTACATTTATTGAAAGGAAATATTTCATGCGAAAGCAACACATTTTTGAAAATTGAAATGAGAAGCATTAAAGTTTTATTAGAGGTATAACAAAAGATGGGGTGCCTCATAGCCAGTAGGATGGATAAGACAAGATGAGTAATCAAGGCTGAAGTGTATTTAATCTCTGTTGCTGATCACTGCACAGCTTTAGCCTGTTTTCATCAAACTAATTGATGGCAAATGGAGCAGATGCCTGATGAGATTATGTCCCAAATTTATGGCACAGTTATAAGAAAATATGTCTTTTTTTTTTCCATTACAAGTATTGGAAATTTAGAAAATGTACTGGATTGAAATTGAAGCAATCTATCCTGCTTGTTTAATGCACTGCAGATTTTTCTTAGTATTATTCTAAGCATTTATCATAATCTATTTAAAAAAAATAATTAAAATAGATTAATATTTGATATATTTTGTAATTAAATCCTTGGCATTCACACTTCCAATGTTTGATTCTACGCTGTGATTATTAATTTAGTATACCTAAGTTACTAAAACTGCAAAAGAAACAACAGCTTGAGAATATTTTACACGCAGTCATTGCAACATCCACTGTATTTAATCTTTCTTTATAATATTAACTTTTACACACCCTTGTTTTGACATCTGAAATAGTAACAATGCCTTTTACATTTTTGCATTTCTAACAGAACCAAGTTACTTTCAGGCAACATCCCTTCAGCCTTTCTGAGCCAAGATATATAAAAGTGTTTGTAGTGTGCCCATGGTAACCAGCTCCAAACAAAACACTTAAAGAGAGCAAAATTTAAATTCTGTAACAGTAGGGGATGGATTTGTGGACAACTATAGCCTGAAGTACAGTTTCTTCTTTGTGGCATCCCAGGGGAGATGATGAATGTTACAACAGGAGTGCCTGAAATGAAAACTTGTGAAGGAAGTACCTGAGCCGTAAGAGACAAAACAATTCCAGCAAACAAAGCTCCTATCAAGAATGGGGAAGAAGACCCCATTCTTCCTGGGGAAGAAGGCATGACCAAGGATAAGCAACTGGCCAGAAAGTGAGTTTTTGGGTAGGGATGGGGGAGAAAGAGCAATAGGACCAGTTCTGCTGGAAGTTTGGATATAGAAGGAGGAGCTAAAAAACTCCAAGTGAGATTAGGAGAGGGATCAGCCAGATGAGCAAGAATGTGCCGAGATGCAGCTGTGAAAGGACCATAGGCTAAACTGCCTCACCTGAATGTGCCCGAGATTAGGGTTTGGACCATGAGCTGGGCAGGAAGACTGAAGCTATAGTCAGCAAAATCAGTACTGGGGACTGGAAAGGGAAGCCAGATAGCTTTGAAACAAAGTTAGGTGAGGGAGCAAGGAGAGTGGTGAGCTGGAAGAAAACATAAAGAAGTCATTGAGGGGGACAGCAGCATGGAAAAGCAGGTCTGTTCACCACAGAAACAGCTTTACCAAAAAATGAATTTTTTTTTCTCTTTCATATGACAAAATCATGGCTATGCATATATAACTTTACTTTCTAGGTCTTGTAACCCAATTCGATTTTAGCATGTTCCCCACCAGACAATGTGCAGAAATTCATAATTCTCATATTTCAGGAACTTTCTGATACCAGGGAGTATTGGTAAAACCCATTGCTGAAGTGTACGCTTACTCTTAGAGCAGGCGGTTTATTACTACTGTCTCTTATTGTACTATGCGAGTAGCTTCAGTCCGTGCAAGAAAAAGTTTCAGTGCTGCTTAATGCTTGGGTGTTGAAGTGATGCTCAACGGTGGAATTTTGTTTTAATTTTGTCAATAACAGGCTGTCACTCCTATACACAGCCACACTACACTACGTAAGTAGATAAGCTATGATATTGCAAATTCAGAAAAAAAAAGTAATTAAACTTCAGCACAGAGACTGCAAATGACTGAGTCTAAACAGCATGATCTGTATTTTCAACTACAGGAATATTTTTTTCTTCACAGGACTTCTGCCTCATTTTATATTAGTGAGATGGTTCCCTCACCGAGAATGACACTGAACAAAGCATAAGCTAATCATTAAAACATATTTTGTTTTCCCACATCTCCTGAGCTATTCAGGGACAAATGTAACCCACTTAACTGAATCAGATTGCTGTATATTATTTTTCAAGCATACAGGAAAACTCTTAGAAAGTTACTATACCGAAGCAAAAGTATTTGGCATATCCCTATTCAGTATCACTAAATGGCTAGAACTATTCATCCAAAGAATCCTCCATAGCTTATTGATTAAGGTGTATTAATAGGCACTTTCCTGAAAGACAGATATAGTCCAGATTGAAAATATAGGATATTACAGTTTTAATAAGGCTACATTCCCCACTGATTTCACATTTTTCCTCATCTTCATGGAATTTGTCAGCTTCTGCTCTCAAAGCCCTTATCCCTTCACACATTGTTATCTTTATAAAGGCAATGAGACAATATATAAAATTCACTTAAGTAAAGGTCTCCCTTCATCCAGCATTACTGCTGAGATCCTTACACTGGCAGCAGTTTACCAAAGCACAGGCAAAAATCAATTTTAATTAGTATTTTTGGCTTTAATGAAAAGTGATTACAGAACTGGCATTTTAGTTAATACTGTTGAGATTTATGGTGGGGTGATGCTAATTAATTTTCTGTTGAATTGCTGTGGGCAATGAATAACTGCAATAAAATGGCAGATTTGCTGATACCAGAACTATATCAGCACTTTGAGCTTCTTAACAAAAGGGAGCTTAATGGGTTGAAGGTATAATTTACATTACTTCTCATAAACTGCACATTATTACTTCTTTGTAAAAGTGTTATGAAGAGCCAGCTTTTTGTATTTTATAATAAGACCAATGTCTTTTCCCACAATTTGGTGTCAGCATATGCAAGCCTTCTGTAGAATGTGATAACATTTTAAGAACCTCTAAATAGGGAAGATTTTATTGGGTCAGAAAATTAATCTTGACTTAAATCCATTTCTGTATATATTATTGTTATTCCATGTTTCTTTTTACTGTTTTACTTAGTAGAAGGATACAATTGAATAAGGCGCTTGCATTTAGACTTCAAGCTGTATGTGTCAGTAGGACTGTATTTCATTGCATGCTTGAACGGTGCCTAGTGCTTCAAGGATCTGATTGCACAATCCTCCAGGTGCTATCCTAGAGCCTACTGGCTTTGGGAGCATTGGGCTTCATCTAATTTTCTTGAAGCCATGGTAGAACCAGCACAGCCTCACTGGTTTCAGAGCAGTCATTTTTTATGAAACATATATCAATCCCCCTTGAATCAGAAGAAACCACTTCATAGTCCTTGCATCAAATTACACCTGCCCAGTGATGTAATTTGTGGGCTGATGTGAAAACACAGAAATCCTGTTTTTTTCCCTACAACTACAGCATGGGAGGCAGTGCCACGGGACTAAGAACATTTACCAAGCATTTGTGTTACTCACCTCCAGAAGAGGTTGACCTGCCATACGTGGGTTTACATTGTGAACAATGGAGGATGCACCTCCTTATAAGTGTAAGACAACAAGAATGATGTATGCTCTAGACTTTATGCAGATATTATGACACCAGCTCCTGGTGAATAAAGTACTGCCAGTCAAACACATTAAGTACTGAATGACAGTTCCTCAAATAGTGAAAACAGATGAAAAAATCAAGGAACTTTGTGGGGTGGGGGTGGAGGAGGGAGGGCTGTTTTTCCTAAGCAAATAGTCAAAAGCAGAGGAAAATTACTCTTTCAGGTTTTTACTAGCTTTAAGCTTTTTTGGTAGGCATGAGGAATGGAAACTCGCATAATTTCAAACAAAAACTAAAGTTCTGCTGTATTCTGCCAATTCTTTTGGCTCTAGTATATGAGATTGTTAAAAAAAAAAAAAAACAAACCACGCTGAAAAGAAGGTTCAAGGGGAAATTATGAGCAATGCCATCACTTAGAAAGAATTAACCCCCCCACCCCTGAAGGTAGATCCAGCTACAGTTGCCTGCCTTAGCCATTATTTGACCTTTCTAGCACACACAAAAGAGTATGGTTAAATTTCATTATATACTGCCTACCACAAACTGTTTCAGACAGGAACACTGAATGATTTTTGTGTTTGATATAATCAGCAAAAATGGTTGCATCTTGTACAAGGTAGGTAGTTAATTGGTAGTGGTAAAGTTTTGATTAAAAAAAAAATAAAACAATATGAGATACAATTATGATAGCTCAGATAATTATATGGGATGTTGTAAACACATTTTCTCATGCTTTTTTTGAAGTCTCAGAAAACATACAACAATACAAGCAAAACTTTATTTTAAAGATTTAAGTGCTTCTGGTATTGCAATATGTGCAATGGTAGATTCTTGGACAGCATAGGACCCTAAATGTTTAAAACAAATAGGGTTAGGAAAGTATCTAAACATATTGGAAAATATCTCTGCTAGTCCTAGATTTGAAGCAGAAGCATATGAGATGTATCTTACATGCTCAGTCTTTTAGTGATGACTGGTTTTGGTCTGGTTTAACAAGGAAATGACATTTATGTGATTACTCTATGCAGGCAGGCATATGTGAGCCTATTGCTACTCTTCTTTTAAATAGCTTTAGAATCTCCTGTCCAATTTTCATCAAATCTGACAGGGGAAAAGATATTAAGTTATTAAGTTCCTACAAGTGGCTGAATAGAGGCAAGAGATGCTACTTGTCTGCAATCAGTAACCCTACTGAGAAAAAGGCGCAAGTATGAGCTCACCCTTCAACAAGCATCAGAGGGTCAGAGCAGAGAGACTTTGAGTTAATAAGCCATCAGGCATCTTTAGCTTTATTGCTTACAGACTGACTCGGTTCTCTTATTTCACACACCCCACACAGCTTCAAGCTGCAACAGGGTAGGTTTAGGCTTGAACATTAGGAAAGAATTTTTCACAGAAAGAGTGGTCAGACACTGGAATAGGCTGCCCAGGGAGATGATTGAGTCACCATCCCTGAAAGTGTTTAAGAGTCATTTAGATGTGGTATTAAGGGATATGTTGTAGGGAAGAACTTTGTAGAGTGGAGCTGATGGTTGGACTCGATAATCCCAAGGGTCTTTTCCAACCTGAATGATTCTATAATTCTATGATTCTCTCCTCCCCAGGCCCGCATCCATGAAAATTGACTGTAGGTTGTTTTCTGCTTTGTTTAAATAATATCCGTTTGCAAGACATGGCACACTAGGTGCTACGTTAGTCTCCATGACTGCCACTAGCATCCTGAGGGCCAGGTTGTTGCAAGCCCTGGACATATGCACAAATGGTGAAATATTGTATGTGCCATTCTTCCAGTATGTTCATTACTACAGAGAGATAGCAAACCATTCTTACAGTATTCAGTCATGAAAAGCTGCTGACTGGTAACATAGCCATGGCAAAAAAAAAGGAAGAAAGAGGCTAAGTATCAGCTTCCCAGCCCTAGTGGCTTGCATTCAGGACTGCAGTTTATTGAGCTGGTCTGAAATTAAACAGTTTTATCTTTTATCTAAACAATACCATACAGACATTTGTATTTAGCAGTTGAAAATCCTTCAGTAGCATGGAATACAAACAATCTAAAGCTGTGATGACACTTGTATTATAGGGATGCTCAGTCATCTTTTTCCAGGAAAAAATAATTCACTATCATAGTAGTGGGTTTTAGTAAGAGCTGGGAAGGATGTAAAAAAGAGTGTTCCTCCATTACTGAGTAATAAGCAACTCAAAGTATTCAAATTGTCACAGAGACCTGAAAATGAAAAAGACTAAGACCACAGTAACATTGTCACTTAAAGCTGAATGTTAAATTTGATTACACTAATATCCACTATATCACTAACAAGCTTCTGAAGTACTTAAGCTACATTAGGATGCTAGGAGATAAGACAAAGCTGGTGTGCTTAATGATTTAAGCTGACATCCATTATCTCATCTGGAGTTCCAGACATGTGGCACCTAGAAAACCATTTAGTTTACCTCAAAATGTTTTTAGTCTCTGGTGGATATTGGTCCTTTAGCAAATACAAATAAATTTTCAGGACGTATTGTGGTCATCAGACTTGACACAAGTATATTATCCAAAAAATGACAAATGTTTGACTTCTTTTGGGCTACCTCTTGACTTTGTCAGGAAGCAGTTTAATGCACCTGTCTTATCCCAAAAAACTTCATGCAGCAGCTCTCCATCCAACGCTAAGCAGCCTTATCCACTGGGGTGGAATTCACGGCAGGCTTAAAACCATACCCACTGTGCCCCAGCAAAACAGGCCGGAGAGGAGAATATATGCTGGGTTCTCATCTCCCACAAAGCTGTTGAGGTTGCCAGCTGGTTTACAGTAGATCTCACCTGAAGGGACTTTAAGCATGACTCCCAATAGATGTTGCTTTTAAGCCATGGCTTTGTGTTTGGCCCCATAGAAGAGGCTGTTCCAATCACAACAAGCCCACAATTTAAAAAAGGTCACTCTGATCACCCGTGCCTCAACGTGCATTTTTAGTTGCTCTTTAGCCATGGTCCTCCTCTGGCGGCATTTTCCTGGCTCCGAAAAACAACATTAAGTTCCATATATTTTCTGCATGAGAAAATGCCAACCTGCTTGCCAGTTTTGCTACCCTCCAGCTGGCTGTGTTTCTCTATGCCTGTCGCAGTCTACTGTTGTACAGGAACTGCCAGATTTGAAGAGGACGGAAAACCGTTTGGTATTAGCTCCCACATCAGCTTCCCCATTTTCTGATGACCTAGTCTGTAAGAGCGCCCTTTTACTCCCTTCTAATGTGCAGCACAGAAAGGACCACAAGACTTGGAAGTCTGAGAGACGGGAAAGAGCCTTAGCAATGGAACTTCATTAAGCATGTTCTTAAAATGAAGCTGATAAGAGCTGGAGGATTTAGGCACCTTGTTATGGGTGAACTAGAGCTTTGGCCTGGTGAGTTCCTTCTCACTCCTTTATGGTGCTAAAGCCCTTAATTTAGTACTCATCATGAAGTCCATTAATGGATGGTTTCCTAAAAATTAAATACTGGCTCTGGAGTTGAACCCAAGGAGGAAATCCCCTTCACTCTCTATTTTCTATTGAGCACAATGTTTTCTCATAAGCATTCCTTTGCTTATAGCCCTTCAGCTAATTTTTGACCTATATGATTCTGTTCATAGCTAAACTAATTCAAATATTTCTGAGAATAGGATTTCATGATACTCTAATTAAATGCTTCTCTACAGCCTAAAAAGCCACAGAGTCTGTCTGCTGTACTAATTTAGTCTAGCAAAGAAAGTAATCAAGATTTCCAGGTAAGATTTAATGTTTCTAGCAGTCCTTGAATCCTAACATATAGAGATGATCTGAGGTGGTATAAATGTTTTGCATGGATAGTATGTAGCCATGTAAAACACACTGGAGTGTCTTAGGAGAGGAACCAATCCTTAAAAAGACATTGTTGTACTTAACTGGCCTATAGTCCTACCTCTTGGGTGGAAATGCTCACTTTCATTGGTAGCATTGGTTGTTGTTACTGTGTGGTATCTGCACTATTTTGATGAGTGCACTGGACAATAAAAACATTGAAATTAATCCCTCATCCATACTTTCTTTCTTGCTTATCTGCCTCAGAGAGGATCAGCAGTGCCCATGACTCTTGCAAGTGTCAGAAACTGCTATTCAAAGAGTAGCAACATCACCGTTGTCACAGGGTTAAAGCCACAACCAGTTTACAGGGAAAAATAAAATGCACTCTTTCTTCAGGAACTGATTAGGAATCAATGATTATTAATGAAATATGTACAAATAGTGCTCTCTGGAAATCACTTTCATACCACTCCTTGGCCTGCAGTAGATGTCCAGGTATTGTCTGAGGAGCTGCATACTTCAAGCAGTGGTCTGGCTGGTGCCAATCCCAAACGTGGACAGCTTCTTTGTCCTCAGACTGGCACCATTAAACTTTGATCTTCAGTGCCAGCAGCATGTAGAAACACATAGTTTGGTGTAGTCTAACCCTTCGGAGTATTTGGCCTCCACGTTGGATTTATGCAAAATGCATTGAACTCCATGCTGCTGCTGAACCCACATAATGGCAATGAAGCTACATGACTACCCATTTCTGAGACTAAACTTATACAAATTTCTCATATATTTCCTACAATCCCTCCCCTTATACCTCATTTATGTCTCCCAAATTCCAGTTCATTAACCTCTGGTTGTATCAATCTGATTTTTTATTGATCTATTAAGCACATCAAATCACGGACATGAATTCTATTGAAAGACAGAACAGAATGCTGGTTTCAAGCTAGGTAAAGTATGTAATAGTGTAGATACCTTCTAAGTTTGTATATTTACTGGTCTTCAGGTCTTTATCTGACTCTGTAGCATCTGGAAGCAAAGGTTATTTATGTTAATCACTTAGCCTAGCCTTGAATATATCAGTAATTTATAGTAAGAGAACAGTAGATCATGAACAAGTGTGATATAACTTGGAAATGAAAAAAAGAAGAGAGTAAATTAAACATTTAGGTTATCTAAGGAAAAAATGCAGTTCTTAAGGTTTTAGTTTGTGCATTTACATTCCAGCAAGTCTGGGGCAGATAGCACATTAAATGTGTGTGCAAAATATTTATTGAGGACTGACTTACATGAACTCTGATTTTACCTTTGGTATTTGCTGATCTGCTATCCATAGTTTTTGGAAGACACAGGGACAGTTAAGAAGTAATAGTTACATCTACATGGTGGGATCTAGTGCTGTGTGATGGAACCAGAATTAACTCTGAATTAGTTATCTCAGGTGCAGGAAGAAGCTTAGGATTTCTCCTGGTCTGGCTACTCTTGCTGAGAGTACTACACTGCTTCAGAATCCTCAGCACTTTCATATGGCATCATGCATGTACCCAGAAACTAATTATTACGAAGCAATTCTCTGACTACTATTTCTCTGTTGAAGGTCATGGAGTGCCAAAATTCAGCATCTACTGTGGATTACATCACATGTGGAAGAAATGTTGGCCTTTTTGGCCAGATTTTTGTTATTGTTGCAGCACAGTTGTTTCTGGTGTTGAAATGTGAAAAAAGAGTAGACTGCATTGTCCTATGCACTTACCTTTGGTCCGAAATTGCTCATACTCCTCTCATCTGGAAAGATAATTTTGAGGAGTATGTTTCTGAGTCATCCAAAATGAAGCAGTTGATTATAGCTCTTCCAAATTTTGTATTTGTATTTTAATAATGTAGCAAACTTGGCTCAGATTTGATCTGCATAAAAAACCTAATAAGACCTCCTTTAGATTTTTTTTTGGTACACGTTAGAGGAGTGAAAACCAAACCCTTAGCTCTGAAAATCCCCAAGCTTTGCTGTATTTCTAAGGGAGATTTAAATTTTGCAGCAGGATACTTAACTAAATGAGAAAGTCATCAGCTAGTGACTTGCTCTGTTTCAACTGTTTATCTTTTTATATACCTCAGAATGAAGGTTTAATTAATTTATATATATATGTGTGTGTGTATATATTAATGGTGGTAAAGATGGCAGAATCTCTTGTATTTCCATGACATATGAAAGCAAATTATTTAGAATTAATGTCATCTTTAAAAGTGCATTTCTACCCTCAGCAAAGACTAGATGGCCGTTGTTCAGTTTTTGGTAGTAAAACTAGCTTTATGGAGGAAATGAGTTTTTTCATAGCAAATGACCTTTTCTGCTCACAACAGTGCTATGGAACTGCCTAAATATAATTATTCATAGATTTTTTGGCAGCAGAAAATTTTCTGGACATAAGAGTGAGGCGAATTTATGATTTTAATCTCAAGCCCAACATTTTAAACTGAGAAAGGGTGTTTGATACCAGAAAGCACTGACTGTTAAGCAATATCAGGCAAATGTTAGATAGCGAATATCTAATTAGCTCACTGACACAGCACAGAGCCTAGTGGATCAGTGTCACATCACAAAGCAACACAACACTCTGACTTCTCTGTAACAAAGCTAAAATCTAATGGGCCTATCCATCACCTCTGGATCTGCCTTGCTGCTTTGCTCCCACCCAGCACAGAAACATGACTCTCGGATGCTGCCTCCCTCTGGACTTCTGCTTTTCCCAACCGGGTCCAGGAAGCTGGATGTTTTCCCTGTATAATTACTGTTTTATGCACACTATAAATCTGGAGATCTGTATCTTCCCTCCAAGGGATTGTTCTGCCCTTTCCCCAGAAAGTCTTCTTTCAGTTCTCTCTGTTGGTCCAATGTGGTCTGTATTCATATTTTATTATTTACTGGCCCTTTGAAGGTAAGAGATAAACAGATATGACAGATATTTTTCCTTAGTATTTTTCTTATCTTCCTCCCCCTTGCCTCTCCTGTCTTCCATGTAAAAGGTGAGAGACTGGATCCACTGAAGTTCATTGTACTTTGAAGAAGTTCATATGCATGGAAATCAAGAGGGCCAAGATTTCTGACTGGGGTAAGCCACCCATCACACACCTCCTGATAGTAGCAATTTCTGACAAATATGCCTTTTAATTATTGTTACAAAATCCCATATACAATGGGAACACAACCTACATAAAAATGGACAAACCTGAAATACAAATTTACTGTCAAGGATACCAGCACTAGCACATCAACAACATCATTAAAGCCTGCAACTGAAATGTAGTCTATTGGTAAAACTGAATTTTAGTTGTACTTTGCCATTTGCAAATTTCTTCTGCATGCACCAAGACTGACTGAGTCCTTTTCCAAGCCTCTCACACAAAGGTTGGGGAAAAGTCTCCAGTATTAGCTAAATGGTACATATTTAAATAGTAAATTAACATGCTTGAGAAACAGAAAGGGCCATCTGTGCTAAGGACAAGATAAGTTTCAGTCAGAAGACAACTGAGTGGGATGAAATTTTTCTCCAACATCTGTTTGGCTTGTTTGGACTAACACTCCAATTATTCTGTACATCCTCCAGGGAGGATGGATGGATGGAGAAGTGTGTTCCAGAATTAAACTGATTGATCTCATGCATGCAGGAGTTTGAAAGGTCAGGTCAGTGAAAGAAAAACTCATGAGACTATGACTAACTCAGCTAGATTTTGTGTATACCAAGTGTGGAGTTAAAAATACCTGCCAGGTCCTTCATCTTTCCTTGGCCACAGTAGGTGACACAGTCACAGTAGGTGATAAAGTGATGGAATATTCCATCCCATATTCTCATTGTTATCTCCAGAGCAGCTGCTTTGAACGGACATGTGGCAGCCAAACATATCTCACTGTAGCTGGCTGCGCACCTGGGTGTTTTGAATAGGTGATTTTCTATACATTCACACAGTCCTAGAGGCTATTGTTATTACTTCACATCTTTATTATGCTAACACTTAAAGGGCTGGGGTTGATAGATATCAACCATGTGGACAGGAGACTTTACAAATACAAAGGACAGTCCCTGCTCCAGTGTTTATTTATGGCATTCTCTTTGTCCCAGTAACCCCATCTAACTGTGCACTCTGAAAATCTCAGAGTATGCAGCTTATTGAACCTCTAATCTAAATTAACTGATAAATGAATAAAAAATATGCTATTTGCCTGTAGTTTGTTAAGGAATCAAGAAGCAATCCATCTTCTATAGTGCAAACATATTTTTATATAAAGTCCTAGTCCAAAACCTTGTGATTTAATCAGATGTATATGAAGCTTCTTCCAATTTTGTCATAAGCTTCTCTCAACAGAGTCCTTTAGCAGTAAGTGAAGTACCATGTGGCATCTCCAAAGCAGCAATTTTTCTAGCACACTCTTCTTCACTTAAAAAGGAAAATTGCTTGTACATGTCAGTTCCAGGGTCATATATGTGGAAATATGCATGAGCCATCAAGGTAAAAAAGCCATTTATGAACTCGGTCTACCTTGAGTGTACCATCGAAAGTTCATCACTACCTATAGCGAATGTCTGCTATCATTGATGTGAGTAGAAATTATCATATATAAAATGCCAGATCTCTCTGCATACAAGGATTTGGACCTGCTGACAGCTGCTCAGTGTGATCCAGGATAACACTGCAATAATGAATGAACCAAAATCTTTTTTATTCTCTAGCTTCTTTGCTTTGATGTCTCAGTAAAATGCTTAGGGTCTGATTTTGCATGTGTAAATCTGACAAGATTTGTAACAAGTGCTTGATGACTTTGTATTTACAAATTTACAAAACTTAAAGCCACTTGCTTTAAGTTTTTGAAAAATGTCTAAATCTTTGGAGTTGTAGTGAATTATGAAGAGAAATTATTTCTTTAAAATACAGAAAATAAATCTGTTTCAATGTATGAATGCCTGCAGGGTGAGGTTTTTTGCTTGTCTGCTCAGTTTTAGGGAGTTTTTTTACCTGGAAAATAGACTAGAAGTGTTATGGGCCTAGCAAAATCTTAAGTACTGGCAGCAATTCTATTTATTGAGCAAAACATAAAGATATGTTCAATTGTCTATTGCCATAGTTTTCAGAGAACCGGGAAACAGAAGTAATAGAGAATTAATCTTTTGTGCCACAGTTTAAAATAGCCTATGCAATATAATTGTTATTTTGCTTGGTTGTTTTTTATCTGTTTTCTCTCTTTTTTTTTTTTTTTTTTTCTTTTCTAAAGGGTAAAATGGTGTGATATTTAAACATAAAGTCTGTGTACAAGTGGGTATCAACTGACTGGGTTATTGATATTTCACTATTGCAGGGCTTACAACCTGCAAAATATTTTATATATCAGTAAATCAAGCTAAGGTATTTCTGGAACATTACTTTGTGGAGCAGAGAAGGAAATTACCTCCCTGTTTTCACCTTTGTATTTTCCATCTCGATATTCTGGCAGGTGAAGTTTGCTCTCTGAGGAGCTCGTCAATGATAACTCAGGTGGACAGATGGCTGCAGAGCTAGGTGTAATGCTCATTTTTTCTCCCAGCATTTCCAGTTCTTGCTGGCTGGAAAAGGGAGAAAGCAGTGACAGGCAAGATGACCATGCCAAGTGATTTGGAGTTTATGCATGTACAGCTAAGTCTGATTGCCAAAACCCCCATATGAAATAAGTCAAGCTAGAGAATGAACAGCTCTGTTATATAGTGCTGTGACAGCTATACAGAGAGTTATGCTTGAAGAAAAAGGACTTACTGGGAGTTAAATGGCACAATGGACGAGATGAACAGTACTCATCTACTTGTATCCCCTACACATTTGGAGATAAATCCCATAGATTGTATCTGAAAGCTGTTTTTCAGAACTTAGCATCTCCATTGGAAGCAGGGTTAAATCAATGTGTAATTGCACTGGAGTTGCTCTTTACTTATTTTACAGTTTTGCAACAACTTTATTGGGGGATGGATAAAAACAAGTCAATACCTCCTATGATAAAGCAAAGAGATCATTGAGAAGAAGATACATATTCAAGAATACTATCTGTGCCAAGAGCATGTGGGATATGTTAGTATATAATACTGATATTTCATCTCCACTGCCTGTCTCCACTGCCTGGCCCCTTAATCAATAGCCCCATATTTTTATTGATTTTATAACAGAGATAATTGGTTCTGTAATCAAGAGTAACAGTATCAGCTCTTGCTGCCAAGCATTGCCAGCAAACAGCCGGGTAGCAACCCAGTGAGACCTCTCAGCAGTAAACCATCGAAAGCTGCCTGAGAAAGGTCAGAAGAGCACCAAATACAACCCCATGTCACACTGAAGCTGGTGCAATGAACAACATGGGATTGTGACTTAGGAGTGAAAAGTTACTGTTGGTAGAAGAGGCTGTGAATGGGTGGGAAACCTACAGTCTAGAGCAAAACCAGCAGGGAGAGTGTGTGCAGGAGGACTTCGCCCTGCAGAGTAGAATGAGGATTTGGTGCTGGGTAGTGTGTGCATGTGTGTGCGTGCATGCATGACTGCACATCAAGACAAGGGAAGAAAACAAAACAGACTATGGATAAAGGAAGGATCAAGTCTGAGAAGTGCTGAGCAGATAAAACATGTATTTCCAATTGTAGCAGTCGTAATCATTTGGTGTTTCATTGTGCCTATGCAAGGCACTGTCTCATACCAGAAATGCCAATCCAAGAGGGAGAGAGAACATAGAAATAACACAAGTGGAGTAAGGAGGGGGAGCCCAGGTGCACTTAATGTTCCTCAGCTTCCATCTTTGTTAAGCTGAATACAACATCAGTAAGATGTAACAGTGGTTGAAAGCAAGTCAATGAAGCTGACTATGGCAAAGCTAAACAGAACATATGTGCAAATGCCAGTATGTTTATGAGAACTATTTTATACATAGATCTTACAGTGACTTAAATATTGCTCTAGCCTTAGGGACTAGTCCCTCAAAAGGGAACACTGCTGTTGTAGAATGCAGTAGTTTCTGTAACAGGCTATCATTTGTCCTTTTAATGCTGTCTGAGAAACTTATCTTTAGTCCACATTTGAGTAGGAAAACAGCCACGGCAACGGTGTGGTTTATATTGGCAAGCAGTTATTTAATGCTTATGAGAGTAGAGGTTAAAATTGAAACACTTATTCAAATTCCAGCCACCTATTACAAGGTGGAACGTATTGCTCCTATACACTCTGAAATTTGGATTGGCAGAAATCACAAAAAAATCAAGCACTACTGTAAAGATGTGCCAACTCTTCTATATGGAAAGAAGTAGCATTTGTGGAAAATATACCTACCAAAAGGCATAGTAAAATTGGTGGAAAAATTACTTAAGCTGCCAGTAATAAAACAACTATCTTCTGTCTGGAACTGCCTATGCTAGAAATGGCATACTGGGAAAGAAATCCCTGGAAAAAGATATTTTTTCATAAAGGACCAAAAAAAAACTGAGGAGGAAGTGCTCATGAGGAAAGGACTGCTTTCAGTTGGGCTTCTCATGCCTATGAAGAAGTGAAATAATTTGATTTTCTTAATTACACATGCTGAGCAGACAGATGTGCACCTTCAGGAAGAAGCTGAGGGAAGCAACCTGCATTCACATGTACATCAGTGGGGTACATGCTGATGGTACCCGTGGAGATGTAACAGTCCAGAATCTCCTTTGTGTTTCCNCCATAAGTGAATCTGCACCTGAAAATGCCTTAAAAGAACAAAAACCCTCAAGTTAGGAACAGGTTAACAGAGCCATCTCAGCACCCACTCTCGCAGCTTCCTAGCTGCCAACCCTACTGTCTTCTTTAATTCATTATTCACCTTGTTTTCCATAGGAACCCTGAATCAATCTTCTCTCTGATCAACGTGTGCTCCTAAATGCAAGTCAAACAGGAACACTGAAAATAAAATGATCCTTCTTGTCACTGTCACCACTAATTTTATCTTCAGTTCTGAATGTCATGATTTTTTTCTTCCTTTTTTTTTTTTTTTTTNNNTTTTTTTGTTAAATCTGGTGAGTATTAAGAGTTAGAAATGCAGATACACACAGCTGTCAGCACAGCATTGTACATTTATGTTTAAGGTATGAATCCCACTGATTCCACTTGATATTTAAAGTATGTATGGCACCAACTGTAGTTGCAACTCAGCAGTTCTGCAATGTTAATGTCCAAATTCCAAGCCAACCAACCGAAAAATGAGGACTTAACTGGTAAATGCTTATAAAAGTGCTCCTTTGAGTAATGTACCTAACATCATGCAGGAACAATTATGATGGATATTTTCTTTTCCCCAACTGAAGTCTGCCCTGCTTATGATATACCTTTCTATAGATGCAGCAAGGAAGTTCAATATTTTTTAGGCATAGTTGCGTATCACTTGTTTACTCAGAGGAGATATATCCAGCACCATTTAAAGGGAAAACTCCCTATGGAAAAAGGTTCTGACTGAGCAATTTAAGGTTGCAATGAAACATACGGACACTGAGTGAATTAAGGTTGCATGAGCAAACTTAATGATAGCATTCTCTCACTTGCACACTTGATTCTCCAGCTGTTTTCAAACCTTGGCACAGATATTTTCACTTCCCTTTTTCCTTTAAGCCCCTTACACTTCAACTCCCTAAGGTATTTAATATAGGAGGATGATGCTGACACCCAACCACGTCTTCCTATAGGCGTGCATATCAGCAGCGACAGATGTCCCTAACCACACCCTTACCTCCTAATGCCACACGAGTGAAATGCTTTGAAATTCAATCCAAACAGTGTTGGATCATGGATGAGGGCAGCTTGACTGTCACAGTAGTCACTGCTGTCTTCTTTTAATACCCTTTCATTTTCTGTCAACTAATTGAGAAAAGGTTGCTGCCAAGAGCTCAATTTTCTTACATCGTATGTGGAATATTTAATGACACTGGAAGTCCTGCCCTTTTAAGGACAGCAAACAGCAGTAGCCTTTCACGATATGAAAGATTTTCTTGGGAAATGGTTTCCCCAGCATCCAGAGTAAGGCACAAGCTAGTTCCTAGTTGAGAGAAGTGTTTTCCTCCAAACATCTCACAGACATGAGTACCTACCACACTGAATAGTAATTTCAGATGAAAACAGTGAGAATAAAGCCTGGGACATGCTAAAAAACTACACACATAGAACTGTGATTTTGTGAAGAATAATAAAATAGGACCCATACAGTGAATTATTAGAGATCTCCATATGAAATAGAGATTTCATATCATGAAATGTGCCTCTGTCAAAATAAATGCAGCATTTCAGAGGAAGAGAGATGAACATTAGAATATCAGCACAGCTAAAAGGCATTTATTACAAGACTCACCAAATGTGGAAGAGAATTAAGCAATATTTATAGGCAAATCTAACTGGATGCAGGAGGTAATAATGCTGAGTTCTTTCATTTGAAAATCCAATTGGACACTGGTAAATTCTTTGAAAGGAACATAATTTTTAACTGGAGTGTAATGGTAGCTTTTTTACATAGATGCAAGTAAGTATCTTAAAAAGAGATGTTATTTCATATTTGTCAGATTCTGTTGCTTCAGTTAATCTGAGGGAGATTTATTCAAGAAAACGGCTTCATTACAGGAAGCGAGCTGTATAAAATCTATGAAGAAATCAGTAAAGCTCTAAGAGGCTATGCTTGCCATGAAATATTTAAGTGAAGACTTCATTTTTGGTTTTTAGTTTAATTACTTTTTTTTTTTTTAAGCAAGCTATGAAAACAAGCTGTGATAAAAAAAGACCAAGATTAATTAAAAGGAGTCAGAAAATGTCATGGCAATGAGCAAAATACCTCAAAACCTGATCAGGACTTTTTTTTACCTAAATCAGAGCTAATCTCACTCTGTGAAAATGTTACACATCTTGTATGTGGAGAAGTGTTGTGACCAGAAATTTTCAACATGTTTTTCTGGCCTTCATCAGTGATTTCCAAATTACAGAAATAACTTGTTTACTAAGTTGCAAACCCTTTTTTGTCTGTACTCTACATATCTCTAGCATTTATTAACACAATATTAGCAGATATTAGACAAAACTGCACTCAAGAAATTGCAATAAAATGAAGAAACCACAGATTTCTGTGGAATTTCAGCATTTCTTTTCTGAAGCAGATCACTGTCATTTGATTTCTGGCCCCTGCTCTATCTATATCAAGCCAAGAAATATGGACACTGTTGATGCTCCACAGACTCGAGCTCTATAGAGCTTACACAGCTCTATAGATTTGATATGTTACCACTTGTCATCAATGGAGAGATTCCCATCAAATTTGCTGGCTACTGAGTTGAGCCCCAGGAGCCAATAACTTTAGCCACAGGAAAGTTTCTATTTGGTTTGCTTTTGTCTTCACTGTCACCGGCAGTGTCTAATTGTGGTTGGTTTTTTGGAGGAGGGCAAGAAAATGCCACTTGTAAAGATCTCTGAGGGTTGTTTAATTTAACCCTGAAAAAAACAGCTAAAGGGTGCAGGATCAGAGAGAAAGACTGAAAAATGGCTGATTTGTCTATTAACGGAGAACTAGAAGACTTTTTAGGAAAAAGAAACTGTATTACGGTGTTTTCCTAGTATAGTATAACGTAGTAGGAAAAGGGAATGGGAAAAGATAAGGAACTGGCTGGATGACCTCATTCAAAGGGTTGTGGTCTACAGCTCAATATCCAGGTGACGGCTGGCAAGGAGTGGTGTCCCTCAAGGGTCAGTACTGGGACCAATACTATTTAACATCTTTATCAGAGACATGGACAGAGAGATAGACTGCACCCTCAGCAAGTTTTCTGATGACACCAAGCTCGGGGCACAGTTGAGGCACTGGAGGGAAGGGATGCCATCCAGAGGAATCTGGACAAGCTTGAGAGGTGGGCTAGTGCAAATGGCATGACGTTCAACCAAGCCAAGGGCAGGATCCTGCACCTGGGACATGGCAATCCCAGGCACAAGTACAGGCTGGGCAGAGAATGGCTGGAGAGCAGCACTGAGGAGAAGGACTTGGAAGTGCTTGTGGATGAGAAGCTCAGCATGAGGCAGCAGTGTGCGCTGGCAGCCCAGAAAGCCAACTGTATCCTGGGTGGCATCAAAAGAAGTGTGACCAGCAGGTTGTGGGAGGTGATTCTCCCCTTCTACTCTGGAGTACTGTATCCAGCTCTGGAGTCTGCAACTTAGAAAGGACGTAGAACTGTTGGATCAGGTCCAATGGAAGGCCACTAAGATGATCAGAGGACTGGAGCACCTCTCCTCTGAAGACAGGCTGAGACAGCTGGAGCTGTTCAGCCTGGAGAAGAGAAGGCTCTGGGGAGACCTTCTAGCAGCCTTCCAGCATCTGAAGGGAGCCTACAGGAGAGCAAGAGGGGGACTCTTTGTCAGGAAGTGTAGTGACAGAACAAAAGGAGTAACAGTTTTAAACTAGAAGAGAGGAGATTTAGATTAGATATTAGGAAGAAATTCTTTACTGTGATGGTGGTGAGGCAGTGAAACAGGTTGCCTGTTGAGAAATCGTGGAAGTGTTTAAGGCCAGGCTGGATGGGGCTTTGAGCAACCTGCTCTAGTGGGAGGTGTCTCTGCCCCTGGCAGGGGTGTTGGAACTCAATGATCTTTAAGGTCCCTTCCAACTAACCATTCTTTGATTCTATGATTACAACTAGGAAGCAAATTCCAAACATATCTATTCTGATGCAATGTAGTCTTTAGCGAACAGGGCAATTAGCACTTTAGGCTGATATTCAGGCAGAAGGTATATTTTTAGCTTAGTGGCCCCTAGAAAGAGGAACTGGACCCGAGCCAAAAGAATCAGCCGTTTTCCACTAAATCCCTACTTCTTGTGGTACTTCAAGAGAAGTGGCTTAGAGAGCTGGGCCTCTTTAGCCTGCAGAAGAGAAGGCTGAAGGGAGACCTTATTAATGCTTATAAGTATCTAAAGGGTGGGTTAGAGGAGGATGGAGCCAGATGCTTTCATTTGTTCCCAGTGACAGGAGGAAGGGAAAGAGGCACAAGCTGGAACTTAAGAAGTCTTATTCAAATATGAGGAAAAACTTCTTTAAAGTGAGGGTGACAGAGCACAGGAACAGGCTGCCCAGGGAGGTTTTGGAGGCCTCTTCTCTGGAGATCTTCATCCACCTGGATGCAGTCCTGGGTAATCTGTTCTAGGGAATCCTGTTTCAGCAGGGGAGGTCCTCTACAGGTCCCTTCCAACTCTGATGATTCCATGATTAAGTGATTCAAGAGGTAATAGGTGAGCCTAAATTTTCCATGCTCTGTATTTGAGATCTGGCAGTATATTTTTGTAAGGTTGCAGGCTAGCACCAGCTTAAGCTATTTCTGCTGTAGTGGCTTTTCTAAACATGCACAGAAGAAACTTGGACAAAAAAAATCCAGCTAAGAGGAAACAAATTATAAACAAAACATAATGAAAAATAAGTCATTATTGCATTGACTTCAAAAAGTGAGTAATGTAGAGACTTGCCTGCACTAGGAATCGGATTACCAATGCACTAAAATAAGGATTTAGGAACACAACAGATAACAGATAACCGTTGATATAATAGAACAATGTCTACTCAACCAATATTTCAGATTTCTAAAGCAAACTAGGAAAATTTGCAAGAAACCTTTTGTGGATGCACATAATATTGATTTATTTTGACAAAATAAAATTCTGAAAAATTATGCATCTGACTGAAATATTCTAAAAATAGCCTTTAGGCTATGAATGAAAGAATTTTGGGTACTTCAAGAAAACAAGCATACTCACAATCCTCAGTGGACATAGGCAAGCATTAGTCATTCATACATATATGTACACACATATATGAATGAGTGCTAATTTTGTAGCCCTTTTTTTTTTTTGTACAAAGCTTTAATTTGAAAAGTCATTCTCATATTTTTATTATGACTCCTATGATACATAACATTTTTCTTAAAGCACAGGTCCTGGAGCCAAAAGATTGCATACAATAAAAGCAGAAGGGAAAAAAATATGATTTTAACCCTCTCGGCTATAAGCAAAAAGTCGAAAGCATGAAAGAAATGCAGAGTAAAATCTCATAATGTCAAAATGATCCTTCTTAAATAAAAATAGCTCATGACTTCAGTTCTAATATGATTATTTTGCAGGGCTTGCCCTACTTTTTTTTAAAAAAACCCCCAACTTTTAGGATTAGTTATAGTGCAATCTATTCACCCCTAGAGTCATTTTGATGACACAAAATGCAAATAAGATTAAAGTAAGCTTTTGTGTGTGCCTCGCTGTGACCCACTAAGGGCTCAACAGAGTGGTAACTATACTCTTGCTGTACAAACTACCTGGGTTACAGGTACTTGTGTCTCCTAGAGAAGAGGGAACACAAAAAGATGATGCTCCAGCTAGAGCAGGTTGAGTGGGCTTTCTAACTGTAGGGCTTCAGAAAACATCAGTGTCTCTGGGCAGAGCATCTGTTGTTACACTGGCAGTAACCACAGGCGATCTATATACACCCCCATTCAGTACATTCTATGTACTAACTTATATTCAGTTATTAAAGTAAAATCTTGGTGTTTTAGCCTTTCCAGATACACAATTATTTATCTGGTAAACGTTCTGCTTTTTTGAAATTTTATAATTTTCAATATGGTTTTCCAAAGAGTTTCAATGAAGTGTTTTGAGACAATCTGCAATGATAAGAAAATTTGGGGCATCAGCATTGACATGTTCCATGACCATGACCATGCCTTCTAATAGCACTCTCATTCTTAAGCAGTACAATCCCACCATCTGGTTATTGCTTCTACAACTTCACCATCTGGTTATTCCTCCTAGCTATAACACTTCTGGAGGTTTTGGTGGTTTTTTGACATGGTATAGCTGGTCATTAAGTCCTTGTTCAGTGTCTGTGTGTTCCTCCTGAGAGGGCTTAATATGCACCTGCCATGCATATTCACCAATTATGCTTGATTAGGAACCACTCAAATGAAAATTTTCTGGCACATATTAACAATTGGCTATATTAAAAGTATCTGAAATGGCATTGCCTAAAAATATTCCTAAATGATGACAAATGGTAAAAATGAAATCTTGTTTTCTGATAAATCTTAAATTCATGAAAAAATATGATTTAATTATAAGAAAAAATATAAAATTGGTTTGTATTGAACAATTTTCTCTTTCTAAAATAAAAATAGCTTTAGAAATTTCAACATTAAAAAGGATTTGGAGTATAATAAGCCCTTATCCTCCTTTAAAAAACAATGAAGTGAATATTTTAACCTTTCAGTGGTTCCCCTTCCCCTCCTATGAACAATTTGACAAATGGACCCAAATTTCAGGAAAAAAAAAATTGTCAAAAAAAAGATTTGTCTTTTTAAGTCAGAAATATTCCTCCATATTTTTCATCAAACTGTAGTGCTTACTGCAAAGTAAAAAAGTCTATTCCTGATCATCAGATTGTGTATGGTGTTTCCCTAATATGAAATGCATGGAAGATGTTCACCTTTTTTACAAGACAGATAAAGTTTATGAATTATGACAAAGCATGCCTTGCAGAAATGGTACAGAGTTCATATTTTTCTATGCAATGCAAAAAAAAAAAAAACCTACCAGGATTGGACAATTTCCAAACAGTAATAACAATAATAATAAAGCCTTAAATACAAAGTGCAGAAGAGAGGCAGGAATAATTAAAGACTTTAACAATGGAGAGAGGGAAATCTTAAAATCAATTGCAATATAAAGGACTTCTGCAAATATGAAATTCAATTAATTCCATGGAGCTGGGAATTGGGCTCATTTCATTTGATATATTATTAAGGTGAAATGCACGCTACTTAGAGAAAGCCCTGTTACTTTCCTTACTGCTGTGCTGGGGAGGGGGCAAGGAGTGGGTGAGGAGAGCTCTTAAATAGAGTATCTTAATGGATCAAGGCCTAATTGCTAAGCCCCTGGGATAAAACATCATTTTGAAGCTGACACCTCCAGATGCTGAATAAGCAAAACTTTCTAGCAGGCCCGCAGACCCTACTGCAGCACATAGCCTAGAAAAGAATATTTAAGATATATGCAAAATTTCTGCGAGACATTCTCTGGAGCATATATAGACCATGGATCTCAAATCGGCTCCCCAAAGAGTCTCTTAACTACAGGCTGCACCAGTAACATGTATCTTAGATGTTGGAAACTGTCAGACTACCCTCCCTGCCTCTGTGTGGAATCACTGCTTAAGTTATAGGCGTGTGTTTTCTGTGCAAGGTTGTACTCCATTCTTAATCTCCCTCCTTTAACTCAGGAAATTATTTCACAAGGGTTATTCAACTAAACAGTTTAGTGCTTCCTCAGCTTCAATGTAAAGCCTGCATATAAGTTGCATGCTAGAAAGAGAGCTAGGCCTCAAAACATGTTTAAGGCTCATCATGTTTGCAGCCCTGCCTGAAGCTAGAGGAAGACAAAGGACATGCCCTGGGGGGTGTGTGTGTTCCTGCAGAGCTGCAGTGTCACAACCATACCATTCCTGCAGCTGACCAAGGAAAGCCACCATGGCAAAGCTGTGTGAGAGTGTAGGCTCACATCCCAGCTCCTTAATAAATTTCCCCATTCTACAGGACAACGACGCTGAAGCTCGGCTAAGCACAACTCATTTGAGCTTGGTAAAATCAGCTGTCCTAATTACAGCCCATTCCCCAAGCTCGATTAGTGTTATTTACCATAGCCTCCTGCTCCCAATCTGCCCCTCTTCTCACTGCCTGCTGAGCTCAGCACTGAGCTCCCAAAGATGGTAACATCAAGCTGAGAGAGAGAACTATATAGGAGTCTCCTGAACTGTATAGGAGATAATGCATGCATATATACATATACTTCCTCAGATGTGGGCATGAAAATCCCCCATCTGAAAGGGACAAAGTTGTGACTGACAGCTGTGTTCCCACATCTGACAACTGAAAACCTCACTGTAGCTAATCTAGCCAAAGGAGGGGTTTAGGAGACAGGACTGTTCACCATATATAGGTTAGGGAGGAAAGGGAAAGTATGGAAAAGACCCAAGGACAACGACATAAGTAAGGGAATGATGGAGACATTTCTCTCTGGCAGCACACCAAAGAGATAAGGCGGCTGCAGGGGAAAAGAAAGGCTAAGAGATTTTGAGCCAGCTTGATGTCTCTCTGGGAGAAGCTGTATGGCTCAGCAGTCATGGTGTGAGCAGGTGTCCTGTAATCTTTTTTAAAGGAAAAATCGAAACTACCTCCCCAGGACTGGCAGCTGTTAGATTTCAATATACTGGATATGCTGGGAAGCAGCCCTAGACAAGAGCTCTACAAGCTAAGCCCTAGACAAGGCAGATATAGTACAGCAGTTCCACCTCTCAGAACACATTACAATGCTCGTTTTCTATTTCTGATTAATTTTATTAGCAGCCATATCAAAATGGGAATCATAAGGAATGAAGCCAGATGTTACTGTTCCTCCAGTGAATTCTTCCTGTAATTAATTTCTTCACCAGTAATTAATTTTTGGTAACAGTTCTTTGGCATCATGATACAACTAATAAAACAATATACAAATATTAACATGGGTAAGTTTTTCTGTACTGCCTAAATATTAAGACAGATCTTTTTTCTATGAAAACACTGTAGTCCTAAACACTATATGGATGCTGTAATGGTTAATAGAAAAGATAGACAAGAAAAGAGCTGAACTTGTTTTCTCCATATTTATGTTAAAACCTCACAGTAAATCTTAAAAAGTAAAACAAAACTCCTGTGAATGTAATCACCTACTTTGAAAGTGATTTAATTTGGAATAAATGCTACACCGCTGTAGAGCACTAGTAAATTCTTGTTCTGGAAAAGAAAATCAGTGAGGGCAAGGGAATGACCTGGAACAGTTCCTCTGAAACACTGATCAGGCAAGAATGAGGAGCTACACTTCAAGCCACTGGCAGAGGTATCAAAAGTAATAATTTATTATGCTTATCTTTGAAAAAAACAACACTTCAACATCTCATCAACCACCAAGTGTGTTTTCAAAGTAGTACAGGTTTACCCAGAGTATCTTAACTGCTCTGCTCATGCTCTCTATCTTACCTCTTTTGTACATAGAAGAAAAAAACAAAAAACGCTTCCAGGAAGAAGGCAAGTCTCCTGCCAGCACTGACACTTATCTGTTTTAAATTTTGACAAACTCAATGTAAGCGGGCTCCATATATCACAAAGGTATCTGACATCATTCCTTCAAAGGCCTATTAAGGTTGATGTAGCTCAAAATAATTATAAATTAGGAATATGCTGAATCTAACATTGCCAAACATTACAATCAAATAGAGAACCGTAACCAACTCTTAAATACAGCATTAAAGCCAATTCCCAGTAAGAGGGATCCAGAAGTTCTTTTCTTCTTTCAGTCTTAATAAACAAGACAAAAGTCATTATGCGTTTTTCCTGCTGATGTTCATTGTTAGGTGCTTTGCAAAATCCATCTCCTTCTACACAGGAAAACTGTCTCTCAGAATGGTTTCTTTCATGTTATAGAAAAGGCTGACAGTCACTGTATCAGGTTTGAATTCAGAAAGCCAGGAACTGAGATGTTCAAAAGAGAAATCTTCAGCTGTAACAAATAATCGTTCTTTGTGAATACCAGATGCTATGGACAAAAAAATATTGTGAATTTGTTAATGTAATAATTCATTTGGGTACCTGAGCTGAAAGATCTTATTCCTTGCTCTCACACTGGTGTGCTTGTTTAGCTTGAAGAGACAACTTTAAACTTAAAGAAGTTGCACCTCTATGATGTATCCTCATTATTTACACCTGTCTCACAGGGTAACTATGACTGCTGCCTTTTAAAGTACTTTAATTCCTATTGATGTAGAATCACTCGTTTTTAATGTTTTGTACCTTCAGGATGCTAAGGACTGAAGACTCAAGTATGGAGTGCAGGAGTAACAGAGGAAGTTTCTGGTCATTTTGGGTAAGAATGGAAGAATGCAGTTCACACCAGCTGCTTTCAATAACAGAATTAATGAATAAAGCACAGTGCATTTATCTTGTGCCTATTGCTATCAATACGACAGCATGTGGAAAGAATACTTGTATTTTTATCTATAGATAAAGCCTTGACCATTTGCTCCAGCCTTTCATTGGAGGCAGTACACATCAGGGACTTCATATCCAGAGCTGTTTTTTCTTAAGAAGCATTAAGGGGAAGGTGATGAGGAGCAGAGAGGTTTCTGATGGGCCACTAGGGAAAGGAGTTACTGAGTGAAAATGTCAAGGTAGAAATTCTTGGCACAATAATCAAGACAGGCTCTCAAGACTCTTTAAAATATGCCTTTAAATCTACTTACAGTCTGGCTGAAACCAGATTTGCAGTCTATTTTGGCAGCTGCCAGTCTCTACTTAGAAAAGCTTTGGATATGTATAGTGAACTTCAAAAGGTAGACAGAAACCTTTGAAGTACACATAGGGTGATGTAGAGGGATACTTGAAAGTATAGGTTTCCCCTGGACAGCAAAGGTACT
Organism: Pedionomus torquatus; assembly: GCA_013398155.1. NCBI lineage: Eukaryota > Metazoa > Chordata > Aves > Charadriiformes > Pedionomidae > Pedionomus > Pedionomus torquatus. The sequence goes on along the minus strand of VZRU01016884.1, from coordinate 651 downwards.
TAGAAATGTTAGGATCCCAGAGCTATTCAGAATTTCATCTGTATAAGTGGACAAAGCCTTTTATTTTACAACAAAATGTGTTTATGTAACTAGAAAGCCCATTTTCCATAGTTGCTGTGATTGTGTATGTGCATAGATAAGGGACAGAAGCCACATACTTATACTGAGATAATTTTCCACTTAAGAATTTATTAATAATATCTTTGAATCTACAGAAATACACTCAAAAATATCTGTAAAGAACCAACTCCTGAAATGACATAAATCTGTATCACTAATGGTTAATCAAACATATCCTTTAACTTTCAAATTTATAAAAAATGTGCAAAATCTGTTATTCTATTACCTTATTTTGAGCAAGTTTTTAGAATGCTTATAGCATTTATCAAACTCTGCATAATGAACAAAATAGTACCAAAAAATTTCAGTGATTACCTTGGAAATTACTTATGTAAAATAATCAGTCTGAAAAGGAGGAAAATATTGTATTGAGAGTATTTACCGACAAAAGCCCCCTTCCGTTATTTATAGAGGAATCCTTTTTTTAGTTAATTCAAATAACTGTCACAAAAATAATTTCAGTTATAGGAAAATTCCTTTGAATATAGCCACTGGAGCTAAAATTTTATTCCAGGGAAGTTTACCTAGAGA
>VZRU01016883.1:0-37849 GCA_013398155.1 Pedionomus torquatus | reverse complement strand
CAGAGACTGTCTCTCATGGCTGCACCTGTGGGAGTGGCAGCTGATTTCTGATTGGCTCCGGGAGCCACCTTGTTCCGCACTGGAGCCAATCAGAAGTGACGACAAAGGAAGGGTCACTCGGGGTCACAGTTTGCTGTTGATGGGAGAAGCTGAGCATGGCGGGGCCGGGCGCTTGGGCTGTGACACACCCGGAGCGTCTCTGGTCGCCTCCCCAGCCTGGCCCCAGCTCCGGTGGGACCCTGTGGCCCTGGACGTGGGAACATGGGGGGAGACACCTCCCGTGGGCGGCTCCCTCCAGAGAGCCCTAAGGTGCCCCACCAGAGAGCGGTGAAGGCTGAGGTTGGAGGCACCTCTGGAAGCCACTTGGTCCAACGTGCCTGCTCAGAGCAGGGCCAGATAGAAGCTGTTGCCCAGGACTGTGCCCAGATGATGTCTCCTCAACTTCCCTGGGTAACCCCTTCCAGGGTTTTCTCTGGTTGTGGGCATGGAGGACTTTGTGCCACGGAGTGCCGTGAGCTGCCTCGGAGCAGTTGAGTCTCTGGCTGCTCCAGGTGTGGGTGGTGGGCGCTTACGCACCCCCGTGCTGAGTTGCCCCGAGTAGGTATGAGACGGTTCAGCACATGCTGCCGTCTCTCAGAAGTCGCGCTCTGCCAGCGTGGCCCAGTGAGATCTCCAAGCAGGACCATCCCTGCCACTGTGCAAGGTGAATGGTGCTCTGCCATCCACCATCAGAGCTTGGAAAGGACAAGGCAGAGGCTCTCCTGAGCTGGGGTGAGACTGTAGGTGAGGATCACTCTTCCGCAGCAAAGAGCTGGTGGTGGTGCAGGCTTGGCTGCTGGCTCACCGGGGGAGGGCAGCTCCCTGTCTCACTCCCCCAACTGTGAAACTACAGAAATTCCTCCTGGCTCTGCCTTCTGCAGAGCATGACAAGACAGCGAGCAAACGGAGCAGGTACGGAGAGGAGGGAAGACATTTTGGGGATGGAAGGGCACCACAGCTGAGGGACCTCACTCTTTGCAACCTCTGCTTCATATCTCATGAGAATTTTCAGTTGGTTTGTGGGGCCAATGTACCATCCTGTCTCCTGTATAAGGGAACCGAGATATCACTGGGGTCTGCACTGGAGATTGACAAAGATGGCTCTGTCTCCAAGGAGATTATTCCTGGTTGCCACAGAAACTGGATTTTTTTCCCCTCTGTCCCTCACTGTTATGGATACAATAATTGAAATAAAATTTTATTTCAGCCCTTGGAGCTTGCTGGAGGGAGGGAGGGAGGGATGGATGGATGGATGGATGGATGGATGGATGGATGGATGGATGGATGGATGCCAAGGGGGATACATCTGACAGAGACCCCTGCTGACTGGTGGGGTTCATGCCAGGTACTCACAGGGTGGGGAGAAGTGGTCAGGGAGGAGCAGGTACTCAACGAGGGGCACCATGAAATGAGGACTGCAAGAAGAAGAGGCTCAGGTCCATGTCCCAGTCCCCAGGATGTCCTGCCATGGCCATCTGCTACTCAGCACTGGGAGCATGGGGTAGAATGGTCCCCTCTGGGAAAGGAGCCCACCCCATCCCACGCCCTGCTCCCCATATGCTGGTGCATGTCCCAGTGACACCATGCTGCAGTGGCACCCCGCGGGGCATGGCAGTCAACAGCCCCATTGACACCATTCCTGCCTGGCATCTGTGGAGAGAGGCCACAGAGAGGAGAGTCACGTGAGGGGGAAAACAGGAGCAGCAAAGGACCTGCCGGCTTTGTTACTGATTTAAAGGCATGGGTGGCCCCTGGATGTGCTGTGCAGCACCTCCCCAGCTCCCTGGGCACCCCTCTTACCTCAGGGATGAGGGCAAGACTTTTATATCTTGCAGGATCCAGAAGCCTGACAGGTCCTGCTGCAGCAGGGAAGCTGCAGGTCAGCCCAAGCCAAGAGAGAGCTGCTGTGGGCTTTCCCTGGGAAGGGAAGGGACACCAGGCTGGGCTGGATGCACATTTGGGACCTGTCCCTGAGAAGCAGATGATGTAAAACCTGCTGTGCCCATGGGTGCACACACCCTGTGGGCAGATATTCCTGACATTGGGTGGGTGAAGATGTTTCCCTTTCATGTGCAACCCCTGCCCTCTCTGGTGTTCCTGCTGTGCAGCTGGGACAGCAGAGCAGCCAGGGTGAAGGCTCAGGCACCACTGGGGAGGAGCAGCAGCCCAGCAGGAGCCCCAAGGGCAGTGAGGGGGGTCTGAGCCCTCCCCAGGCAGCCAAAGCAAGGCACTAAGAGCAATGCCCAGCAGTGGCAGTGCACAGCCATCCCCATGGCTCTGTGGTGCCAGGTTTCCAGCAGCCATGAGCCCCCATCACCGCTCCTGCCAGGCTGTGGACACCAGTTTCTGCCTGCAGTGTGAGCTCCTGCCAGCCTGAACCTAGTGTGGTAACCAAGCAATAAATATCCCAGGGACAATGCAATGACACAGGTCCCTTCCCAGCCGTTGGCACTGGGAACTGACATGAATCACGCAATGGATACCGGCCAACAAAGAGGCCAGCGGGAGATGGGCCCACACAAGGGCCCAGCCTTGCCCAGAGACAAACTGGGTTAACTGAGAGCTGTGTTTTGAGGTTAACTGCTGAAAACTCTTCATTTGCCTGGTGTGACACATGGTCCTGGCTGGCCAGGCGCAAGCAGCATTCAGCAGATGATGGCATCGCTCTGCAATGCCCTGTACCCAGTGTGGCGGGGATCAACGTGGACCTGCTGAAAGCACCAAAGGTCTCCACTGATGACCCCATGATGACTTCTGGGGGTGTCCATGTGCCAGGCACTCCTGCCGATGGTACAGCAGGCATTTCCAGTTGCAGTGGCACTGGTGCCCCTTGCCGTTGGACATTCACCTCCAGCAGTGCTGGCAGCAGCAAAGCCTGGTTCACCTACAGGAGAAAGCGGGGAAATTGATTGATAGGATGAGGGGTAATGGTTATAAGCTGGAAGAGGATAGATTTAGATTAGATATTAGGAAGAATTTCTTTGATGTGAGGGTGTTGAGACCCTGGCCCAGGTTGCCCAGAGCAGCTGTGGCTGCCCCATCCCTGGAGGGGTTCAAGGCCAGTTTGGAGGGGGCTTGGAGCAACCTGGTGGGAGGTGCCCAGGGCAGGGGGTGGCACTGAGGGGGCTTTAAAACCATTCTGTGATCCCAGCTCATTGCAGAAAGAAATGCTGATGTTTCTGCTTCTGACCAGCATTTCCCATCTCAAGCTCCACAAGAAACTGAAATGAAAGAAAAAAAAATACTGGATCAGTTGTCCTTGGTTTTCTTCTAGGGAAGTTTTTCAAAACAGCACATTTTTTCTCTAAAAGCATCCATAAAAAGGGACTTGCCCGTCTCAGTCTGTGTCCTGCCCACTCAGGACACGTAACCTGGTAGTTGTCAGAAAGTGGTGGCTGGATGGCTGGGACAGCAATTAGCAGACGGTGTAAGGAAAGCAGGGGAACTTCTGTCTTTTTCCCACATGACATCATGTGGATATAAATGCTCTGATGTGCCACCACCTACACATGGGCTCGGGCCATGTTCCAGTGCACCCGGCAGTTTTTGGCTGTCCTGGGAGCCGGCTCCCAACCTCGCTGTGGGGCATCATTTTTCTGCTGGGCAGGGGCAGGGTGCCAGCACAGGAACTGGCGCAGAGACCTGGCCGAAGGCTCCTTGCCCGGCTCCCCACCATGAGATAGTGAGGCTGGGGTGTGGACGTGGTCCCTCCTCTGCCCAGCTGAGCCTGGTGAGCAGGTTCAGGGCTGAGGAGGATGGGCTGCCCGTCCTGGAAGGCACTGGCTGGCCCAGTCCAGGTAAACACATTGCGAAAGGCTGGGTTTGGCGGAGCCTGAGCCTCACCCCCCACATTGCAGCTGAGTCATCCCGTGCTCCAGGCTGCTCCCTTCACCGTCCCACTCCACCAGCCTGCACCCTCCTCTGCATGGTGGCACCAAGGGCGTCCCCTCCTCCTGCAGGCAATGGGGCGTGAGGCAGGGTCCTGGCTCCTCCACAGCACTGACGGAAGGTGTGAGGCAGTCACAGCCTCTATCCTGCCTTACATTCCCCACCCATGTTATAATATCTCCCAGGTAGGAGGACATTGACTCAGTCTACCAGCATCCTGTTAGAAGGCAGATACATCAGACACATCCTCTGCAGGGCTGAGTACATCACTCACTACACCCTGCTGGACGGGCAGCTTCCCAGAGCGGGTCTCAGGGTTGGGGACAGTTTCTCTGTCCTGCAAAGCGTTGGCAGTACACTCCTCTGGGGACCCCCAGGATATGCCCCCAGACAAAGCTGCTGGGGGATTGAATTACCCCTTGCCAAAGCACAGTGCGGGTGCAGCTTGCAAAGCAACGCGTGGAGGAAAAAAATGCAGGCACACTGCCTGGTCTGCCATGGAGAGTTTGGCTCTGCCTCTTGGAGCCAGCAGGCACCATCTCCCCCACAGCAGGCCTCAGCCAGTCCCCCAGCTCCTTCATCACAAGGGTCCAGGCCAGGACTGGTGCTGGTGGACCTCCAAGGTCATTTCTACACCTTTCATGACTTCTGAGAACAGCCAGCTGTGCCAAGGTCATGCAGGAGAGGACTTTAGCTCCTTGCTGGGAAGCAATGCCTGGCATGGAAATAAGCCAGTATGGCAGCGTGCCACAGCAGTGCTGCCGTGCATCTGGTGCAGCGTGATACCAGGACTCGTGGGGCAGGGCACTGGGCTGGCTGCAAGCACTGGGGGAGTTTAGAGGCCGTCCAGCCTGGGCTGCTCTAAGACACCAGCCGTGGCTCTGTTCCCCAGGGGCAGGAGGAGAGGCAGGGGCTGGCAGGCATCTCGGCTGTCCCCACTGGGCTAGTGGCTGTGGGCTAGTGCTGGGGCTCAGCCCTGCTCATGGTGCGACTCCTGAACAGTGTCCTGGGCGCAGCATGGTGCAGGAGGCCAGCGTCGGGTTAGGGGGGAAGGCATGAACAGCCTCTGAAGGCAGCAGAGGGGGTCCCTCCTGGCTCACCCCATCACCCATGTAGGGGAATGGGGCTGAGGAGAGCTGCCAGCCCACTCCCCCGCCCCCAGAGCTGGTCAAGGCACACCACCGAGCTTGGAGAGCTGGAGGTGATGGGCAGGCTCAGCTCCTGAGCTGCTGGGAGGTTCTGGCTCAAGCAGTTAAACCCCACACAGCTGTGTCCTCCTCTGCTTGGTTTTCTTGCCATGGGGATCTCCCCAGCCCTTGGCTAGCACACCGCAGGCCAGCTGTGATGTGCAGCCACGTTCTGCACACACTGGTGTGTATCATCCTGTGCCCTGCCACCGGCCGTGTTTTCCCAGAATGGGGCTTCCCTGTGGCCGTGAGCAGCCTTGCTGAGCGTGCACCATGCTGCCTGGGAGCAAACAAGACACCTGTCAGCTTGGAAACCAGATGCAGACTGGGTGATTGATGCTGGAAGGTGCCCTGGAGCACGCTTCCTTCATCAGCCACAAGATCTAAATCTGGTCTCAACACCAAGTAAGGGTTTCCATAAACTCCTCTCACTCAGGAGCTGGCAATACTGGAACAGCAATAACATCTGGGGAGATGGAAACACAGCAAAGATGCCAGATCCAGCCCTTCTCCAGGTGCTCTGGGCTCCCTGCCCAGCTTTCCCTGCTGGCCTCTGTGCCATGCTCCCAGGACCCAGCACTGCCACAGAGCTCTGTCACTCAGAGCTGCAGCCTCAGCTCAAGCCAGCTCAGCTTACCCTCAGGGACCAAACCCTGTCATCAGGGCACTTACCACGAATCATCTGTAAAATAACCACCAGCTGGAGGGTGTCAGTGGCAGAGAACTGTACTCAGGCTGGCAAAGCTACCACCTGGCAGAGCCTCTTAGGCTACAGGATCAGTGGTCAGGACCCACAGCCAAGGAGAGCCTGGGCTAGCAGTCCCTCAAGTCTTCTAGGATCCTCCTCTCCAGGAAGCAGCCAAAAGTTTCCTGGTGCCCCTGGGCAGCTTAGACTCCATCCCATCCTTCTGCCTAGCAAAGAGCCTGGAGTACAGCGTGCACCAGGCACTGCCAGTGCCTTATAGCTTAGTATCCACCAGAGACACCTGCATGATCTCATGCCATGCTTCAAGGTTGGTCTGCCCCTCGTCTTTGGACCACTTGCTGGAGCTTCAAAAATGGCACTGTTCACAGTATGAGTGAAACCCCTAACAACCCCAGCATCCCTAACGGCCACGTCTGTCCTGATGTCATTGCTCAGGCTGTCTCTCTGCTCTTCCATGCTCTATCTACTCCTAATACATTGCTCAAATGTCTTTTCTTGGGACCATGGAGGCACAAGCTCCCTTGATCTCAGGCACAAAAAGAACCTTGCTCATGTGTTTTTCCCACACTGAGGATGTCCTGCTCCACCATGGGCTGTGCAGGTGTGCAGGGGGTTGGAGCTGCAGCAGAGACGGGGGCAGCTGAGGGTCCCTGTGAAGTTTGGCCTTTAGATAGAGGGCTCTTGGGAGCTTGGATCTGGATTATGTCAGTCTCTGGACACAGTCAGGATAAACAGGCTGGTTCAGGGGAGAGATTTACTTCAGCCAGTCCCAGGCTATCTGATACATCCAGGTCTCAGACCCCGCAGTGCAGGCAGCAAGACTGAAGAACACAGAAGGAGCTCTTGGGGTGGGTTTAGCAGCGCCTGGCAGAGAGAAGAGTGAGGAGACCTTGTGAAGTCCTCGCAATGAGAACCTGTGGAGAGAGTAGGACTTGCAGCTTCTGGGCAGACATAAGCTAATCCCCTTATCCATGCATCCATCCCTGCAGAGGGCACACAGAGCCAGGAGAACATGCAAGCACATGCAAGCAACTTGGGACCCCAGGGGCATGCAGACTTCTTCCCACTAAGGCATGTGCTCAGAGGCACACACATTCACACGCATGCTGAAATGGACACACTGCAGCTGCGGTGCCGGACATGCAGGGACAGCTTCATGTTCTGAGATGGTCTCCACTGGATCTCAGCCACCAGTGGAAGAGACATCCTCCTCCTCCAGGGATGTTTTATGTCAAGTGTGGACATAAGGACATCGATACTGAACCAGGAGAGCGATTACCCGGTGGAAACCAGTACATATGGCATGAATTTATTTGTCCTCAGTCTCCCTTCCTAACACCCCTGCGTGTACCGTATTTGAGTGCAGGACCTATGCCAGACCACCACGGCTTGGGCATGGGGTGGCTACTGGTTGGAAACAGCTACCAGAAGCCAGTGCGTATCTGGCCAGGCTGCAGGTGTGAGTGGGAGATACTGCAGGGTCTTGGAGATGCCTGGAGATATGCAGGGATCCAGTTTGATCCACCTCAGCGCTGCTTAGGAGAGGCAGACAGCTGCTGTGAAATCCCCCACCTGCAGTACACCCATTGGCTTGTTTTTCTGGGGGCATCCTTGCCTTGGGGGCTGCAAGAGGGAGGTGTAAGCAAAATGTGAGAGGGGTCAAAACAGCTTATGGGCTACAGGGTTTAAACAGGGCAAGTTGCCCTCCAGCTTGCCTATGGAGTAAAGCAGCTCTCGGGCAGCATGGACACATGCAGAGGCAGAGAAGCACGAGTTTTGGCACCATGGAGGCTCCTGGCTCCCTTCCCAGGTGCGTGCCAGCGGTGCCTACGCAGTGTTGGATCCTCGGGGTGCTGGGACTGGGTCAGGAGGCCAGCAGCACCCAAGGGACGCCAGCACCCAGGAGGGTGTTGCTGTCTGGAGAGTAGGAAAGGGTTAGTGTTCCTGGTGATGCCTGTGTCCAGGTATGGCAGGTATGTGCCAGCACAAGCACACCAGGCTCGGCAGGGGAGATACGCTCCCTGCTGGGGCTGGGTTGCCTGGAGATAGCTCTGCTGGAGCATGGTGGAGAAAGGGGGGTGGCGTGGAGATGGGGCCCAACGTAACATGCCCCACTGACGACAACAGCATCATGGGGCCAAGCGGAGAGGTTGTCCGCTGGCCTTTGGTTGTGCTCTGCTCCCTGGGGAATTTACCTGGCAAATGAGCAGGTGTCCCTGCTTCACCGCCCCTGCACAGCCTAGATTTGCTTTGCAAAACCAGAAGGTGACATGCAACAAACACACCCAGAAACCACACACAAGGACACTGCTGGTTCTCTATTATCCATTAATTGATCCGTCTGTTGGTCACCACGACCACCGTCTCCACAGCAGCTGCTGCTGTAGGGCTTGTGTTCTAGCATGGCATCCCCCATCCCACAGGATCTGCCGAGCCTCCATGGCTACAGACAAGAGGTGGGCTGGTGTATGACAGTGAGGACAGCTGCTGCTGGAAGATGGAAGATAGTGGCTAACACCAGTGGCTTTCCCAAGGACCATTAATTTCATTCCTCCAACTAAGAACAGCCATGAGATAACTTGGATCCATCATGGTCTATGGGGATGACAAGCATTCACCCAAACATAGATCAGAGAGTAGACCCAAGAGATCAGAGTAGACCCAGATGTGTCCTCAGCAGATGTCTCCAGAGCACTTGTGGGGACACGCTGTTCCCTAGGGACCAGACCTCGGAGTTCATCTACTCAAAATCATGCCTCGTACCCCAGGAAAAACTGACTGTAACAAACCAAGGGAACTTGCACAACTGGTCCATGTGCCTGCTGCTGGGGAACAGCGTGTTGCTTTGACAGAGTCAAATGCAAACCACAGCCCCATGCCCATCTGGGACCCATAGAGGGGTGGAGGTGCAGGTCTGCAGGGTAGACAAGGCTGCAGTGTGAAGAAGAAGGGGAGACGAAGGTGCTGCCATGTCTTCCTGGGCTGGGGAAGGCTGCAGGGCTGGAAAAGGTACAGAGACAGAACATGTATACCATGAAGATGCTGGTTTTTTCATGTTTTTTTCCTGCTCAGAAGTCCCAAAGGGAACAGGGCCCAACAGGGTGTTGAGAGGCTTCTCCTCCACAGGTCCTTCTCTGTTCCTGGTGACCAGCTCCCAGGCTCTGTAGCAGGGCTGTCCAACTACCAAAGTCCAGGAGACAGTGTCCAGGAGCCCTGCCCTCCGATGGCAAGATGCAGCAGAGGTGCCACCCTGCAGTGCCCTGGCTTAGGGCTCTGCTCCGTGAGCCCTCCAGTGCCCTGCTCGCCACAGGTGAGGCGCTGGGTGCGATGCCCTGGGAGGCACAGAAACCCTCCGTGTACCTATTTGGCTCATCCCAGAGGCTGGATTTTGGGATATGCAGTTTACTCACAGGGGAGCAGGATGGCTGTGTGGTACATCCTGGGGACGAAAGGCTCTCTCCCTGGGCTGGGCACTGAGGGAATTTGACCTCCTGGCACTAAAAGCTTCCCATTTCCCATGGCTGTTGTTTCCTACCCAAGAAGGAGCAGCCCCTAATGAGGGCTTGTAGAGCAGCGCATCCTCCCCACACGCTGGCCTGCTCTAGCACAGGGAGGGTCTGGCACACAGGACAGCATAAAAAGCTCATTGTTCCCAGATGGAAACGATCATCCCAGTGACCTGGAAACACAGAGCAGCTCTGTCAGCAAAGCTATAGGGTTTCAAAGGCTGAGATCAAAGGCTCCCGGGGTCAGACTCTGCCAGGCCTTCAGAGACACCTGTAATAAAAGGCACCTCCTTCTCATTTTGCCCGTGACAGCCACTGGGGCCATGGGGCTTGGCGCTCGCCGAGGGAGCAGCGGCGGCAGCAGGGGCATCATCCCCCCTGTAAGGGGCACGGACAAAGGGCCATTGTGCAGGGAAAGGCGGGCACGGGGAGCTTAGGCAGAGCAGCATTTGCCCCTCTCTGCCTGCTGTGAGCCCTGGCCATGTTCTTCAGCCTCTCCTGCCTCCCACCATCCCTGGCCAGGCACCCTGCTCTGCCCCCAGCATGTCCCCTGGGGATGTCCCCCTGTGCTCTGGGGCCACACAGCTGAGCAAGGTGGAGCATCCAGAGCCTCGATGGACCAGTGGTCAGTGGGGACCTGACTTGTCTTGGTACAACGTGGTGGCACCAGCGCTGTGCCCTGGGAACCCACTCTGCTCCCTCTGCAGAACCCTGAAATCTCTCCTGGAGGCAGTTCCCCAGATTGCTTTCCTCAGCCTCTTATCTCCTGGACTTCAGACCCCACCGTCATTATCTGCAGACACACCTCATGCATGCAGCTATCAGCCTGTAAAACACTGTATTTCTCTGTCTGCGCTCTACTGGCAGAGGTGGCCCTGGAAATGCCAGTGCTCTTATGCAAGCCTGCCACGCTCCCCAGGGCCACATCCGTCTGGCCTGGGTCACTGCGGCTCCTGGTACAGCAGGGATGCCAAGTCCCCTTGGCTGGTACCTACAGGGCAGATCAGGGAGGGATGAGAAAATGTTTCAGGCTCTCTTCTGAGAGATGTAAATGGCTTCCAAAGTGCAAGGCCAAGCACCCACTTGCCTGTGGGTCCAGCGGAGAGCAAAGCCCATCACAGCACACGGGTGATGAGCAGGGTGTGTTCTCAGTAGGCTGGGCTCAGTGAGTGTTAGGAGGAAAACTAGGACTGTCTCTGGCCTGAGACATCATATGGAAATCAGCATGTCTCCCCAGCAAATTGTTATGCTAATTATAAGAGGAGGAGGTGATTTACATCAGAGGCTCCTACAGCCAAGGGTCAGCCAGGTCATGGACTGGCACAGGGTCAGCTCTGACTGTTGGCTGCAAATTCCTGAGGTGCAAGTGTGCACAGTCCCAGCACAGACTTTTTGGGTCAAATCAGCATCTCCCAGGCGCTGCTGCCTTGGTGGAGGCAGCCCGGGCAGGCAGGCCCTAGAGAGCTTGCTCTTGAGGCCAAGACAGCACACATCAATCCCAGATGGGGACATGAGACCCCACCATGGCCATCCCTGGTCTAAACCTGGCTCATCCCCCCCCAGGCAATGGTGGGGAGACACTTCAGCTTTTCCCTTACCTCCTCTCCAATGTGGCAGCCAAAGGGATCTGAGAATGAAGGGGGCCAGGCATGCATCACCCCAGCCCCTCTGGCTGCATCTGTGATGCGTCTGCGGCTTAGGGAGGAGGGCAGGGTGCTGCAGTCGGGGTGAAGGGATGTTGCAGATGGGTCACAGGCTCACTCCCTCACAGCAGGACTGGTCAGTCTAGGTTCTGCTCTTCGGGACAGCACATGATGGCAAATTTAGCTTGATGGCATCAACCATCCTCCTGCTGGGAACTGTGCCTGGGTCCTCAGGAGCCACCAATCGAGAGATTGTCCCTGTGACCTTGGTCTGCCTGGCTAACATGGCACAGTTGTAAATCTGTGCTCTGTGAGCATGGCTTGGGGCTGAACCGGGGGGCAGCTGGAGGGGCTGTGGCAGCCAAAGCCCTGGGGCTGAGGTCTCCCATGCCACAGGTCACCCAGCTCCCCTCTTGACACAAGGAACCTGTTTGCTCTGCTCAGGGCTGTCTTGGGGAAGGGGTGAGGGGTTAGCAGGGGCCTGGGGTGTCATCAACTCTGGCTGTGCCCTGGGAATCCCTCGTGGCCACTCATGGGTGCGGGAGGCAGGAGGCTGGCAGCCTCTGTTTGCCCTCGTTTCTGCTCCTTCCAGCACAGCCGTGTTTGCCTTCACATGGCACCCAGTGCTGAGCAAACAACACATGGGGGAGAGAAACAGCTGGCAGGGAGAGCTGGCACTAGCCGTGTCCCCACTGCCCCTGTCCTCCCCCTTTTGCAGCTTTGCAATAAAAATGCAGATCCAGTTTGAGCTGGGTGGGGAGAGCTGGCAAGCCATGGCTGTTGGAGTGAGAAGCGTTGTTGTGGGAATGGGAGATTCAGCAACCATGCTCTCAGGGGTGAACTGATCTGCTTTACCCCATGGATGCTGTCACCCCTGCGTGATCGTGGTGGTGATGACACATGAATTTCTACATGAGAAAGACAACTTGCCACGACAGGGTGGGTGATGGGAAAAGGCTCACCCTGGGTCCATAGAGTTCTAGCCATGAGTTCTGAACCTGTGCCATCCCTTCTCGGCACTGTTGTTTTCCCAGGGGCAAGGTCTCAGCCATGGCAGGGCTCTGAACTCTTCGTTTTGCTGTTAGGGTTTGTTTTCTCCTGTTTGGTGGCCTGAGCCATGGCTATCTAGGGCTAATAGCCAAGAGAGCTTGCAAGGGCCCCATGACCTGAGTCCTCGTCCCTGGCACTGCAGGCTCAGCCAACAACGGACTCTTCAGGCTTCTCCCAGGCAAGTCTCTACTGGGAAACTACACTGATCAAATGGATGAGCTGGTTTGCACCGATTCCTCCAAGTCCTGAAAGATAACATGAAGACATGTACAGACCAAAGCTTGCTGATGATAGAAAAAACACTTCAGTCTCAGTTTAGGGTGAAATCAAGGCAGTAAAATTTAACTGTTTGGTGCTGGTGTCTTTTCTCAGCAGAAGTGGGACAGCTGATGTGCTCACTTATGTCATTTGTGAGCTGGTTTAAGCCAAACTGGAAAAAGCCAACGGAATGTCCGCAAAGAACAGGCAGTCCAGATCTGTGCTTAGAGAATGACCCTTAGGGTTATGTGAGCTCACCAGCTCCACACAGGAGGGGTCCCGCTCCACATAGTTTGTTACAAGCACTGTCTGGGTGTCCAGTGTGGTCATTGCCCTCCTGTGGCCATTTCCAGACCAGCCAAGTTGAGCACTGTGTGTGTGGACAAGGCTGGAGATGATCCAGGCTGGCTTAGGCTGTCCCATCACCAGCGTGAGCTGTGCTCAGAGAAGCAGCCACAGTAGATCAGCCTTCCCTCGCTTCACTGGACCCAGTCCTAAAGCATTGATGGTGATCAGCTTCTCCTGGTCATTAGCATAAGTCTCACCTCCTCCCACTGAACCTGTCCCAGCCTTGTTAGACAAAAGGGCCGTAACAGTGTGCTGTTGGGATGCCACCACCCAAGCTGCAGCAGGATTGTTGGCATGACCACACACACTCACACCATCCCATTCTCCAGCTCATCAGTGCCCGCCTTAAATCATCCCACAGCAGCCAGAGACCTGGAGTGCCCCCAGAACATTCCCCTCTGCAGGTCACTAGCAGCGAAGAATGAGCGTGTGATGCCAAAACACCTTGGGGTCCTCTGGCACTGGAGATGCACCACTATGTCTCTGATCCTGACTCAAAAATACTGCACTTCCCAGCTGGAGTTGTGTCTGTGGCCGTGATCGGCACAGGACTGTCTGGGTATTACTGCCAGGAACGCCTACAAAGATCTGATGATGGTCCTTGATAGAGAAGCAGGTCTGCTGTCCCATCCCCACTGCTGGGGAAGATGGTGCCCTGGTGGACCAGGCATGGAGAGACCGACGCAGGAGCGAGGGCATCACCATGGTTAGTGGGGTAACACTCGCCGATGGAGGACAAATACAAACATCTCAGCAGTTTCCCTCCACAGCCCCAGGTTACACACAGGGATATAGTTCCCTCAAGCAAATCTACCAGCTTTCCACCTGGCCTGCTCCTCAAAACACACAGGTACTCCTGTTTGCAGCCAGGCTTCACAGGTGAGAAAGCCATACCTTGGGTGGGGAGTGGGTTTGACCACCCAAGTTCATGCCATGAAGAGCTTCACCGCTGCCAAAGTCTCATGGCAGCCAAGACCTGTAGTTTTGGCCTTAGGTAGACATAAAGCTCCTCTGGCTACAGGGTAGCCCAAAGCTGACCAAACCCCTTCCTTTACCTAACTCAGCCTCACTTTTTTTGGCTCCTGTTCTCCTTCCCTGCTGGCTGCCCCCAGTCCCAGGAGGGGAGGGATGCCGGGAGACACAGCACCAAGAGTCGTGCAAACCGTTTTGCTGCAGCCCCATGGTGCCTTTTTCTGGTCATGAGCTAAAGGCTGAGGGAGGAGCTGCCCACTGCGGGTGCAGAGCTCCACAGGCTGGTCCAGATGTGGGATGAACCAGTGTCGGGGCTGGGGCAGATCCAGGCAAGCTCTGAAGGGCTGGACGGGGTGTCTGCAGGACAGTGCTGTGTGGACCCCAGGCTTGCGGCTTTTGTTCAACTTCTCCTTGCTGCAGTAACACCCCTCCTGAACAGCCTGTGGGGGGGTCTCCAGCTCTGGGCTGGGGACTGAGTGAGACCTGGGTGCTCTGTGCCCCTCCTGCCCCTGGGCATGCTGGGGGGCACATGTCGGGTGCCTGGGTCTGGCTGTGGCAGGGGCCGGGGACACAGGCACAGGGAGGAACGGCCGCCTGCGGGGCCCCAAGGCGCACGTTTTCTTTTCAAACGAGCTGTTAGTATTCACCTCCATAAATAAATAAATACCAGGAGCCTGGCACTCGCCTGCTCCCAGCCATTACAAAGAGGCCAGTGTTTGCAGCCAGGCTCCTCCTCCAGCACTGTCAGGGCTTGCTCATCCCCAGGGCCCCTGTGGTTTTGCAAAGTCAGGACGTGGGCTCTTCTCCAGGGCCCAGATCCGCTCAGGAGAGCCCGTGGGGCTGGCTGGGGGCAGAGCCCTTGGCGTGCCTGGGTGCCGAGGCGGAGCAGGTCCCAGGGATGGGAGGGAGGTGGGGAATTTCCACGGCCAGGCAGCCAGCAGCCGAGCCAAGCTGGCTCCTTGGGAAGCCCAATGACACAGGGAGACGTGGTGGCCAACCCAAGGTCAGACTGTGAGTCAGTGGCACGGGTAGCAAGGTGCAGGGCTGAGGACAAGCCAACAAATTCCACGGCACGTGTAGCAGCATCAGGCAAAGCCCGACAGGCTGTGGGGCTCCTGCCCACGGGTGCTGTAAGAACCATCCTGCTTCCACGAAGACAGGAGTGAAGTGCAGAAGATCCTGCAGCACTTCCCCTCCCTGCAAATCTGCCCTTCCTCTGTGAGTGGGGGCAAATTGCTGCATTCATCCAGGATGGATGTCCTGTGCTAAAAGGAGTAAGCAGCTCTGCCGCACTTGCTAAGCCCTAGAGCTGCTCAGGGGATGCAGAGGCTCTGCCACGGCAGAGGGCAGAGGAGCACAGTGCGAGAACAGGACCACAGGGGTCCAGGCATTTCAAGAGGGAGTTTGCTTTGGGGTCTCCACTGCCACCCTTAGTGTGGCTTTTTATTTCTGTGAGGGAAAGATTTGCAGGAAAAAAAGTTTCAGGAACGGTACATGTCTGAAAAGAAGCAGAGCTCCCCAGAGCCTGCAGCCCCTGTGCTGCTGGTAGAGGGCTGCCCCAGCCCTGCAGGTCCCATCCTGCCACAGACCTGAGCCACAGCCAGGCACAGAGACAGCTCTGCGCCCTAAAAGGCCCCTGCAGCAAAAATACCTCCTGGAGCTGCTGGGAGACCCAGGCCACGGGTCTGCCACAGCCCTGCCACAGCCCTGAGGACTCGGAGGTTGGGCCATGCCTGGCCACCCCTGCCTATAGCTCCTGTCCTGGGGAGCCACCTGCTCAGCTTGACAAGGTGGCCAGGGGTCTTCCTGTACTGTACCTTGATGTCCCTTGCTGCAAGACAGCTGGGATGGGGAGGCAGAACAGCAGAGAGTGGCCAAGCATCTCTCCTAAAGCCAGGACATCCAGCCCCTGGCTTTTGCTGCTGCAGCAGGGAACAAGCAGTGCTGGGCACTGTGGCTAAGCTGAGCTAAAAGCTTAGCCACCTCCAGCAGCCCTGGGAGACCCAGCAAGCTTGCAAGATCTCCAGCTGCCCTGGAGATCTGGGTGGGTACCGGGAACCTCCCGGTTTCCTGCATCTCTGCCTGGGGTCCAGGGGCAATGAACCACAGGTCCACGTGCCCATGGCTGGGGGAGGCGAGCAGGAATCCAGCCCCAGCTGTTGCACAGCCCACGGGCACTTGGCCGGGCGAGTCCTCAGTCCCAAAGCGTTTCAGTTTCACATGAGTTGGTGGTGTGATTGATTTATGCCGGGGTAAAGGGGTTTGCTGTGTCCCCCCATCCACCCTCCGTGTCCCGCTGCCTCTCTGCTCTCCCGGGCTGACCTGGATGAGGGAGGCGCGGTCCAGCCCCGGCGCTGGCAGAACCTGCATCTGCCCTTTATGTAGTTCATGACCCAACGTCTGTTTGCCAAATGAATGTCTGGGCGGTGCCGCACCCCTGGGTGACGTGACGTCCTTGCTGGGCTCTGCGCGCTGGGTCCCTGCCCACACGTAGGTGCACGCTCACACACATACAGACCTCCCACAACACAAACAGCGCTTGGGTTTCACCAGCCCCGGGTCAGCCGTGGTGGTGTGAGCCTGCAGGTGTGTCCCACCCCTCACCAGGTCAGGCAGGGAGGGACCCAGGGACCTGCTATGGCGCTGGCTCCACGGGCCACTGTGCAACAGTGTCTGTGGCCATATTTTGGCTGGAAAAGAGGAAATTTTCATCCATCTTTAGGGTGGGAAGGAGCTGCAATCATTACCCAGCTGGAGCAAGGAGCAGACGAGGTGTTGAGGCAATGTTTGATCTCTCCACGAGAAGAGGGGCTCATGGGGTCCCTCAGACCCTGGGAGCAGACGTCCCTGCTGGCCCCCTGCCTTGGCCTGGGGATGGAGCCCAGACTGGCTCTTCACTGGTGTGGGGCTGCTTGGCAGCCATGGGGCAGGCCTAGGGCAGCGCAGGGTCGGTGGACACCCGGAGCATCTTCAACTCTCACAGTTTTCTGGAGGCTGTGGCCAAGGCCAAATCTCCTCTGTATAGAGCACACGTGGTACCCGGTTTCCAGCCCTGACTCCAAGGGGACCCTGTAGGTCACCAGATGAGAACCCCCCAACACCCAAACCACAGGCACGAAGGGTAGAGCAGGGAGAGACATGGTGGGGACACACACACACATTGTGGTACCTGGGATGCTCCTTCCCTCTCTTTCCCTTAGGTTTTGTTTCCAAAGAACAGCCTTGGGCTTGCTGAAACATGCAGACGTGCTTTGAGCTATCCTGCCCAGGGCTGGATCCCACCACCCACTCTGGGTCGCGCCGCAGGAGGAGGATTCGGGTGTTTGCAGGTTCACTGTGTTTATGGGATCCCAAACGCAGAAAAGGGAGAAGAACCGGAGGGTCCCAAGGGCTGGCATATGTGTGTGCACAAAGGCACACAGAAAGGGTGGCTGCAAGGATGGGGGGGTGTGCAGGATTGAGGTGTGCATGAGAGAAGCAAGGGGTTTGTGTGGGCAGAGGGGGGTGTGCTGGGGGCGAGGGGACCGCACTGCACCCCCTGCAGTGGCACACGGGGTGAGCACAGGGTCCTCATAGAGTTATGGTTGTGGCGTGTCCAGCGGCCAAAAGCAGCTGTTGGAGAAATATAGAATCATTGGAGTCGGAAGGGACCTTAAAGGAGGAGAATGAGCTTCCCGTGAAGCATCACCAGGTGTCAGAGGTACCAAGGGGGGTCCAATGCCTTGGGATGGCAGACCAGAAGGGCTGCTGTTCCTGGTCCCTGTGCCCTGCAGGGTCGTGGCCCCGTGAAAAATTATTTCATCCAGTTTTGTGATCAGGTAGCAAAGAACAGCCGAGGGGGGGAGCAGGGGAATCCTGGGGCTGTGAAAAATGTTCTGGTCTGACTGGGGCATTTACCCCACTGGCTCTCGGGCTGGGGAGATGACAGTGAGGGACACACTGTAAAGGATGGAGGTCTTGTCTCCAGCAGCAGAGGGATGCTTTCATGTTGCAAAATTCATCGCGGAGGTCTCGATCCTATCCAGGTCAGGTCTCCCGATCTGACCCACATGTGACCCATCCTGACCCCAAACCGCCTTTTCCGGGTTTGATGATGGTTGTGCCCTGCAGCCTGTTCAGCCTCCCTGCCGCGCCTTGTAGGTGGGGGCGACGTCTGCCGCTCCCCCATCTGTGCCCCGTGGCCATGCTGCAGTGCCTGGCGCTGGGATACAGGCTCCCACCTCGCAGAGCTCCCGTGGGAAGAGGGGTCTGACTGTCCTTCTGCACCCTCAGACACCCCCAGCCCCCACTCGCCTGAAGCTGCCCTGGGCCCTGCAGACCTTGAATAACCTGTTCCCACTCCTCTTGCCTCATGACAAAGCTCCTGGCATGCAGCGAGGAGAGTAACCACAGCAAAACGAGCTCATTGCCACCCCAGGGACAGTGCGGGACAATCGCAAGGTCATGGGATTTGTGGCCAAGAGCCCCTTCCCCACCCAGCTTTCTCTGCAGCACACCCGTGTCAGGCGCCTGTTTCTTCAGGATAGGTGGGATTTGCTCTCACTGTTTGGGGACAGGGGAGGATCAAGTCAGGGACTATTGTGGGCACTGCATCTCGATTCCCAAAGCGCTGCTGTAGACCCAGGGTGAGCAGCTGATTCCCCCCCCCCACAACCACCAGCAGTTTAGCTTGAATGTCTGCAGGTGCCAGGCCTCCTCCCGGGATGCTGCACCCCCAGCCTGCCTCACCTCCCAGCTCCAGTCCTTGCTTTGGATGCTGGCCAGTGCGTCCGCCTCGTGGCACACCGGATTGCTGCCTTCGTCCAAGTGAACTCCCATCACCCTACCCCTGCTTTCTGGGACCCACATGTTCTGCTGACCCAACTGCCCCGGAGATGCTTGGTGGCCTTCTCCTGGGCAAACATAAATGCCAGTTGGTTGGTCTGGTCTGTGAACAACCCACTGTGGCCAGCTTGCTAGGACAGAGGACTACTTACCTCTCCAACTGGGCAGCTGCATGGCACTCTCACCCCAGCCTGTGGGGCACCCAGGGAGTTGGAACAGCTTCACAGGCACCCCACAGGACAGGGAGGTGCAGTGTTGACATGTCAAGCATGGGCCCTGTGGGACCTTTGGGGTGCATCTCACCTCAGGAGCAGCAAGAGGACCAGGAGGAGCAACACAGCCCATACCTCTGCTTTGTTTCCAAGAGGGTTGCGGTGTCTGCAGCCAGTCTGGGAGACCTTGAGCTGTTTGGCTTGTTTGCAAGTGGCCAGACAAGATGCTAAGAGCTCGTTGCCTGAGGCTGGAGTGGCCTGGCCAGATGCTGGCAGCTCTTTGTGATCCTCAGTTATCTGCTGCGATGCTGTGAGTGCTGGAGGTCTCTGACCCCAGACAAGTCTGTCCCTTAGGTCAGGTCACCAATAGGTCCCCGAGGACTGAAACTAGGAAAATAAACAGTATCTGATCACACAGCCCTTGGACACTGCCCAGCCGTGCCCCAAACGGGCCCTTACAGTCTCTGCTGGGGACATGCCAGGTGGATGGGTGCCTGGGAGTCCACAGGTCTGGCATTGCCACCTCTTGCCAAAATACCAGGGATGGAGGAGAGTCCACCCATGGTCTGCTTGCACCTTTGTCAGGCAGGGCTGGGGGTCAGTTCCTGACTGTTGGGGGTTCCTGCTGCCCCAACCAGGGAGCTCTCACTCTGCATCCTCAGGTGTCTTTGCCTGTTGCTTCCAGCTGAACAGGGCATGACACACCACTGCGATTCCTTGGCTCCATCAGCAAGCCACAGGGATTTCTGCCCAGCCCCGAGTCCTCCCCAGCCCAGGCAGCTGTGAGCAAAAAGACAGGGCTTGAGGGGCACCTGGGCACCTTCTGTGGGCAATGGGACGGGGACGCAGGTGTGTCTGGGGCTGGGTGCAGCCTGTCGGAGGGGACGTGTGTGCCTGCGGGTGAGGAGTTGTGGGGGGGCTTGGGTGAGCACCTGCGCGTCAGTACCTGTGTGTAACTGCTTACATGTCTGAGGAATGCAGTCATTCTGTCCATCCACCTGTGACACACGCTGCGTGTGCACTGCGCTGTGCCTGTGTGTGCCGCTGTGTCCTGTCACCGCAGCGGCTGTGACTGCCAGGGGAGCGCGCCTGCCCGCGTCCGTGTGCCTCTGTGCTGTACGTCTGTGACAGGGTCTGAGAAAACCCATAACCGTTTATTGTCCTGCAGACAATTATCCTGTCACCCGATGACCCCTCCCCACCCAGGAAAGGGGAATCGGGGAACGTAAAGAAACAGGAGGGTTGAAATGTAAACAGATTTAATAGAATAAGATTAAATAACTGACAATAATACTAGAGAACCAGTATTAATTCTGACGCTGGTGTCAGATTTACAAGAATTCTACCCAGCCCATTCTCTCAGCAGGAGCTGTGCCCTCCCAGCAGGGACAGCAGATGTGGGACACGGCGAGTGCAAGGGCTTCGGGGGAACGGGGGGGCTCAGGGGTCCGGCACCGGGGTAAGGAGCTGTCTGGACCCCCACCATCACGGGAGAGCCCGCTACGCAGCAAACTTTTCTGATTTCTATTGAATGTGACGTTCATGGTATGAGCTAACCCTGTTGGCAGTTTGGGTCAAATGCCCAGGCCTTGCTCCTCCTCGTCCCTGCACCTGGCAAAGGCTGGAGAACACCGAGAGCTGGAGTCTCACAGAGCCTGGCTGGCCAGAACATACACCATTTCATGAATTCCAACACTGGAGTCTTCTAAAAGTGCAATTTTCCCAGCATCAGAAGAACAGTCCTGGGCCCTTCAAGCCAGGGCAGTGTGTCAGCGTGTCTGTCGCTGTGTAACCCGCTGTGTGTGTGGTCACACCTGTGCGGCCGAGCCTGCCGGCGGGTGACGCGCTGCGGGATGTCCCCTCCGGCAGGGATCTGCCTCTCGCGGTCCCCCTGTGCCAGGGCAGACCCGTGCCGACCCGGGGGCTGGCAGTGCTGCTCCTGCCCGCGGCAGCGGGGCCGTCCCTCGCGGGGCCCCGGCAGGTCGGGGCAGGCAGTGGGTGCCAGCAGCTGCCCCCACCCTCGCTCTACCTGTCGGACAGGTGGGGCTGGCCGCCCGCCACCGCCCGCCACCGTCACTTCTGGGAAGGGAGGATGCGGGAGGGATGGGTCTCGCACTAAGGCTGGGGACCTGCCTGCAGCTAGAGCAACCCTTGCGACCTGCTCCCGGGGTGGCTCGGGAAGGGCTCCCGGCAGCAGGGGCCCTGGGAAGCCTCAGGGCTGGAGTGCGCCCAAGGAGGGATGGCTGCCACCCAGAGACACTTCAGCCCCTCCATGTGCCCGTCTCCTCCTCTGTGATGTGCCCATCTCCACGCTCAAAGAACCCCTGAGGAATGCCGTGGGACCCCTCCTCCCGGTTCCATGGCTGGAGCATAGTCTCCTGCACTTGGGTCTCACCACCCTGTTGGGGTGGGAAGGCGGTGGGCTTCCCCTGTGTGCCCTGGGGAAGTCAGTGCCCATTCACCCCTATAGATCCTACCCAGATCATCCTGGCCATAGGCAGAAGCTGTCTTGGGGCCAGACACGTTCTGTCCATCCTGGTGGACCTGCTGCCTGCTCTGACCCTGGCTCCTGACAAGGCCAGCATCCCAGAAAGGCACCAGTCGGTGCCTGGAGCCAGACAGCCAGTTCTTGCTGTGCTCTGCTGGGTACACTGGGAATTTATAGAGAAGAAAACTGGCTCTGGAATTTCCATATCTGGAAGCCTGATCTACAGATCCCCTGATGGGGAACAGCCTCTGCGGCCACTGTATCAGTTGCTGCTCATGCACCAGAAAATGCTTGGTGCCACCAATGCAGAGGCTGTCCTTAATGCAGGTGAGGAGATTGCCCCAGAGGGAAACAGGGGCATGTAGGGCTGACTGGGACAGTGCAGGTGGTGGGCATGGTCGATGGTCTCATCCTGCAGGACCTTGCCCCAGAGTTTCCATCTCCTCTCAAGCTCAGTAGCACCTCCCTATGGCTCCGACACCAGGTTTCGTATCAATTCAGCTTGCTGGCCTCCTAAACTGTCTCATGTGATGGTAGTGGTGGAGGTAGCTCCTTCAGTGCGCTGAAACTCACCTGCTTTTAAAAAGGCCTGGAGCAATGAGATCCTCTTGTGGGACCCACCCTTTGCCTGAAAGCAGTCTCAAGCCTGAACTTGCTTGCCTGTAAACAAGGCAGAAGGCAAAAACTAGAGGAGTGCCAGCTCTCTGGAAAGCCTGAAGATCCCATGGGAGCTGCTGCCATGTTGCTCCATGATGCCAGCACCTCGGCCGGCTGGATGCATCCTGGATGAGATGTGTCTGTGGCCACACGAGGTTGCCAGCAGATGGGGGTCACATTGGCCTGGTACGTGTTGTGACAGCCAAGACCCTGTTGCCCTAGGGGTCACTCCCCTCAATTAAGAAAGCCTAGCCAAGCGGATTTGCCCCCCAGCCAGATCAATGTGAAGGGACATCTTGAAAGGCTTTGTCTTGGGATGACCAGGACTAGATCCTCAGCTCATTTCAGTGGAGATCTTCATCTCCCTGGCTCACCCCATCCTTTGGAGAAGGAGGGAGCTCTGCCACCTCCACCCCAAGCAGACCTTTGCCCTGGGGCTCTGAAGGAGCATACAATTGACGCAAGAGCATGTCCCGTGCTCAGCGGGTGTGCCCGCAGTTCAGCAGGATCACTGATCACTGGCCCAGCCATCAACTTCAGTGGCAAACAGGCAGGGAAATCTGGCAAACATGGTACAGCCAGCTAGACATTCCATCATACACATCTTCCATCTCTGCTCACTGATGCCTTGAGCCCTGCCAGAAACAGACACAGGAGGGGTGTGATGCTCCCGTCCATTGCCATGGCAGTCCTGACCTTCCTGGCCCACCACAGAGTGACACGCTGACTGTGTGATGGTTTCCATGTCCCCCCCTGCCAGGTGCTCCTGTCACATTGCTGGCCATCGGCAATCTTGGTTCTGGAGGCCAGGAACCCCCCCAGTATTCTTCATGGAGCACCCAGAGAGAGACTGCACACTCCATCCAGGCCTGACAAGCACAATAAAATGCTCAGGAAATTGTTCTCCATGTGTCTGGATTCTTTAGGTATCCAGGAACATGGCATTGCAGCTTTTATCTTCCAGCTCCCCTCACCCCCTTGCATCTTCTCTCAGGTGTTTTGGACACCCATGCTCATCATCTTCCTTCCCTCTCCACCACCTTCATTCCTCTCTTCCTTCCTCCCTGACTGCATGTGTTCTTGTGCTATGTCATGGGGTGCTGGGCTACTTCAGACAGGGAAGGCAGGGAGCTGTGACAGCCTTGTTCGTACACCTCCATACATGGCAGGTGAGTCCAGGAGGAATGGCCTGGCCATGCTTTCAAAGCTGTGGCTTTCAAAGAGTAGCTCAATGGTCAGTGCCTTGCTGAACTGAGGTCGGAATGTACCCAAAATGCTTTGGTGGACTCAAACATCTTGGATTCTCAGCTGAAAACTTAAAGGTGAGCATGTGGCCAAGGCTGGGCAGGAAGGTGACAACAATGGAGGAAATCAAGGCTACTGGAGACCTCTCTGTGAAATGAATCTGCAGAAGCTGGAAGAAAGAAAATATCAGCTAGGAGCTGCAGCCCCTGAGTTAGCACAGCTCTGTCCCCCTCACCTCACAGCTGCTGTGTCTGCAGCTGTCCCCATCCCCATGTGCTCTCATCACAGAGCCGTGAAGAAGCCTTTCCAGGACACAGGGCTGCCAGGACTGCACAGCTTGATGGTTTGACAGAGAGTTTCTGGGTTTATTTCAGCATGGCCTGCTCTGCGGGAAGGGGGGAGAAGAGCTAGAGGTGTGTGGTCATCTGTGAGAAGGCAGGAGTTCTCAGGAGGTCTGTTGAAGTGAAATGTGTGTGTGATGGGACTTGGGCTGTAGTAACCCCGGGCAGCCCCTTCAGCATCTGCCAACCTGCCGCTGATGCCGTGAGCTCGGTCGGGACCTCCAGTGCATGCTCTCTTGTTCCTGGGCTCTCTAGCTCACACCCGGTGACTCCACTTGCAAGCTGGTGCAGTGCCAGGCTCTGTGCCCTGTTTGGTGGATAACAAAGGGTAGAGTTGGCCAGGAAACAAGAATGTGATGAATATTTCTTTTTGTTTCACAGTGAAACAGGACTGGGATTTTTGGTGGCAGTGGTGGCGGGAGGGGAAGGGAAGAAGCTAGAAAGGCCCAAGTACCACCCTTTTGAAGATACCAGAGATCAAGAGCTGAACATATATCATACCTGGGCAGTCCAGGATCTGCTGTTTTCTGCAGGAGGGGGAGCATGTGTGCAGGGAGCACAGGCTGGGGAAGATGCAGAGATGCGCTTTATCAGACCTGGGTGGGAATAAAGCTTTGGGCTGAGAGCAGGTCCCCAGGTCTGTTCTTGAGGAGCTGATACCAGTTGGTGTGGCCAGCAGGAGCCACACACATGCACCATGGTCAAGCTGCAGGCAGAATCCTCGTCCCAGAGAAGCTGCAAGCACAGGACAGGACAGGACAGATGGGGCTAGTGCTATTCCTCCCCATGGATGACAAGGTAGCTTCATCCCAGGCTCCTTCACTCCCAGGCTGCAGGGGAAATGTCTGGTGCTGAATCACCATGGGGGCAACAAGGAGCAAACTGCTTGGGGAGCCTGAACCCTCCAGAACCATCCTGGAATTGCTGTTGTGCCAGGGAGACAAGCAGAGGACCTCCTAGTACAGCCCCCTAGCAGCTCTGGCTGGAGGCAAGGGATGGGTGGGATGCAGAAGCCTGGATGCAGTGCTGGCCCCAGGGAAAGGAGAAGATGGGCTGGAGCAGGCAGAGGCATGTGGTGTACCCCAGGGAGGTACCCCTGTGCCCTCCAGGTGCTCCCCAGGGTGTCCATCCCACTGGCCACCTGCTGTCTCTGGTTCCAGGCAGCCACCACGGTGGCTTCCCCGTTCCTACATCAGGAACAGCCGCACTCTTGTTTAATAACCAAACAGCCCAGGGTTTTAACAGGTGAGTGGGCAGCTCTCCTGGACCAGCCAGACACCCCCAGGGCAGCTACTGCTGGAAGCAATTATCAAAGGAACTGTTGGGCTGCGAGGCAGCGGGGAGCGTTGTCTGGGAGCCCAGGTAACTGCTGTTGCCCCGGGGAAGAGGGACACAGCCCTGGGGCCTGCCCAGCCCCAGGCATGCCCGTCCAGCCCTGAAACCAGGCAGCACCCTGCTACAGATCCCCAGCAGCACTGCCCTTCCCAGCTCCTACGTGGTGTATAACCCCTGGGCAGTAACTCTGCCCTGCTTATCACACCTGAGCATCAACTCTCCCCTCATGTAATTCAGCTTCCAGAAGTGCAGGTATAAAACAGCCCCATGCTTTACAGCACTGTCTCCAGCACAATTCACCTTCCTGCCCCCAGCACAGCCCCCTAAAGCTCTCCCAGACTGCGACCTGCAGCCCTGCACTCAGCCCCACAGCCTTCGCTCCCGTCCTGCAGCGCAGGGGTCCCCTCCCATGCCCTGCCCCTGGTCGCCCAGCTCTACCTTGTTCCCAGCTCTGCAGATGTCTGTGCCAGGGCACCGTCGCCCCTGCTCTGCCACCCCTGCTCACGAACCACGGCTGCTCCCAGCTCAGCTCAGGGCTGTCAGGAGGGTGTTTCTCCAGGTATATTTATACCGGCTGATTGCTATTCTGCTGGATAAGCACCCAGAAGAGTTGGGCAGCTCAAACCATCGGATACCGCTGCTTCTCTAACAATTTCCATGGCAGAGTATGGGTATTCTGGATCTTGGTTCTGTCTGTGCCAAATCCTGCACACATCTTACAGGTACAGGCAGACCTGAAACCCGGGAGATATTAGCCTGGGTGGCATGAAACAAGCCTGGGGCTGGTCAGGGACTGCCCAGGGCAGTGCCAGGTGAAATCCAGCAGGGAAAGGGTTCCTTTGTCACAGCTGCAGAAGTCCAGCTATGATCTGTCTCCCACAGGTTTCTAAGGCTTTTCTGTTTCTTAGGAGGACCAGAGCCATCAATTTACACACCTTTCCTTCTTTCTGCAAAGTTGTTCCCAGAGTCTGAAGAGCTTGTAGCCCTCTGGACCAGGTACCCCAGGAAGAAACACACCAAAGGAATGCCCCACCAAATAAAGGTTTCCCCTGAGGAAAGAAGACATTGAATATTTTGGGCCAGGTGCTGTCCTGGCCCCACACTTGAGCTCTCTCCTCAGGTCCTCTGTGGAGTTGGGGTTGGTTTTCATCCTTGACCTCCTGGGAGCTCCCTTACACATGGCAATGGGAAGGCAGCTGGGACCCCACATGCCCAGTGACTCCCAGTATGGGGTCCAGTTCTGCTCCCCCATCCTGCTGAGCCCAAGGCAAGATGGTAAGAAAGGGTGAAAGCCAATAGGGACTGCAGGGAGCTTGAAGAAAAGGCAGTTGTAGTGGGAGGGAGAGCAGGAGGTCCCAAGGAGATGGTCTCTGCCTCCCACAGACTGTCTCCATCCCCACCACATTCCCATCTACCCTGATCCGCTGCAGGGATGGCCACAGTCTGGCTCAGCTGGAAAATCAGGTCGTGCCATTGTGCTCAGGGGCAGTTCATGGCCCGTCGTGTGCGATATTGAACACCTTCTTGCTGGCCCAGCTGAAACCTCTCCCCTCACTGCATTTCCCTGCTCCCGTTGGCCACACTTCAGCCGCAGCAGCCTGCTTTGCCTCCACGGGTCCCAAGCAAGTGCTGGCCAGGGCAAACTGCCCTCCTCTTCTGTAACTGGTACCAGGGCTCAGCAATAGCCCCTGTGTCCCTCTGGGGGGTCTTCGTGGAGAGAAAACCCCCTTTAATGCTCAAACTTGAAGGGCAACCAAGATGCTTCTGTGGGAACTCTGTGCCAGAAACACGTTCAGCCTGGGATCTCCCAGAGGGGAAGGTCCCCCAGCAGACCCCAGTGTGAATCATAGAATCCATGGATGATTTAGGTAGAAAGGGACCTTAAAGATTATTCTAACTCCACCCCTTCCCGGCTCTGGGCAGGGACACCTCCCACCAGGCTGGGTTGCTCAAAGCCCTGTCCAACCTGGCCTTGAACACCTGCAGGGACGGGGCAGCCACAGCTTCCCTGGGCAACCTGCTCCACCCTCACATTAAAGAAATTTTTCCTAAATTTACTCTCTTTCAATTTAAAACCGTTACCCCTTGTCCTATCACTGTGTGATAGGATGTGTGAGGGGAAGTTGTTTTGGAGGAACATCCTATTTTTTTCCATTTTCTACCATGATTTGCCACAGCCATAAAATCCAGGCACCACCAAAGAGATTAAAAAAAAAAAAATCTAATAAATAATCTATTTTTCGCACCGGTGTCCTGGGAGTCTCTGCTGGCTGTTGGCTCAATGCAGACCTGGAGGCCTTTGTGGGGATTATCCTGGCGTGTGTTGGTGTGTGCACACGTGTGTGTGTGTGTCTGCTTTGCCCGCTCTCCTCCAGTTCTCCCTGGCTCTTCGCCCTACGTGCCCGTGCACCCTTCGTGGTGGGCTGCAGGACTGGGTCCCCCGCCCATGCACACCCCTGCCCCTTCCTCCTCCTCTGGCACAGGGTGCCCGTGCAGCTGAGGGCACTGTGGACTCCCTGCCTCTGCCCCCAGCCTCCCAGCTGGCGTGGTCCCCACTTGGCCATGGCAGCGGGGTGGTGGTGGCAGGTGGTGGGGACACTGGGGGCACGGGAGGGGAGGCAGACAGGTTCCCTGCTGCTGTCGGCGCTGGTTAAACATTGTCCCAGGCCAGTTAGGTAACACAAACCGCAGTGGGAAAGAAATGAAACTGCTTGAGCAAACAAGGTGTGCTTGGCAGGGCCACAGGCTGCGTGACAAAGTGCTCCCCTCTCCCTGCCAGCCTGCCAGGGTTATCTATTGATGGAGAATAAACACCTCGCCCACAACCCCAAACTCAGAGGGATGGTAGCCAGGAGCACAGATGGCTCCCGTGAGGCCATGCCTGGGGCTGGGCTTGCCCTGCTCACTGTGTCCCCTACCTGGACACACTGACTGCCACCAAGCACCGTCCCGGCCCCCTCCCACACATGCCACTTGTGTGGGCAGCCCAAGCATCTTGGCATTGTCCCTCCAGCCACCCTGTCCAGCCGGCTCCTCGAGGCAGCTCCAGGAGGTCAGGGATGGGCCTGGAGCGTGCTCTGCTCACTGGAGCCAGCAGACGCCAGCTGGGAAAACCTGTTCCCTGGGGAAGGTTACGCAAGGAACGTGACGGAGGTCTGGCTGCAGCCCAGAGCATGGACTGGCTCCTGGTTCACACCCAGGGACTGGGACCTCTTCTTGCACCACAGGGTAACCCTCATGGCCTCATCTCAGCATGTGGATCTTCAGCAGTACAACTTCAGCCCGGCACATCAGGAAGCAAGGGGTGGAGCTTTTCCCATATGATTTTTTCATCCCTGGGATTTTGCATGACTGCAGACCCCCTATTATTGTCTTGCTGAATTGCCAGTGTGGGCATGGCATGGCATGGCATGGCATGGCTGCAGGAGACCAGGCATCCCAGATGGATCATTAAGGCAATTCCTCATGTAAACAGCAGTTGAATTCCTCAGAAGAGCTGGATGTGGTTCATGGTCCATCTGCTCCTGGAAAAGCAAATGGGTCATGCCCTTGATGCCACTGCAGCATCTCCAGGATGCTTCAGCTACCACTGAGCCCACAGCTTTGGGGGTTGCCAGCAGAGAAGTAGACCACCTAGGGCCATTGCCACTGGGAGCCTGGAAGTGAAACATGAGACTTGCAGCCAGGTCTGTGGTTCCCTCAGCCCCTGGAACTATCTCCTGTTATCCATGTTCTGGTGAAGCAGGAGCTTGGGGTTCCCCGGGCGGCACGGTGCTTTGGCAGCAGGGATGCTCCAAGCCACCAGCCTCATGCTGGAACTGAGGGCAGGCAGACTGAGATCAGTTCCAGCTGCTGCAGCCAGGACAGTCCAGGGGAGACAGCACAGATGGTAAGATCTTGCTTTGAAGGACTTAAATCACTCTCTTTTACATTGGGTCACACTCTTGCAAGTGCAGGATGGGTGATTATTAACTGTGCTGTGTCTCCAGCAGCAATGAAGGGCAGTCAGGGAACAGTGGCTGGGCCCACCTGACAAAAAGGCATCTCAGGCTTTGCAAGGCACCCTTACTGCCTACTGGCATCCCAAAAACTCCCCTCACCCACGCTCCACACCCCTGCCACTGGTGGGCTGGCTCCCCTCCTTATTCACTCCAGGCACTGGTTGAAAAGTTTTAGAAGGATGTGGCATTGCATTTGCCTGGGCATCCCAGACCTGGCCAAGTTCAAGTTCAGGGGAGGGGTCTTTCCCCTTGAGGGTGATTGGGAGCTGAGCAGTGCTTTCCCCTGCAGGGTCCTAGGCACCAGCAAGAGGTTAAGGTGGCAACAAGACCCTCCAGTACCCAGCAGTTTTCAGAAATACTCATCATGAACTGCAGGCAATGCATGCCAGGACTGATTCATGGCCTACTGGTTGCCAGGCTCACAGTAGAAAGATATCTGAGAACCTGCTTGGCCTCCTGTCCCATGAATTCATTTTTGCTGCCCCACAGATAAATCCTGTGGGTTGGACAGAGCCTCCCAGCACCCCTGGGGCACCCTCCTTGCCTTCTCCTGATGGGGTAGCTAGGGAAGGCTGGTATTGCCATTGAGCAAGAAGGAGCAGATGATGTGTTTGGGCTGTCCACATTGCCAGGACTTGTCCCTTATGAAGATGTGGTCCTTAAGAGGCACCCAGGTCCTAGGAGAGGCTCCCAAATAGCCAGACCAGAAAATGAGCAACCCTGAAACATATGATAATGCCTGTGCTTCTCCTTGTTGTCCCTTCATATCTCAGAGGAAAGCATTAGCCAGAGAAGAGCTGGAGGTCCTCTTGCAGCTTGTGACCCCCCAGCCAGGCTTGTATCTTAATGTGGAGGAAGCTGAGAGAGAATCCCCCACCAGACCATAGCAGACTGGGCTCTGGGACCAGGAGTTTGCTTTGCAGCAGCCTGTGACCGACCAAGCTCTGGCTAGGAGTCAGTACTCCAAGAAAGCCCTCCCGCAACGGTGAGTGCCAGGGCTGAATTTCTGGAGGGTCCTCAGAAGGTCCAAGGTCTGGGAGCAGGTGTGAGGTGTCCCTGCACAGCTGGCTTCAAGACAAAGCCTCCAGATTTCACCCCCAGCAGCCTAGGGACAAGCAGCCCACCTTGCCCTAACGAAAACCCCGTGACCCTGTGCCAGGATGCCCGGGCAAGTCCAGGCCATGGCCAGCAGGCAGGATGAGGTTTATCCCAGGTAACATGAGTCTGGTCCTTACTCTGTCTTTAAGTAAACAAGCAAGACACAGAGGTATAAAAAAAGACAACCAAACAATTTATTCCTCTTATGTTCCCATTTGAAAAGGAGGAAAGCACATGCTGGGTGCCTGGCTGGGCTGGCATCCCCTCCTGTGGCTGACACAGAGCCAGTCTGTGCCCCTGTGACATCACTTCAGTCCAGCTGAGCATCACCACCTGCCACAAGACACGTGTGTGTCCTACAATGCACACTCTCACAGGGAACATCTTACTAATGAAAAAATATATCTGTACATTCATTTGTTTTTTGGTCTTACATAAATTAGAAGCTACTTCTGGGGAAAAGGCCTGTTTCTAGATACAGGAAGCCAGGCTAGAAATGCAGAGTAGCCCTGCTGTGCCAAGTCCTCTCCCTGCCTGAGGGCTCTCCAGGCGAAGCTCCACAAGATTCCGATCTGCTGCCACACTGAGAAGCTGCTGCACAGGGGGGCTTCACCCTTCCCACATGGAGCAAACAGGACAGTGGGCACCCTCGGCACAGCGCAGGCAATGACGTGAGAGGACCCCACAGCTGGGACAGGGTCTGCCCGGTCACAGGTGAGACGGTGGCACTGTCCCTCCACCTGGGCAGGAGGTGGGTGGCAGCAGGTAACCCGGGCTCTCACTGCAGTGCCAGCTGCCATGGGAACTTCTTTTCCCCTGTGTGTTTGTCCAGGCTTTGAAACAGCCAAAGTCACTGCAACTCCAGTTGGAGGTACAAATCCAGCGAGGAAAACAATGGTTTACAATAACCTACTGGAGCCAGAGTGTTAGCTTTGAACACCTCAGTGCCAGCAGTCGGGAGCACGCGTGAGTGTGCCCGTGCAAGTTTCACGCACTGCCCAGGGCAGCACCTCCCAGGTACAGCTGCAGCAAAGATCCCTGCCAAAGAGCCCGGCTCAGGGCTGGCTCTGAGGGGCTTGTCAGACTCCAGCTCATCCAGCCCTCCTACAGCTCCTTGTTCCTGTTGAGCACCTCCTCCTCCTTCCAGCCACTGGAATTCTTCCCAAACTTGTACACCAGCCGTCGCCCGTCGACTCTCTCCAGGATCTCCCGTTTGTAGTAGTATCTGGAGGAGAGGCAGGAGGAGTCAGGCTCTGGGTGCAGACCCATGTGCTGGGAGCTGCCGTGAGGGATCGGGGCTGAGCCCGGCTGGGTTTGACCCAGCCCGTCGGGCAGGTCTCCCGTGGGGGCAGAGGAGGGCACTCACCGCATGGCTCGGCTCAGCTTCTCATAGGTCATGCTGCTGTTTTTCTTCTTCTGGCCCCAGAGCTGAGCCACCGCTTCTGAGCGCAGGAACTTGAAGACACCCTCCCGCCGGTCCTCCCACTTCATCAGCCCCTCGTTCAGCTCAGGGTGAATCAGGATGTCCCGGATGAACTCCCATAGGTGGGTACCTCTCGGGGCTGGAAGAGGAGAGCAAGCTGTAGAGGAGAGAAGATCCTGCACTTTGGATCTCCCTGAACTGCCCTGCCAAGGGACACGGCCAGCAGACACGGCCCTTCCTCCCATCTCCCCGCCGTGCAGCCGCGCTGGGGGAGGCAGCCTGAGCTCCCGGACTGGGGGATCCACGTACAGTGCTTGCTCTTACGGCTCTCCAGGCAGCCTCTGCTCTCCTTGCTCAGCTTTCGGGGCCGTCCCCGTTTCCGCTTGCCATGTTTGCTGTCCCCTTTCTTGCTCGCTGTAAAGCCATCTGCGCACAGACGAGGGGACACATTACACCGAGCGGAGCCTGCTGGGTTGCAGGCTCCCTCAACAGAGAGAAACAGACCCAGGGCACACCGAAAACCAGCCCCCTCCCTCCTTCCCAGTGTGAGGATGGATGTTCAGGTGTTGGTCCTAAATCATTGCCAGATGGGATGTGCTCTGCAGCTGCTGGAAGGGCCTGCGACCTGCCCTCCTCTCCCAGCTCCAGGTGGGAAGCAAACAACTCACCATCAGGGAAGAGCTTTGCTTCCATGGGGTCGAGGTCGAGGTCACTTCCACCGGAGTCCTGGGAGTTGGGGCTGTGGGACATCACAGGCCCTGAGAGGCAAAGGGACAGGGCTCAGGCTGCCAGCTGCTGGCATCTGGAAACGCTTCCCCCCCCCGCCCCAGCCCCAGCAGGCAGCCTGCTGCAAGACCCAAACCTGCCCTTGGCGGTGGGGGCAGTTCTCCACTGGTGCCCCAGATCAGCGCAAGTGAAGACAGCCTTTCACTGGGCAGGACACTGACCTGAGACATCAGAGCTGCCTGGGGACATGGCACCAGGCAAGCAGGTGAAGTCTGTGGATAAGAAAGGGTTTGTGGGCTTCATGTCCTCCAGGGAATCCTTGGCACATGGATTTCCCAGCTCTGGAAGGGGCAGAGAAGAGAAGAGGGCATTAGTCCTCCCTGCATCAACATGTGGTCCCTGGGGAAAAGGCTTGCCCAGGGCCCCTCTCTTACCCAGGTGGCTGGAGTTCAGGAAATTCTCCTGGGAAGTTGCATCCTCTTTTTCCAGCAAGTCGATGATCCAGTTCAGCTCATCAGAGGCTGCAGGGGTGGGGGGACTGGGATTAGCAATGCCTGTTTGGTATGGATGGCAATGGTGCATACTGGGGGCTGACCCAGCCCTGCGTGGGCTCTGGCCTGTGCCCCCATGTCCCCCTGTGCAGCCTCCCCAGTGAAACCTCCCCCTGGCAGCCCTCTGCAGTGCCAGGGAAGTCCTGGGCTGGTGAGGGGGGCCTCAGCTTTATTCTTCAAGCTGCCAGGCCTGGGGAGGAAGGGGACATGGGGACACTCACTGATCTCATGCAGGCGGTCGTAGAGCTCATCCCCCAGAGGCCCAAAGATGAGGCGCATCTGGTCCCTGGTGCAGTGGCAGAGGGCATGTCCATCCATGTTGCAGCAGGAGAAGTCAATGGAGCTGGCATCATACTTGTTCTTCTCTACGTGGTAGCTGATCCACTCCAGCACCTGCACCTTGGTCCAGAAGTATGGGAGCTCGCTGAACCACTCCGGCTTGTCTGCAAGGGATGGAGAGCGGGGCTCAGGGGCAGGGCGCTGGGTGCCACGCGTGGGCTGCCAGCTGCAGTTGGGCACCAGGTCCGCTCCTGTGGAGATCATGTGGGGCACAGTGGGTCCTGTGCTTGAAGGGCTGTGGGACTGACAGACGCTTAGTGGCTGCTCCCAGGTCGCCTCGCTCTGCCCTGCTCCTGTCCTGTGGGACAGCACGAAGCTGAGGCTGCCCCCACCGTTGGTTTCAGTGCCATCTGTCCTCTCCATGCTGGGATCCGCCCTGCTCTGCTGGTGTGTTCCCTGTGCCGCCCCATGGCAGTCCCACTGGTGGAGTGAGGACCCCCACACCACGACTGTTACTTCCAGGATGCTCTCCTGGAGACCCCTGGCAGCCCATCCCCTGGGACGTGCCGGGGGAGGAAAGCAATGATTCGTTCATCCCCTGCTTGCAGCTGATGTGCTCCAAGCAGCCACACCTTGTGCCACCCAGGGTCTCCTACAGCAACCCTTTAGCTAACACACTCCTGGGGAAACTAAGGCACGGTAGGAGCTGTTGACCTGCCCCAGTGGGACAAGGACCTTGCAACACTTTTCCAAACCTTGTGTGCTGGCTCCCCTGGGCAGCTACTGCCGCTCCCCTCATCCTACCTGTGCTCTGTGCCAGGGGCTGGCTGGGGGGGAGGCTCAGCCCCAGGGTGCTGTCATCCCCAGGATGTCCCAGCATGTCCAAGGTTGGCTGCCCCTCGTCCGGCTGGTACATGGCACTGATGTAGTTAGAGAAGATGTTGCTGATCTCACAAGATCCCGCCATCAAGCCCTGTGCCAAGAGATGACAGTGAGCCCCGGCCCCAGAGACGCAGGGGGACCCGAGCCCGCAGCGCCTGCAGCCCCCCAGGGCCGGGCTGGGTGAGGCTGGGCTCTCCCTCCCTCCACCCGTCGTCACCACCCAGGTCACTTCTGCAGAAACATCCGCCCAGCAGCCGCCGGCCGGGGCTGGGGCCTGACTCACCACCGCCCCGGGGCCGGGAGCAAGGGAGGCTGAGCCGGAGCAAACCGGGGACACGGTCACCCCGCCTGCCGAGGAGCCGTCCCCAGCCGCCTGCCCCACCAGCCCCCCTGGCAGCCACAGCAAGCAGGCGGCCGGCCGAGGATTGCCATCCTCCGTGGGGATGGGCATTATCCAGTGCTCCCCCTGCCCCACTGCCCACTGCAAGGACTCCAGTGCCAGCAGATCCAGGACTCTCAACCAGCCAGTCCCAAGAAACACATCCCAGTAACTCTGCAGCCAGAAGGGGACCAAGCCTCTGCCCAGCTCTTGTGGAAGAGCCAAATCTTGCTGTTTGCTTGACAAAACCTGGGGGTCCAGAGGGGTGTCCCTCCAGACTGCTGTCCCCTCGAAATGTCTGGGAGAAGAGGCGTGTGGCAAGGAAAGCCCAAGCGCATCCCTGGCGAGCGTGAAGATGCGCAGGGAGAGGAGCAAAGCAGCTGTCCTGGGCTGGGGGACATCAACAGGCCCCGGGCGAGAAAGCTTTGGTACCTTCTGCGATGGCAATCCGGGAGTGCAGCTAATCCAGAGCGCAGCGAGGGGAGACGGAGCGCCCTGCCCGGCCGCTAGCCACGGCTCATGGGCCCGGGGGAGGCTGGTGCCGATGGATGGGCAAGCCCTGCCCTCGCCTCCTCTTTTATAGCACGGGCGGCGTAACGCGATCTGGCGGCCCGAGGGGAATTCCAGCCCGAAACGTTCATGCTCCCAGATCCAGGTGATTTGCATAATATGAACCACCGGGTCCCAGCCCAGTGCTGCCTTGCCGGGAAATCTGGGTTGGCCAGTTTAATCATTGTCAGAGCCCTTGCCCTGCCGGTGCCCAGAGTTTCACCCACACCAGCTTCGCGAGGTGTTTTCTTCCCTGCCGTTTGCCCGACCGGTGTTTGTTTGCTCACAGCAGCCGCAGGTTCACTCGGCTCCTGCTGCCAACAAACACACCCAGAGGGGCTGGAGCAGCCCCGGGGACCGCTCATCCCTGCCCGGGGGCTCTGCTGTCGCTGCTCAGGGTGCCCACCTGGCCCTGCTCCGGCCGGCCGGCCCTGACGCCCAGCGGGTGCCGTGGCCATGCTGGGAGCGCAGGCTCGGTCCCTGCCCAGCCTGGCACGGGCACAGGCACGGCTTCTCCCGGAGCGGGGGGGACTCGGTGACCAAGCTGGGCAGATGCTGGGAGGTGATCCAGGCGGGGGCAGGCGGTCCGCAGGGGGTTGGAGCAGAGCGCAGGCAGGTGCCCGAGCATTGCTGCTCTCTGTTAGGATGGGTCGAATTTTGCCCGGGGGGGGAAGGTCTGGGACAGGCTGCGGAGCCGTGACAGCCCGCTCCCTGCCATTTCACAAGCACCTGGCACAAGCACACACGTACACTCACCCGAGGCACATGCCAAGGGACAAGGCAGGGTCATGAGATGTATTTGGAGAACTTTCTGGTGGTTTTTGCCCCTCTGGCTCTTGGGACAGCTACATGGGACCCTGTCTGGGTATGTTCATGCTGGTTTTAGCCATTTGCTGGCAAAGGAGCCCCATGCCAGTCGAAGCCAACACCTTGGCACTCATTTGCCTGGTGCTGGTACTTTGCTGAGCCAGCCACATCCACGCCACACATGGGCTGGTGCAAACCCAGGGCACTTGTGTGAGCAGGGCACACTGGCGTCACGCAGCCGATTCTAGGTCCTTGACACTTTATCCTGGTGCCTGGCAGCAAACCATCTCAAGTGAGAAGGTGCTGACAGACTGTAGTAAGCGTGGATGCTCTACTTTGGCCCAC
Source organism: Pedionomus torquatus (assembly GCA_013398155.1). Taxonomy (NCBI): domain Eukaryota; kingdom Metazoa; phylum Chordata; class Aves; order Charadriiformes; family Pedionomidae; genus Pedionomus; species Pedionomus torquatus. The sequence continues at coordinate 2,110 of VZRU01016883.1, read as the reverse complement.
GGGCCAGTGAGAGAAGGGTGGCTGCATGTCCCATCCCCTTGTCATGTCACCCTGGCCTGCCATGCCGTGATGTGGCCCCAGGGCAGGCAGGGCCAGCATGCCAGCCAGGAGGCACCGGGTCACACTAGCTGATCACCTGCCCCAGCTTCATTCCTCCACGACGCAGTCATGAGTGCTGGGTGCTGCCAGGCCCTTTTGTTTCCTGGGCAGAGCACCCCAGAGCGCACAGGGTTGTCACCCTGCTCAGGGAGCAGCCCTGCCATTGCTGCCACAGGGCAAGCCAAGGCCACCGGGGACAACACTGGTGCTGGGCAGATACAGACCGAGCTCAGCCCAGGGACCCGGCTGCCCAGCTGGGCTTCCAGTGCTTGTGGTTAGAAACCTGCCCCTGAGGACCCACTACTGAACTACAGATGCCTCTGTCAGCTCTGTACCATGCCCAAGGCCACGGGGCAAGGGGTGATGGGGAGGGCAATGTAGTATTTAGGAGTCTCCTGACCAAGTTCTGCCCAGCCCAGCCACGGCTCTCCTCTGCCCCGGGGGGATCTGATTGGATGTCCTTTGGCATGGACCATACTGAGCATCTCCTTTCCCATGTCCCCCTTCTCTGTAGACCCACAGCAGACCCTGGGAAACTGCCGTGGTCAGTCCATGCACCTGGGCTGTGGCCCCAGGGTTTAGGAGCCAGGAGGCCAGTGCACCCGAGCAATCCTCCCCAGCTCCCTGCAGGCACGGTCCAGCTTCACTGACCCGGAGAAGTGGCCTTGTTGCCCGTCTGCTTGATGATGTGCCACAACCCAGGCCCTATAATGGGCCATGGAGAGATCACAGTGGTAGACACTCCCGGGATGTGCTGACACTGTGCCAAAAGCATCAGGGAGCGTAGGTCTCTCCATGTGCCCCCATGCCCTGGCCAAAGCTGCAGTGCAGCAGCAAGTTGCTGGATGGTGCCCATAGGCCCCCCCTCAGCTGAGGAGCAGCCTCAGCACTGGTGGGCTCAAGGCAACTCCTCCTTGAGCCTGGGGGTAGGATGAAGAGGGCTGCCATGGTCTTGTCATCAGGGGGTCTCGGTAATGTGTCCCTGCAGTCCCTGTGCTGCTGGTCCAAACTAAGGGCAGCCTCAGGCGTGGGAGAAGCCTGGCACAGGGTGGTCCCAGCCCCAGCTTGGTGTCTTGCGGCAGCAAGAGAAAGGTTGTTATGAGTTTGGCGTGAGGTGGTGACACGGGGTTTGGCAGGAAAAGGTGTCTGTGGTAGAGTGGCTGACTGGGACACCAGGCAGGAGGGATGTGGTACTCCTGCCACCTGCCCTGCCAGGAGTAATTGGGCCTGTGATACCGCCACGCGTGTTGCCCCCACAGATCCTGCTTGCCTTGGCAGCACCAAGAGAAGCCGTGCTACAGGGTGATGCAGGGACTGGTATGGCTTTGGGTACTACCAGCCCTCCAGAGACACTGTTAGGGCCAGTCTGGCACTGGTCTCAGGCCAAGCACTGCAAGGTGTGATTTGAGCGCAGGGGCAGCGCGCCCAGCTCTCCCCTGTGGTGGCAGCGGGGCGCGGGGTGCCCCGGGTGGGGAGCGGGGTGCGGGCCAGGAGGAACCACATCCGGGGGGGTCGGTGTGGGCACAGCCCGTGGCTGTCAGCTCCCTACTCAGCTGCTCCATCCGACCAGTTTAACCAGTGCTAGCTGGCTTGGAAAGAGAAAGTGGAGGTTGCCGGGCCGAGGAATTGGAGGTACAGCTCGCTGCCGCCCTCCCTGCCCTGCAGCACCTGGGGCTGGTTGGGAAGTGTCTTGGGGGCACAGGCTGGTGCCAGCATCGGTCACCTCTGGGCACTTAGTAGACCCCTCACTATGGGACCGAGGTCTCCTCCCCTCCACCACCTCCGGCTGCCCCATCTTCGGTGGGGGACCCCGCTGCCCCAGCTCTGCCGAGCCCCGGTGCCCACGGTGCCGCAGCCGGGGCTGCCACCTGCCGGCTGTCCCCTCGGGCTGCCAGGCTCCTCCCCAGCACGGGATGGGTAGGTGCCCTCTTGTCCCTAGGGACCCCCAAGCCCGCGCCCCACAGCACCGGCGCCCTGTCCGTAAGGGGACCCCTCCCTAAGGGGGCCGATG
>VZRU01016882.1:0-16167 GCA_013398155.1 Pedionomus torquatus | reverse complement strand
ATTTTTTTGTTTTTTTTTTTTTTTTTTTTTTTTTTCACTATACGTGAAACAGGAAAAGCAAAGGGGATTCCCCACCCCAGCTGCCCTACGAATTGAAACCTCTTTCTAAGGACCGGTGGGTGATATAGATGAGGCTGTCACCCATGCTCTTTATCAGGAAGGAAAAATTTGGATAGAGAGAGAGAGAAGTATTATTCCAAATGTTACATGACTTTTTGAAGGATGTGTGTGCCGCGAAGCTTGTTTTTCTGCTGCTTTCCCTGGCTCCGTTGGCTGGTCCGACAGACATCAGCTCTGTTTGCAGGCCTTCAGCCTTAGACCATGCCGGTGTTGGAAGGAGGTTTCTCGGGGAAGGTTTGGTGGCCGTTGTGCCATCTGGTGGAGAAAGGGTTTTTTTGCATCTACTGCACATAAAGAAGGCCTCTTGGAAATAAATGGAGAGTTTCTAACAACCCACTGATGCCGCTGTAAAAGCAGGGCGCAAACTAACCCCTGCCTGCAGCTGAAGGAGCCGTGTGAACGAGTGTTCTGTGCTTTGGCTGGTTGCAATGAAGTATTCATATCTCAGTTCTCTCTTATTAATAAATCTATCAGTGATCTGCCTCCAGAGAAAGCAAGTGCCTGGACTTCTTGGCATTCCTTCATTCAGCTGGTTTCACAGAGTCCATTTAGTTTAATCAACCCTGCCATTTAAAAATAATCTTTTTCGCTGTCATCGCTTTGATTCTTTGCATTTTCCTTGGCAGTTTCTTCTGCCTTTCTTTGTGTACCTGGAGAGTCAGGCAGGCGCTGGGCTCTGATTTCTGACCCGCTTTTTACTTATCTTAACACCGCTTTGTTCAAATGAGGCCAGGCCAGAGGGGACACAGCACGGTAGAACACCTTGAGAGAAATACACCACGGTAGTGGCACTCACAAGGGAAAAGTCCCAAGTCCACCGTTGTGGGTCTGTAAGATATTGCTGCACCCTCTCCTGGCTGTCAGGAGACGGGCTGCAGTTTCCTCCCGTAAGTAAAACAAGCCTCCCACAAAGACAGCTCGAAGTGCACCGCTGTAAGATATTTGAGAGCACAGGTATTCTGGCTTTCTGTAACAAAAATGGAGTTTCAAGAAGATTCAGGAGAATCATTGTTCTCCCCACTATCTATTGAAGAAGGTCCGGTAGAATACAGACCATCCCTTTTAGCAGGTAATTGCCTATCCTGATCTTTTAACTCATTTGATGCAGGAGATGCCCACAACATCTATTTTCTTCTTTCTTCCCCGATGGGATGTAGGTAAAGTTGCCCAAATCATTGACTTTTGGGCCTGTCTTACTTTCTTCTGATCTCTAATAATTTATCTACTTTACCTGCTCTGCTTAAAGAAACCTGTCGGCACCGAGGCTTACTGAGCTGCAGAGCCACACTAAAAGGGTTGTGTTTAATGGTGAGATAGTGAAGATTCTCTAATTTAATAAGATTCTATTCTTCAAATAATGCAATGAGATTCTATTACTTGCTAGCAAAAGTAATGAAGATTGTGCAATTCTTTGGTAGGCATGCTGCTTCAGAGATCTCTTCCCATCCACCTCTTCCCTCCTCTTGCTGCCACTTCTCTTGTAGTGGCACAAATCTTTGCACAGCTGTGGCGTAAGTTGGCTAAAGTGATCTGGCACACCTGAGAAATAATGCCCTTTTTTTCCCCCCCCTCTTTTTCTTCCTTCTACAGGTTATTCTTCAGCCAGCTCAGCTCCCTGAGGTAGTCCTGAGTAGCTACACAGCGATAGCAGGTGACAGGTAGGCAGGGGGAAAAGCAGGATGTGCTTCAGCTAGTGCTTAGGCAGCAGCACTGATGTTTACAGAAGGCTTGGCTGATCCCAGAGCACCCCACTGCAAAAGAGAGATGTCCCGTTCCCTTCCTCTTCTCCTCTGCTGGCTGCAAGCTCTGACCGGGAGGCCTTTTTTTTTGAAAGCAGCGTGGTGTTGGTTTGGTTGGGCCAGGCTGGGTGGCTGGGTGGTGCAGCTGAGCCCAGGGAATCTCTCACTGAAACAATGTCCTGAGCCCATCTAAGTGGACCCCCCCTTAGTGAAACAATGGCCTTGCCAGGAGCTGTGCATTCCTAGCCAAGTATCTCTTTGAGCTGGCTTTGGCTCGTTTGAGGACAGATCAAACTGAGTCAACAGCAGGATATTTACATTTATTTGCTGCTAGTATATCAGCTTGATTTATCGTGCAGTCAGATGAGCAGGAGGCATCACAAGGAAAGCAGCAGGAACACACAGCTGGAAGCAAAGAACTGGGGGTGGAAATGGGGAAAGAACCCCTTCTGAAGGCAGGGAATTATTTAGCAGTCTTTGCCTTATCAGCTAACCACACCTTGGATGCCCTGCCATTACCTGCAGTATCAGGTATCGGTGCTGATAAGCCCCTGCTGTATCTCCTGGGATAGAACTAGGTCCGAATTCCTAGAAGTCTCCCTCGGGTGTTACTTAGGGAGATATAATGAGTACACTTTACCAGGGCTAATTACTTTAGCTTGGGCTAGCCAGCTTTTCCTTTGTTGCAAGGGAGCTGAAAGCCCTCTTTACAAAATGAAACTGTACTGATGAAGACGCTTCTGGTGGGAATTCGCAGGCCATTCTGCTTTATAGCCCACTTGCTCTGTACTTGCTGAAGCTGTTCTCTGTGAAAGTTTCCTTGGAAATTTACATCTTGACATCTGTAGAGAGCGTGTTTCAGCTGTGTATTTTGCATTCCACTTGCGCAGATATTACAGGAATTTCCTTCGTCACAGCAAATACACGCATTTTACTGTGGCAACTCTTTTTGATAAAAGGCTGAGAGGTGAGACCCTCTTTCACCTTGTGGCTAATCTTTCCGTTGCTTTCAAAGCTTCACCCCCTACACAGTTGCAAAATTATGATCTTGATATTCCCTTGCCTACCAGCAGGCGTGGTGTGCTGCTGCTATTACAGCTTTGATCAAGCAGCTCCAGCAAATAGAGTTGCTCCAGCTCAAGACATCACTTCCCTCTGCTGTTGAATGTACTTGGCAGATCTTAGGGTCGTTGCAACACACTGACACAACTGGGTGGGTTCTGTTCACAGTCTGGCTCGTTAAACTCTTACTCAGATGATCCCATCCAAGAAGGACCACGGCACGGGCACACATTCCCCTTTGCTGACACAGATGGGGAATGAAAGAGGAGAAGCCACAAGTCGCTGGGGAGCAGTACTGTTTCCCAGCACGGCCGGCGCGTGCACACGAAATGAGAGTCCTTTTGGTGCCTGCAGCCATACAAGTATTTTATGCAGGACCAAAGAGATGCTTAGTTTTATCTACACTTTATACATGCCTATCAGCCCTTCATCTTTGCCAGGGTTTGGTTCCAGTTTTCAGCGCAAGCAATGTCTCCTCAGAGCCCAGTGTCTCTGGCTGCTGCTTCTGCTACAACCCAATCCTGTCGAGCCACTTTTGTCTTTCCAGAAGTTAGTTTCCTTTCAGTCATTCCTAACCCCAGAACGTTAAATCCTGTTAGTCAATAACGAAGTTACATCCTAAATTAATTTCTTTACATATCTTTGCATGCATTGATTTACACTGATTTTTAAAAGGAAACTCCGGAGATGAGGGATCTGCTTATCTTGCTTTTACACTCAATGAAAACACAGAGAATACTGAACCACAAGATATGTAAATCCTGGCTTGCTTAGGGACAAGTAACTGATTAGAAAGTTAACTAGCCTTTAAAAATAATATCCCAATGATTTCTGTGACACCCTGTGAATTATTACAAGCTCTCAAATGTGTAAAGCTGTCTTCACAGAAACAGAAACAGCGGATGTAGTACAGACTGATTCAGCTAAATAGAGCACGCTGAAAAACAGGACCAATGTCCAAACCTTCCAAAGATCTTCCCTTTATACAGGGGACAAGGAGAATAGAGTTGCCAGTCCACGGAGGCTGCAGAGGCAGGCAAGGAGCCACTGAGGGTCTGAGCCAGGCAGTCTCCCGAAGACTTCAAGACCTCTTACGGGCACATAAATACATTGTGGAGTGCTTGAGGGCTTCTGGCTGAGAGGTTGGTAGCTGTACATGAAAACAGGGCTTTCTCACTATTTTGTTTGTGTGAAACCTTCCTCTTCGAAACCTATGTTCTGAGGCAGGGCATGAGGACATTACTGGAGCAGGTTGCCCAGAGAAGTTGTGGCTGCCCCATCCCTGGAAGTGTTCAAGGCCAGGCTGGATGGGGCTTTGAGCAACCTGCTCTAGTGGGAGGTGTCCCTGCCCATGGCAGGGGAGGTTTAGACTGGATATTAGGAACGATTACTTTACCGAAAGCGTGGTCAGGCACTGGAGCGGCCTGCCCAGGGAGGTGGTGGAGGTATCCCTGGAGGTATTTAAGAAGCGAGTAGATGTGGCACTTCAGGGCACACTCTAGTGGCCAAGATTCTAAGGAGTGGGTTGTGGTTTTGTGTATAGTTGGACTTGGTGATCTCAGAGGTCCTTTCCAACCATAACAATTCTGTGATTCTGTAACTAGATGATCTTTAAGGTTTCTTTCAACCTACACCATTCTATCATTCTGTGATTACACCTGGACTCCTGAAAGAGGTGCCTCCCACCCTGCCCCACTCCCCTCAGTCCTGTTTCTAGCCATACAGTGTCACTCTTCTCCCTTGTCCCAGCACTGACACTTGCCTGCCCTGCACAGTGGGCCATCAACTTGCCCTTGGAACCAGTCATGGCTACTTGGCCTTGCAGAGCATGGGATGAATCTCCCAGCTCCAGCAGATCAAGGGGTAGAGGTGAGTGCCCAAGCTGTGTTCATGGGGAGGAGCAGCACACGCGCCTTTACTCAATAACACATACCTTTAAGCAGCAACATGCCATTCCACTGACTGCCACCTTATGAAAAGCGTGCTAAGAGCACGTCTTTCACTATATCTGCTAGTTTCCCAAAGTTTCTGATTTCCAGGCTACCTGTATTTTAATTTCGCTCTTCAGCATCCAGGGTGAGGTTTGAATGACACCCAAGTACAGCTGGTTCTGTAATCTTGTCTCTAGTTCTATAAAAACAACTTGCTGTGGGTGCTGGGGACCCCCAGCTCAGTGGCATCCTCCCATGTGCCCGTCCACTCTGCTGTTGGCTGGACCTCACCGAGACTGTAGGTTTAGGGGTACAGAATGTTCCCCCCCAGTAAATTCAAAGCTATCCCTGAATCAAAATAGCCTTTATGGGAAAGTTTTGCTTGGGCCTTCTTAGGGAAAAAAAAAATCTACTACATCTCAGAAAAGCTGAAGAAGTGGGTCTCTGGGGAATGATTCTAGGAAAAAACAACACATTGGTGCGTTGTTACTCCTGATCAGAAGAGCCACCTTGCCACTCTGAAAAGTGAGATATATTTTCAGAAACGTACCATAATTGCTGAAGGATGTATGACCACCACTGTCAGTTTCTCCTCTCAACTGGATTAAGAAGAAGGAAGCCAGTTTTTGACTAACCACCACAAGCGAATGCATTTAACAACTAAACTACCTCAGATTCTGGAAGACCTTAACTTTGCCTTTCCACTCCATGGAGAGAAGTGCTTTATTTCCAAACAGTCGATACCGTGTAACACCCGTGGCTTTTTCCATTCAGCTGAGAGATAGAAACCCGAGTTGAGTCACCACGTGCACATGTAGATGTGATTCATCTGCAGTCTATCTTATTACGAGACCTTAATCAAAGTTTTAATATGCAAGTTCAGTACATTCTAAACCAAAACCTATTCAATTAGTTATGCAATAGAGGAAAAAAAAAAAAGTGTACAAATGGTTTCTTTTCCCCAAGACTAAGGAGGACTAAAACATTATGAACAGAGGAAGGAAGCAGAACAAGAAATCAGTTTCTTTGTTAAACAGCAGACCTAATTTAGTTGGAGACCCCCCCCCGCAAAAAAAAGTCAATCTTGTCAACTCTGCAGCTTCATTCCTGGCAAGGCTGTGCACGTGCCATCCGCCCTTAAGTACAATTGAAAGGGAAGGAGTTCACGCTGACAAACCTGGCCCTGCTTTTCAGATGCCTGATCGTGGAGTTCAGCATCTAAACTTAGACCTTATATTTAAAAACCTGCCTAGATGCACATGTAGCGTACACTCCTCTCAGTTGTTTCCGAGTCTGCTGGCTCTTTTCTGTTTGTTTGTTTTTAAAATCACAACACCTCTGCTCCCAGCAGCCACGACTACTCCGTGGGCTTCGCCCCATCAGAACACATCTTTAAACAAGTTTGCCTCTGCTTTGTAAGAAGGTAAAAAATACAACACTTTTCTGTGCCAAGGGCACGAAAAATTGCTTTCTTATGCTGCGTGTTTCAATCAGAGTTCCCCTCCCTTCACTTCCTGGATGTGACACAGCCGTCCACAGTGATAAAAATAATGCTGCTCTCTTCTGACACACTGCTACCCACCATGTGCATCCTGCACGTGGCGCTGGACTTCTCGGAGCTCCTTAAATATGGCCATCTGCCTTCCAGTAAGAGGTTTGCGTTCGTATCCCACGAAGCCACTAACAAATCAGAATGTATCCTTGTAATGCTAATCTTCAAGCAACCTTCGGATCATCCCCACTACTTGCCTTCTAAACACATAATTTACTTTAATTCCATTTTTTTTAATCTGCCCATGTCTGTTCCTGCCTTTCCATTAAAAAGGCAGCATATTGTGCTATTAGGTACCGGGCTACTGCAGCTGGGAAGGCACGTGCAACTCCTCAGCTGGCAAATTACCTGTTAATTCAGGCTAACCTGAATCAGCCTGTATTTTAAGCAATTCTGTTTGTTTGTTTCCTGTTGTTTGTCTTGTTTCTGTCTGGATTGGAAGGCAGTCAAGGGTCTCTAGGTAAAAAAAAAGCAATACGGTCAATATACTTATGTGAGCAGTGAATATATTTATGTCTCAATTTCAGAGTTCCCTAAAATATGGCATAATTATACTTTATACAGAAAGGGCAGACTGAAACAGGAAAGGGAGCTTTATTATGCACCTACTGAAAGGAAATGACAAGGATTAAAATTTGAAAGGATTAGTAACTGCCTCGTTAACTAAAGCAATCAAAGGGATCACATTTTCCCTTTAGTTCTTGTTGTTCTGCCCATTTTAACTGTAACCCTTTGGGCTGGGTCACAGTCCCTACAGCAGTTACACAAAGCTGTTGATGGGGTAGGTTCTGCTCCCCAGGGTCCATTCGACCCTTCAGCTACTGGAGGAGGACAGGAGCACGCTCCGGGTCAGCGAGAGGAAAGCAGGAACAGTAACTCCAGAGAGACAAGCTCTGCAGGGAGAGGTGACGTGTTTTCATTGGACCAACCGATACGGCTGAAAAAAAGCAGAAAGGCTTTTGGGAACACAAACCCTTCTTCATCCAGCCCAGCATCACTGGGCAAAGGGGAGGTGGAACAATAGCTCCCTTCTCTCAGGAAGCTGAACCATCGCTGTGGGATGAGTCTGGAAAAGATTCTGCAGTGAATCCAACTTTTCTCCCATGGCATTTCTATTTTCATTTTTTGTATTATTTAAAGCTAGTTTAAATTTGCCGACTACTGCGGCACAGCAAGAACTCGTACAATTCAGCTCTTGCACTCTTTGCAACACCTGGCTGGAGATAAACCCCCACCCCTCCCCGCTGCTTGGCACAGGTCTTTTTGCTAAGACATCTCTGTGTCTTAGAATAGGATTTCTCATTACCCAAGATTATATTGGCTCCTGCTGATAGTTTTTCACTTTGTGTTCTTAACCTTCTGCGGCTGACATCCCAGTCATCTTTTGCAGCAACTGAGCTGTCAAACAGAATGCTGAGACGGCACCGAGAGAGCACACCAGCAGGAGGAGAGTGAATTTGTGCGGAGCAGAAAACTGGGGCTTTTTGACATCTACCTGGTTACAACGGCAGAGAAACGGACAGAAAAAGCTGCATCTTTACAGTTAGAAAAGTAACATTCTCGTGCAACACAAAACATATCTTCGCTACAGATCCAGTCTACCTTTCCTTTATTCAACAGCCCTTTTTTTTTGGTTTGTTTTGTCATTAAACAGGGAAGTTGGGTTGCCAATGGCTACTGTAAAATTTTAAGAGGAAAAAACCCACAACACAAGCAAACGTCTGCAATCCAAACTGTTTTTCAAAAAATCCAGTAAGACACCAACTATATAACTGGCAGCAAAACAGCATCTTGGGAGAAAAATCTTTATGAAAGGTGATTTGAGGAACACTAAGGCCTGCTCTCTGAACTCCCTGAGACTGCAAGCCTCAGGTTTTTTGTTAAAAGCAAGACGACAACAAGCTCTCTCATACATCCAAGTGAGATGCCTTTTTCCCTTCCAAAGCAGGTTGGTGAATTCCAGGCTGCTATTTCCAAATCACCGCTAAATACATTCACAGCACAAAGACCGTTTGGTAGCACAGTATTGCTCAAGAGCAAGCCCCTCCTCAGCAGCCTAACTGAATAAATATATATGCCAGTTATGAAATCCATCATTACCTTTTGATAGTTTTGCAGAAGACGTGACAAACTAGACATGGGTTAGACATTAGCTGTACTCCAAAATGCTATAAAACACTCTTCTGAACCTCCTGTTATACAAGACATATTAAAAATGAGGTTTTTATCTTGATGCTACACCAGCACTGACTACCACTAGTATTTCTGAAAAAGTTTAGGTAGCCCAAACAAGGCTTTAATGTTGCTTTAGCCCTGGGCCATCCCTGGGCATTCATTTCACGAGGGTATACTCCTGCTGAATCACAGCTCTGTCTCCAAGGTAGACCTCCAGCAAGACAAACCTCCTTTTCATACATGTAACAGCAGCAAAACGCTCTCCTTCAGCCTCCAGCCTGAGAGCGCGGCTGCTCGTTCACCAACAGGAAACCTCCTCTGGCACAGAGTCCCCCAGAGCCTGCGAGAATTTAGCAAATTGCACAAAACCGGACACAAAGTCTGTCAAACACATGGCGAGTTCCCAAAGTTAAAGGTAACCCAAAGCTTTGAACCGAGTATCTGTAAGCGAAGGCATACCTCCAATTCCTTTGGGGAAAATGAGAAAAACTCCTGTATGTTGTTCTAAAATCTTTGCAGGGACAAGGCTAGCAAAGACAACTTACCACCAGTCACTCGTATTTTAATCAGAGCCATCTGGATCTGCTCTGACTTTTAAATGCCACCCCGGTACCTACGCTAGCTCTTCCACTGCAACTACATTCATGTTAGCTTTTTAAAGGAAACACAAACACAAGCAGCAAAGCGCTTGGTAGCGAGAAGGGACCAGGTTACTATCTAATTACCACGGTTTAGTTAGTATGAAGTACCATGAAAAGCTGAAAGCAAACACCGGGGTTGGTACGGCACGACTCCAACCGCGACGGCACGTACAAGGTGATGGCTACAGATTGTGAAAGATGGAAGTCTCTGATTACTCCTTCAGAAAAGCCAAACCTGAATGAAATATGAATAATTAGCAGGAAAACATTTAAGTGATATAGTTAAAACTACAATAAGCAAATTTCCCCACCAGGTTAGTATCAGTAATTTTTATTAAACTCCAGTCTTACCTCAGGATTTACAAGTCTGGCTAAGAAAGTTATCACAGTGCTTGCAGTAAAACCACCTAAACCAGAAGTTTTCCATTCCTTCTCTTGGCCGTTTTAGAATCTTCTGACGAAAGACACCGTCCCCCCAACATAAATCCACATGTACTTGCCTGTGAAGGAAGGAGTTGGCTGGTGCCAGTTACCCTGGCCTGGCAGCATGACAGCTTTGCTTTGCTCCTGCCCTCCCTCCCCAGTACTACTGGGAGAGCATCTGGACCTCTCTGCTAAGGAGTGAGGGCTGGAGGAGACCGGAACATTCAGGAAGGACTTAGGTGGGGGAAAGAAAATGGTGAAGAAAAAGCCACAGGCGGCTTCTCAGCGGGCAAGCGTGTCCATACGGGACATGCGGGTCCTTGCCTTTGCCCAGGGGAGGGAAGGTGTGCAGCCTCCCTTGTTTGTGTCACGAGTTCAGCCCCGAAACACACAAACTCCTTGCCACAGTTACACAGACAGAAATTCAAGCGGCACCATTTTGGCTCATACACGCCCAGACCCCTGAAGTGCAAGCAATTCTAGCAGAAGATGAAAAAAAAAAAGACGGGAGCAACTGTTCTTCCCTGCAAAAAGCAGGGATCAGTCAAGTGACTAAAAATTTATTCCCACCCTACACACGGTATCCAAAGAAACAATACATACAAAGATCTATTTATCCCACGATTACACAAGCCTCCTGGGTTTAATATTTTGAACCAGATGGCAAAGTTCAAGATACTTTATGCGTTAGATACAACAGGTAAATCTCAAAGAGAGTTCTTGAATGCATGAAAAAAATCATGTCACTGAAGTGACCTCCACGACTTACACATTCCAGCAACAGACTGTATTTATAAAGTATTATTTTAACGATCATTAATTTTCTCGTGCAGATCTCCTTAAAGAGCCTTTTGTATTTTCAGACATGGTTGTTTTGTTCATTCTACCGCTTTTATTTACATCAATCTCATCCCAAACTTTGGTGTCACGCAGGCTTCAAATTCAGTTGTTGCTTTCTAACTGTAAGAGCCTTTACAGTCTATCTACATTTTAGAAGAACTTGTGCACAGCACAAATTTAGGCAAATGGCTTTCCCAATGGTACAGAAGGATATGCATCTGGAGATCGCCCTGTCTGAATGCACCTTTCAGTAGCCCAGGCTGAATTTTAAAACTTATCGTAATAGATTTATAAAAACGTATACAAAAAAAATTTCCTTGGACCAGTACAATGTCTAAGACACAGTTGGTAACGATGTGAAATTACTCGGGTATCTCTAACTCTGAAATTATATAGAGTATTATGGTGTAAACTTAAAAGTTATTTCTCTTTTATAAAAAAAAAAAATATTTCTCTGTATCAGGAACTCCATAACAGAATAAATAATTTACAAGCTTGAGGAGATCTGCATTGTTTCTTACACAAAGATTTATTACCTCTATTGTAAAAAAAGCCTAGAGGAACTAAGTATCATTTCTATCGGTGGGCATAAAACATAAATTTTGTTCAAATAATTCCCCTCTTTAAATCTGCTAGAGGTAGATGAAAATAAAAATAAAACAAGCCCCAAAATGTAAGGATTAAGATACTGCAAATAAATTCTAACCCTGCAAATCTAGTGAACATATGTTCTCACCAGATTTACTGAAAGCGGTTATTTTTTCTTTCTTTTTTTAAACAGAACAGCACTCAACTTCTTCCTTCCATGTTGTCAAAATCAACGCTCGGTACCGGCATAAAATAATTTTCAAAGAGTTCCCAAATTAGAGCAGAAGCAGGTCCCTCCTCATGCTCTTCAGTCACTTTGATGAGGTTTCCAGGGCCTGTCTTTGCTGAGTAACCGCTGTCTCCCTGGCACTGCCCAGGCAGCCCCTGCGCCTCCCTCCCCTGGAAAAAGGGGGGACAAACCTGCAGCTCCCACCGAAGGGAACTGTCAGAGAAAGGTGCAGGAGAGGGAGGTGGGATCTAGAAGCAGGGAGAGAGAACAGGGCAACCTTCACATCCGTTAAAGACTGTGACCTTTCTGAAGATTTCTCCAAGAATCTTTTTAGCATGGGCGTCTGTGTGCATGGGCTGCAAAATATCTGGCTATTCCCACAAAATTGGGAGATTTTATTAGGCTCAGGAGTATGTTCAAGTTCTCACATAAAGCCTTGGTTGTGGCATAGAGAAAATTATAAAGCAGTAACCGAATTTTCTAAAACATGAATGACTTCTCACGTTTTTCTTTTGGTCCATTAGGACACTAACTGTTTAGATCTGATTTCCTACTTTCCTATAGCTTGGCCATTGGCTTCAAGTTTTCCAACATCTCCCCTGGTCTCTCTCCACCTGTAATTTTATCTGCTTTGTTCAGCCAAAATCCATCAATGTGCTGAAGTCAAAAACATACATAAGAAACCATACAAGAGACAGGATTGAGCTCAGCAGCCCTTTTTAAAACTACCGAACGAAGTGTGTTTCCTCTTCATCGTTCACCAGACAAAAAGGAGGAAGCGTCACTACACACCAGAACATCTGCAGAAAAGTGCTTCCAAGTTTCTTCACAACAGTAATACTGGCATGATCACAAAGACAAGATTCCTCTTCTTTCTCTCTCTCTCTCTCTGTATTATAAACGTAGCTATCATGATCTCATTTGGTATGCAAAAAATATAATTACTTCGGTACAATTTCCATGGCAATTTGAAGTGCATCTTTTTCTCTTTTAAGTTACCATTTAGGTTTAATGAAAACAAAAGGATGGACTGAGATGGCAAACCCCAGCATTTTACATAATTCAGTTTGTTCGGTTTAGTTACAGAATAATGATCCTGGCAGTTAAACTAAACCCACAGATCTAAATAAACGAGGCAATTTTGTGCATTCCAGAATCAATGCATATTTAAATACTTGCTTTCCTTCGCAACATTACTAATTTCCAGAACCTCTTGCTTTACGGACGCTGAGCCAATTTACTCTTATTGCTTTCCTGCTCGCTAAGCTTGAAGTGGGTGTAAGCCAAAATGCCCAGCAACGTGCACAGAATCCCCAGGCCTTGATTAACAGACAGTGGATCCTTAAACAAGAGGCACCCTCCCAGGAGGGTGATGCAGAACTTGAAATGTCCGAACATGTTATACCTAGACCTCTGTTAAGGACAATAGCAAATACTGGGCTGCAAACATGATTAAGGGCCTGGAGCATCTCTCTTACAAGGAAAGAGATGGGCCAGTCTTTTCTCAGTGGTGCCCAGTGACAGCACAAGAAGAAACAGGCACAAACTTGAATATAAGAAGTTCTGTCTAAACATGGGGAGGAACTTCTTCACTTTGCGGGCGTCAGAGCACTGGAACAGGCTGCCCAGAGAGGTGGTGGAGCCTCCATCTCTAGAGACATTCAAAACCCACCTGGACACATTCCTGTGCAAACTGCTCTAGGTGGACCTGCTTTCGTAGGGGTGTTGGACTAGATCTCCAGAGGTCCCTTCCAACCCCATATCCTTTCCAACCCCAAGCATTCTGTGATTTTGTGATTGTCTGTAAATTGAAACAACTTGGAAACTTCATTAATTACATTCAAAGAATGCAACAGCATGTCACATTAACTTCAGCTCATATAACCTTCCTGCATCTTTGCAGCTGAAGAGCCATCTTACACTACAAGCCAACTGACACTTCCTCAAAGCAGTCCAAGTATGCGTAAATGTTCTTTATAGGTGTAAAGGTCATGCCAGTGGGTTAACTGCCATTATCTCTACAAACCCTGGACAAAGAAATAATATGTGCTAAAAACACAAACGTGCTTTTCCAGCTTCATCATTTAAGATAAAGCAGGCAGGTTACCAAACAGTTTTCCCACAGTAAATCAGCCTGAGTGAATGCTAACATAATTCATCTGGCAACAGGAGAAACAACTAATGTTACAAAGGATACGTGACAGGTGACGTATTTCCAATGATCCAGTAAATGGACAAGTTTACCATAAAGGCTATTATTCCAGACAGCAGTACCATGATCTGTGGATTAACGGAAAAAGTCAGTAACCTGACACGCTTTTGGCCATTTGTAGGTACTTTTCAGGTTATTTAGCTAGTTTCCTACGCAAAATATCAGGCAAGAAAAACATATGGAGAACAAAAATAGAAAGAGCTTCAAATCAGTACAGACATTGATGATGTGTACAAGTAGCTCAGGCTATGATGTCCATAAATATATACTGATATAACCAGAAGCCTTTTCTCTCAGTGAACGTTTAAAAGTGATTTGGAAAAACCTCGCTACTCATACACAAAGAGACAGCAATCCTTAGCTTTGAGACAAAATCTTATTTATGGCCACAACGTAAATATTTTGGAAAAATATCCTATTTCATTACTGTGCACTTGCTGTCCCACTCCTAAACTGCAGTGCTATGAGAAATGACCCACCACCGAGCAGCATCATCAGCACCGGTAAGAATATCTCACTGGCTCTTTTTTTGGACAAGAGGATAAAGACAGAAATTATAGCCCTCTTGGTGAAAATAAATTAGCAATTCTGAAGAACCACCAATGCTGGCATCCTCCATAGCAGAGAAGTTGAGAGTGTCAAAAGTGAGCATGCTTTTCTTTTTTCTGAGTGGACAGTAAGAGCTGGAACTAGGGCACTTACATACTTTTTAATCTATTACACTAGGGGAAGCTTCTGGATTTGGTCAGATTTTTCTGTTGTTTAGATGCACTCTAAACGGAAACAAGAATAAGCAGGGAAATCAGACTACTCTGGGAGGAAGTGGGGCAGGCACAACAAGTTTTTTTTTCTTCTGCACAGGCCCACCTTATCAGAATAAATAATTGGATAAAAATTAATTTAATGAAAAATCAGATCTCATGATTAAATCTAACTACACCAACAATGATTATTTATTTAAATAAAGTCAATAAAAGCCTTACCACAGCAGAAAGTGTCCAGGGCCCAAATATTCCTCCTTCTCCAAAGACTGGCTCAAAGAAGGGTATGATGAACAGCAACATCGCTGAGGACATTGGTGCCTGATAGTACAGCAACTGCATAGAGTTCACCTGCAACTCATGCTGCTTAGCTCCTACCCACTAAAACCAAAAGAGAAAGCTGTTAAGTGTGAGGGGAAAAAAAAACAGAAATGGAAAACTTGAGCAAAAGTAAACTGGCTACATACACAGAGGGAGTCTCATGTGGCCAGTACAAAGATTGTTGAGGATCATCTTTTACCTTTACCCAACTGGAGGCCCGTATGCTTGTCTCTTGCAAGCACAGAAGCCGTGAGGAGAAAATCCCACGCAGAGGCAGTGAAAAGCTGCTGAGTGCCTAAACGTGCCTTTTTCCACAGCCCAGGGAAAGTATTATCAGTATCATTTTAATATATTATATATACTGGGAGTGTTGGTGGGTGAAAAGCTGGACATGAACCGTCAAGGTGCACTGGCAGCCCAGAAAGCCAATGCATCCTGGGCTGCATTAAAAGAAGTGTGGCCAGCAGGTCAAGGGAGGTGATTCTGCCCCTCCGCTCTGCCGAGACTCCACCTGGAGTACTGCATCCAGCTCTGGAGCCCTCAGCACAGGAAGGATGTGGACCTGTTGGAGTGGGGCCAGAGGAAGGCAATGAAGATGAACCAGAAGACTGGCACACCTCTCCTACGAGGACAGACTAAGAGATATTATAGGCAAAAAGACGCACCTTTCTATTCTATGGAATGACATTTACTTTAATAATCCATAAATGACATTAATTGGTAATATGGATTCCAGCATATAAACTTTTTTTATAAATTTATAAATTTTTTATGTTTTGTTGCTTGTTGGTTTGTGGGTTTTTTTTTAAACTACAGAATGATTTCACTCAGGTACTATCATTTCTCCCAATACACACACCATTTCAGTATCCCTCTGCTCCACCTGCCCCAAAACAGGACAAGAGACCATTATTTATCACCCAGCACACTAGAGGCGCGGTACATCCCTTACAAAGAAATTCACATTCAAATTGATGATGACTGTAATATCAACGTGACAGGGGACTCTAATTTGGGAGGCTTTTTACAGTCACGGCTGATAACGAACTGGTCCTGAGCTGTTAGTACAATGTTACAGCCAAAAGGGCTAAAGTAGTTCTTGGATATATTGTTTTTTTCAATCATAATCAGCCAGATAGGTTCTACTGTATATATAATACACACACAATGTTATCATTGATACATATTAATGCACCCTCCAGACCTTAGACTGTGTATAGTTGAAATTGAAGGATATGGATAAAACGTAAACACCTCAAGGATAAAGCATGGGATTAACTGAAGGACTAGAAAACGTCCTTTCTAGGGAAAGGCTCAAATACACAGCACTTGTTTCAGCAAGGAGAAATTCTGTGCTCTCTAAAAAGTGCAGTTTTACTGACAAAACGACCTTCACCCCTTGGAAAGATGAGTATGAGCACGTTAAAGCCAACACCCTGATTTTTTCAGCACGGTCAATTCCTTACACAATATATACACCAGGGGGTGTGGAGGATTACCACAATGTGGGGTTCGTTTAAAAATAAATAATGAAGTATAGAGGGTTTCCTGGAAGGAAAGGTGCTGTTCAAGG
>VZRU01016878.1:2801-18118 GCA_013398155.1 Pedionomus torquatus | reverse complement strand
TTTTTTTTTTTTTTTTTTTTGTTTTTGTTGTTTTTGGTTTTTTTTTTTTTAATTCCACCTGTGACATTATCCAACTTTTAAAAAGGAAGTGTCTGATATATGACTAATTTATTTGAGAAGACATTTCTGGAGTGAAATATTTTCCCTTTTTAATAAGAAGATGCATGACTCATCACTGGTAAAGTAAAAAATGGTTCCATCATGCTTATGACTGGAAAACCAGATAATCTGTTATTTACTGTGATTTTTCTCCATTGTTACACAATTTGAATATATTCAGAAAGATAAACTGTATGTGTGGTTACAGACACTGGCATTCATGTAAGTCACCCATTGCTGTAGAATGACAAACATACTCCACCCTCATTACAACATGCTGTGGTTACTAGCCAAACATCTTTGCCTTTTCTGAAAAGGGTATATTATAAGAAAAGACCAGCAAAACAAATAATGCAAGGGGCCCTGAGGTATAGTTAAAATAATAAGAATTGTTAGAAAATATCACTCAATAGGGAAAATTAAATACTTAATGATTTTCAGAACACCTATAACCTCATACAAAGAAAAAAGATCACTGAAAAATGCTGGTATATAAAACTTTCTTAGTCAATGATTCTCCCCTGCTACCCCCCACACTGCACGTCTGCTGCTTGAATCACTGCATTCCAAGATAGTTAGAGGATATGCACAGTTTCTTCAGGGGGTTTCAGTCACAACGTTGCTGGCAATCAGAACTTTATTTGCAAGTGTTTCTATTCTACTGACAAGGTCAATTAGTCCAAGGAACTATTGGTTGTTCTGTCTGATAGCTCAGTGTATTTATTCAAGCAAGCACTTTTATAACCCACAATTGAATGCAGGCAGTTACCCTTGTAAACACAACTGTCCACAGGGATTTTCACTACGTTTTGGGCATGTAAAAGAAAAACATGTTTTTCTTCTCACAGTCTGATAACACATAAGTTTGATTACAGCTTGAATTTCAAGTGTGGGGTGTGTGTCTACTGTTCTAAATATATACATATAATCTATTGTACCTAAATATATGTATTTGGACCAATTCCTAGGAGCTAAATAACAGAGACATTTGATTAATCTCTATATGAGCTCCAAAAATTTGGTAACACTAAAGATCAGCATCTCTGCTCTATCAGGCATTAACAAGAAAAAAAGCTGTGATTTAAAAGAAACAAAGAGATGCTATATGTAGCACTAAGGGTTAAAGGCTACATAAAATGCCTTCACAAAAGCCAGAAGCACAGGGGTGAGGGGGTGTGGGGGTGGAAATCAGCTGCAGAAGTTGGTAGAGTTAAAAAAAACCAAACCAAACCAAACCAAAAAACACACAAACACAACCCCAAAACGGGGGGAGGACTATTCCATAGCTCTAGCTAGAATTTTTACAGCATGAAGACAAAACCCGACAGACTCTAATCTCACAGAACTTTTATTAACACATACATGTACTCCCCTCATACAAAAATCTTGCAAAGAATGTATTAATCATTTTTACTAATTAGGAATGGTAAAGGAGCTAGTCTAGGACTGCTGCTCTTCATTATTCATGTCTTCCCTGAACAAATCCTTCAAGGATAGAAAGAAGGTAAGAAACTACCATAGAAAGCCAGTAATCTTTCATGGCTGCATTCTACCATGTTGGATATTATTCAGACACTACAAAAATTGGAAAGCCTCCTGAAACCATTCGGGAAGTCTGAAGTACAGGAGAAAAATAACAGAGATAATCGATAAGGAAATATTGATTCCACAAAGCAATAAATTTGGTGAACAACACAGAAGTATACACAGTATATTAAAACTAACAGCTATTTAACTGATATTAAAGCACCACTGAAAACAAATAGCTTTCCTGAAAAACGTTACCAAGAAATGTTGAGTTAATGTAACACATCAATGAACAAATGGGAACACAAGTTTTAGTTTTAAGGACTGGAAGAGGGAGTGCTTTATCTGGGCTTAACTGAAGAAGGAACTTTATACATAAGTGAGTCTGGTGCACTATCTTTGTTGGGTTGGTTTTCCTTTTTTTCCTTTTAGGCAAAGGTAAATTACACCAGTGCAAATCAGGCAATTTTAGACAGAACTGACTCATTTGAACAGGTATGTCAAGCATTTACAATCTGGTACCAATGAGCATCACAATTACAAGTTTCAATCTGTCAGGTATAAACTAGACAACCTGATGTAGACTTTGACTTGCAATATTGATTCACTACCATAGATAATCTGCATAGACTACAAACAAATCACTCAACCTCCCTACAAAGTGACTAATACTGTTACCATTATACAACAATACATTATACAAGTATTCTCATCCTATATACTTCAGAAGAGCGTTGGAGAATACACTAATCTAAATTTGCAGTTAGTTTCCTATACTATGCTATACTTGCTATAAGGCCATAATTCTATCCCTACTTGTTTTAAAAACACAAATTAAATAAACAGTTCAAGTATTTGGCACTCTCCCTCTCACACACCCTGCTCCTGTCCACCCAAGAGAAGACTGGAATTTGTTTATAGTATTATAACACACTAACCTATGAAAAAATCCCCAATCACATTGGAGGACAATTTCCCTGCATTTATAATACACTTTTTTTTTTTAATTGGAAGTTTTAAGCCATCCATACTAGAAAGATTTTTACAGAAGTAAAGTAAGTAACCAACAAGCTTCTCAGGCGGTCTCTTCAAAACCAGAACTT
The DNA here is from genome assembly GCA_013398155.1 of Pedionomus torquatus. Lineage (NCBI taxonomy): Eukaryota > Metazoa > Chordata > Aves > Charadriiformes > Pedionomidae > Pedionomus > Pedionomus torquatus. The sequence goes on along the minus strand of VZRU01016878.1, from coordinate 15,389 downwards.
CATGCACAGAACAGATGAAACCATGTAACCAGATATTTGCTACAAAACAGATATTATACAGTATAACATAAGTGATTAATGTCAAATTTATCTTCCCTTTTCTTACTGGCAATGGAGAGGGAAGCTCTTTCACTTACACATGAAAAAAATCATACACACTTTCTAATTCCTTTTCCATGGTGGAACTTGGATCAAATAATCATGAAAAATGTTACAATTCTAGGAGAGGCTTTCATATATATGTAAAAATTGTGTCCTTCAATCAATTCCCAGCCTCTACATTCCTGAGTTCCCTTGAGGAAAACTCTGTACTTCATCAAGTTCCTGCCTTCCATGGAGCTGTTGCCACTTTCTTTTACATGGCTTTTCCTCTGCTTCAGAAGGTAAAGTCAGACTGACAGCATTAAAAATAGAGGGCCTCTTTAATGTACCCTTGCCTATTTGAGTCTCTCTGTGGCAAGAAAAGGTTCCTTCCTAGATTCATTTCTGAATGCTGGGATGCAAAAAAAGAACAATTATTTTTCTATATACAACACATGCCACAGCATAAAAATAATGTTTAGTTTTCCTCTTTTTCCCTAAAATCCAAAAGAAGAGATGTTTACTTCTCTTAAAATACTGTTTCAGAGCAAAGTAGGATAAAAATGCTAAACAATTTCCTGATGTGTGGACCAATATAAACTTCCAGTCTTCAGAATTCTAGATCTAATGTGAATCTCATTATTTGTACACACATCTCCTATGCACAAAAGGCTATTTCAATAACTGCATTTCTCATGATTCCATATAAAGCTCTATTTCAATGTTATTACCATTCCAGGGCATAAAGAGCAAGAAAGCTGCAATTCTGTTCATGATTTCCAGTTTTAAGCATATATTGGTTGATTTCCATAAGAATAGTAATGATGAGTAGGTCATATCATCTATAGTGATCGATGACATTGGCAGGGAACAACAAAGTCAAGTCATCAAACTAGCCTTTCTTTTCTAGATGGGTTCATGTGAACATCCCAGACGGTGGCTCACAAAATATTATCTTTGCTAGAAGGTGAAAATATGGAGTACCAATTGGATCAAATGGAAGTAACCCCTGCTTCCTAAACTTGACTCCTAGCCTTGACACCAATCACAAAATTTAATAACTAAACAGTGGATGATTTTACTGTCGTGCTTTGCAAATTTCCAGTACTGGTAAGTTCTGCATCTAAGGAACAGGTACCATATGCATCCTCATGAACCAGTGTAACAACAAGATAACAACCACAACGAACAAGCTGATATGCTGACCTCATCTGCAGAGCATCCTAGAGACAGACAAGAAAGACTACAGTTTGAAATTCTACGAAACTAAAACTTACTCAAGTCTTTTCTTAGCATCAAGTGTAGTGTACAGAAAGCAGACTGAATATTCTTAATTGACATTCTGAACCAAGAAATAATTAGGGGTCCAAAATGCATCTTTTCTTATATGGAAGAACAAACACGGAAGAATGATTTCTAACCAAAGTAGTTAAAGTCTAGACAGGAATCTAAATAAAGCAGTAACAATACAGTACTCTACCTTCAAAAGGAAAGCAGTTTAAAATGGGCATTAGAGATGTCTGATCAGAGACTCAAAAGCAGCACTTTTTTTTTATTAGCTTGCATGTCCTATGACAAGTTAGCATCAGTTCCTCAGTATCTAAAATAACTCCACATACAGAAAATGGGTTGAGACTGCTGTTGAATTACAGAAAATGTCTAGAAAAGTCCAGTCTCTTCACTACAATCACTGGACACTACACTGTAGGAGTAAGGAGATTACAATAGCAACAGACATCCTGAACTAACTCTCAGAAAAGCCTCCCAGTTTGGGCATTCCTCTGGTTGAGGAGCAGCTGCTCTAGTGCAGAACCTCCTAAATCAGTGAAGAAGTGGCCCTGTCCGTGGTGCTTGGTCACAATCCCGCCCACCAGGGAGACTGCTGTCCTTGCGACAGCGCTGGAGCCCCTGGTCACAAAACACCAAGCAAGACCAAAGGGGCTAGAAAACAAACTGAAAACAAAATAAATAGCAATTCAGCAAAAGTCAAGAAGCTGAAACAAATGACTCGCACTGTTTCCAGGAAAGGCATATTAAGTCAACAGGGCTTTCACCTGAGTCTTCAAAGAAAATCTTCAGAACCAAGTCTTGTTGACAGTTAAAGAAGCTTTTGCTCCAGGAGGAAAGTGTACAGCAACTCAGTTTAAAGCAGGCCTCTTCCAAAGCAATGTTTAATACTTAGTATTATTCTTTGATGCAAAGTCTGCTTCATGGGACCTCCAGTGACAAAGTGTCTGTTTCCTACATAACGGCTAATCCATCACTATCAAATGATAGAGCATTGTGCACCTATAAAGTTTGTCAACCAGGGGAGTTACCCTGTTCCAGCAGCACTGCTTCAGACTGAATGGCTTCCAAAAGAAGCAAAGAGCAAACCTTTTTCTTACCGAGGTTACACAAAGTCACAACGCTACCTGTTTGCAGATTTGCCCTACTGCATAAAGACAGCATATTCAAGGCTTCCTGTACCCCCCTTCAATGGAGTATTTCTGGTAAGAGGTATTGATGTTCAGGTCTAAAAAGAAATTATCTGCCATGTGGATTATTGCTCCCTTAACCAATTTGAAAAGCAAAGTACACATTGCAATGCCATGCACTAGCAGTGGTTTGGTTCTATCACAAAATTTGCGAATTCCTCTGAACTAGACAAGCAACCAAATAAAAAACATGTCCTACTCCAGATTAAAAATCATAGGAAAGTCCAAGAAGTGTACCAGAATAACTAACTCCTACTGGAATAGGCAAGAAATTATACCTGTCTAGTTGCATCTTACCCAGTCACAGCCAAGACATGGATACCACATTCTGCCGTTCAGTGTCTACAGGGCACAGCTGAATAAAGACTTTGTCTCTTTCAGGAGGAGTTCTGCTTTTTAAAGCAACTTTAATTTGGAGATTAGACACCAGTGGCTTCTCAGATGAGAGCTAATGTGAGCAGTGAGTAATTATTTTCAAAAAGCCTGATGCATACCTTCCCAGGGTGTCTGTTATATCCAAAGATGTAGAACTATTGCAAGAGTTTACAGATGTCTTGCTTTGCTGTGTAAGTATTATCAGCTGACAGCAGAAACCATTGAAGCTACTGGTGAATAGAACCTGAAACCCTCCCTGCACTTACATGAACTGCTGATGACCTAAATGCCTTGCAGAATCACAAAGGCAACAAGCAGGTAAGCAGCAGCTGAGGAGACCAGAGATGTCTTGCAGCCAGTATTTCACTCACATCCTTTGTAATGGGTTATTTGCATATCATGAGAAAGTCCAATAACTTAAATCACATACTGAAGAGTCTGGATGCTGTTTCAAAAATGCCTCTTTAGCCTATCTTGTCCATCCAGACTGTTTGCATCACTACGTGGGAGAACTCTGACACTGGAAATGAGAAAATATTTGCTCTCCAAGCTTGACAGCTGTGATAAAGAGGCACTTAAGTCAGAGGAGAAGGCTCACTGCACACATCTTAACTGTAGTTCCTCCAGCTGAGCAAGGGAATAATACTGCCAGACTGTGACAGCTGTTCTCACCCATAGGATGAGGTACAAATGACTTGTTTCTCAGAAGGTAAAAAGCCCTTTCATTTAGAAAATAATTTCATCTTTGGTTACAAAAAGGACATGCCTACATAAGAGATCACAAACTAAAGACAATCTTAAACTAGTGATAAAACCTAGCCTAAAAGCACATTGCATTATTTTGAAAATTAGACCATTAGGAAGAAAACACATGAAGGCATCATAGGACTTTCATTAGACACTGCAAGCTGGGCAAGCATCCGTGGAAAAATATAAAGTGATTTAGCTGGATTTTCCACCCAGTTAATCAGTTCTGAAGCCAACTGAATCATTGTATAGTTAAGCAGATTTTTCTATAGAGCTCATAACAGTTCACGCTGCTTTAATAACCCACCTATGTATTAGAGAAGCTAAGGAAAAGAGAAAGTTTCAGGACTGAAGGAAAGTTTAAAAAAAACATTCTGAGTATCAAGCAGTTTAGAAAAGATGAAAATTGATAGCAGTATTTAACATTACAGTGGTGACAGTCAACAAGTATTGTACAACATCAAAGTATTGTATCTCATTAGTAAGCAGGTTGACCACATTTTCATCTCAGTTTTGAGGTAAAAAAGTATGAGAGCATGTGGATGAGAGCATGTGGTATGCATAAAAATTACTGCTCTCATGCAACATATTACAGTCCTATTAATAAGCTATAAAAGATACTACTAGCTTGTTTCATTTAGAAAAGCCTTTTTTAACTATATACATTGTGTATAGAATACTGTGTTTAGCAAGAAAAAAGCTAAAGAAATATTGCTTGAGAGATTATAGAAGACCAATGTTTATTATATATTTTATTGTTTGTATAGAACTTTAATAACAAATATACCCTCAAACGTGGAAGTTTACCACTGTGTAAGAAACTCAAGTTATTGCAGTTATACTTATAATGCTGTACTAAATATTATTATAAAAAGGATAATCATCTAGTAATTGCAAGAGTAGACCACAAGCACAAATTCAAACTGATAATTAAAGACAACAATGACATCTAGTGGACACTCAGAAAACAGACTCGTAGCCTAACAAGGGAATCGTCCATCTGCTCTTACTATGCACAACTCCTGAATTGCTACAATGCAATTAAGAAGATTAAAAGACAGAATTTGCAGCTGATGAAAGTCAAAGTAATGTGATGATTCACTTCTTTCAAAAGAATATACCATGTATTAAAAAAAAAAAAATCAAGACACTTCCATTTAAGATTTCAGATAAACGTATAGGTCAAAACTTTAGAAAACATCACAATCAAGGATATGAAAACATCACAAAAGGATATAGCCAGATACATAGAGAAACCTAGAGGCAGACGTGTTTCTTATACTTTTTATTCCCACTGCATCTATAACCTATTTATAAGTTACTCTTGTTATTTCCTTAAACACTGAAAAACAAAGTGAAAATAATAGAAATATCAGAAGTAAAAATTCAAACCACTATTTAGCACCTCCCTTTTTTCATCATTCTGATCCTTCTGTTATTGTAATACCTGCCACATAAAGGAGGTAAGTTAAAACTTCCCAATATATCAGCCAGTAGCTGCTGAACTCCATAAAAGAAGAATCTGAAACATGGTGCTACAGTAACTCAAAATGAGCAAAGATACCCGCTGATAAGCAACCCAATTAGTTTACAAGGTGGACATCATGGTTTATTTCAAATCTGCTTTTACTATTTATCAAAAGACTAGCAAAACTCAACAGTTAAAGCAACTCAAAAACCTGATTTCAGTTGCTTCATTTAAAAAAAACCTCTTTCTGGCGAGAAACATCACCCTGAAGAAATACTGGCTTTGACTACCACACTTCTATAAATTAAAACATTAACAAAACACTACAAATCTATACCCATTCCAAGTGTTAAGTATCAAATATCTTATCTACAGAAATTAAAATAGGATTTGTGTGTCATGTTGCTAAAAACATAATACTACATCCCTTACAAAATTTCTACATCTCAGTGAGTGTCCAGCATTAAAAAAAAAAAAAAAGAAAAGCAGCATTGGAAAGAGTAAAGCATGAGTTATGAACATATCTGATTGTAATTTACATTGGACTTCTAATTTAAATTTGTATCTAGATGGTTTAGATATGATTTTGGAAGAGCTAGTGTTGCAATTCCCCTACCTTTCTCCATCAGTAGAGGCTCGAGTCAGCTGCTAGCAAGTATGTAACAGTCTCACATGTAGTCTCTTATCAGCAGAATAGAGAGACCTTTGCGTAACAGATGATCAGGCCTTGTGTCCTTATTTCTTTTTGCCAAAGTCTCAAAGTGAGCTTTGACTCAGATACTACTAGTTAGTAAGAGTACATGCAGCCTCCCAAAAGTGAAGTCCAGACTCCAAAGATTTATGTATAGCTATAGCTAAAACCTATCACTCTAAATTCTGATTCCTAAAGAGAATCAATAGCTGAGTAACCCATTCACAAAAAAAAAAAAAAAAAAACACACTAGAATTCATGCATTCGTGCCAAGTTGAAAAACACAAGTATTTAAAAGCTAAGTTGCCCTTTTGATGTATGCAATGCACAGGGTTTGCAGATATTTTAAGTGAGATCAAAGTTTAATCTATTCTAAACACCCCTGTTCTGGAAAACCCCACTCTTTATTCCATTACAGGACCTATATATCAAGTCTGTTATTACCATATTTGTAATGGAGCCTGATAAAAACAGAAAGCAGCCGACAAAAATTTACCAGGTAAAAACTAAAAGCATCTAACTAAACATCAAAACAAACCCTGTCATTTTCTCCCTCCAATTACTATGCTATATTTTACCCCCAAAAAACAATTCTACTACATCAGATGTCCTAATGAGAGAGCACTATTATGAGACAGAAAGCAAAGCGTCATTGACCTACCCGGATTTCCTGGAGATTATGAAAATTATTTCCTACTCTGACAGAGATTTTGCTTGGAGTGTAACTCTCATCAGATTTGTAGTCTGCATAAATACATAATGTCTTCACTGTTGTTTTTCTTCTGCAAGAAAACAACAAAAGCTATGTAAGCATTGTAAAGAGAAGTTTTCAGGATGAGTTTGTTGCTAGTACGTAATAGCTAAGGATTTAAATGTTCTAAAACTTAATACAAGTGTGTCTATGGGCTTATAATAGCTTCACTATTAATTTCCACTAATTCATGCACACAGAGCTTATTTTCACTGTTTTCCTTTGTCTGCCCTCAGAAGGATGAGTATACCAAGAAATACAACAAAAGGCCAAGATACCAAATAAGTACTTGAGTGTGATGAAGCATACGTTTAGCTCATCAACTATGGGCTCTATTACTGTGCCAAAGAGTTCTTCAGAAAGCAAATAAAAAGTGTGACAAACATCTAACTTCATCTAAGAGTTTGGCTGAAGAAAAAGACTGAAGGCATCCTACATGGAACAGAACAGGAAAAAGTTTCTCAAATGACTGGTTAAATCATATAGGACTACTTTAACAACAGTCATCTACTCTGCAAATTACATTCAAAGACAGAAAAATTAGGACAAAAACATGACCTTAGGCAGGTAAACATGAAACTGTTGCAAATGCATGCCATTAAACATTCCTTTTTGTTGCTTTTTCAGGCATTTAGTAACCAGAACATTTGAAAATCTCATATTTATAAATACTATCTAACCAACTTCTTATCAAGTTGGGTAACAGGATTAATCCAGGAGTCCTTGCACTTCCAAAATTCCTATCTTAGTGAACAGTAATCAATATCAAGTTACAAAAAAAATTACCCTAACCCATTGTCTTGGTTTCAGCTGGGATACTGACCTTTCTAATGGCTGCTGTATTTCTGATTTGATATGAAAGCAACGTCAATAATGCATATTGTTCTGGTTGTTGCCAGGTGATGTTTATATTACTCAAGGACTTTTTTCAGCTTTCCACAGAAGCTGAGAGGGAGCATAGACAGGACAAGGTGGCCAAGGCAATATTCTATACCTTAGATCTCATGTTCAGTATATAAATGGGACTATCCAATGGGTCAGGAATTTGCAATCAATGCTCAGGTTGAGCTGGGCAACCAATTCACCAGGCAGCGAGAGTTATTTGTGTTATTTTATCTTGTACATTTTTAAAGCATCATTATTATTAGTGTTGGTTTTTTCCTTTCTGTTAAACTATCTATATCAACCTAGGAGTTTGGCTGGGATTTGTGTTTGGTTGTTTTGGGTTTTTTTGTCCCCCCATTTCCTCTCCTTTTCTCCCTCTTCTCCCAAACTCCTGGGGTAGGAAGCGGAGAAGCTAGAATCAAGCAAGCAGCTGTAAGGTCCTAGCTGTCAGCTGGGGTTAAACCACAACACCCATATACAGGAACTTTTAATACCTAAATTGGATGTTCACCAAATGAGGCTGCGATCCATCTGACTGCCAGTAAGTTTCTAGATTATCATCTCGTAACTGATCCACTCCAAATCCTACAAAAAATGAAAAAAATTAATAGTCATGAATATTCCATTTTTGTGATGTAGACATTACAGGCATAACTCTTCTTCAGCTATTACAAACTAAAGCATGTATCCTAAATTATGGAGACATCCGAGTTGTGCCTATGCTTTTGTGACAAAACTGAAACAGGGGAATCTGTGAATCAAAGCTCAGTACTCAAGTGTCTTTACATTCTTATTTCCTATTGAAGTCTGTGGGGTTTGAAACCATTCAACATGTCTTGGAATTTCAAATAGTTAACTAGTAACATATATTAATTGCGAGAGCAATGCTTAATGGGTAGGCTTTGCCACCTATTCTATAAGCTAACTACTGAATTAAAGGAAAATCTTTAGCAGTGACCATTCAATTGATATAAAATTCTAGGCAAATATAACATCTTCTTTTCAAATAGTCTTCTGAAATACTTTTTACTATTTCAAGTTAGCAGCTAGAAAAAGCAATAGAAGCCAAAACCAGTAATCCTGAAAGTTAATGCTGTCACATTTACAGAAACAACAAAGTCAATTTTTTCCATTCCTTTATTACTGTCCTTTTACTAATCACATCCTTTTATTGATTGCCTACACTATTTGTGGTTTTAATTCAGTAGTTAAAGCTTAACCTGCAATAAAAAACTACCTTCACTCTATTTGAAGCAACCAAGCCATATGCTGTTTTTCTCCAGGTAAGGTACCAACATACCAGACCAAATGTGTGGAGCCTGAACACAATATTGTTACATAAAGGGATTGACTCTAGGCTGCAGCAAGATACCAGATAAATTTCCAACAGATGTTTCTGAAATAGCAACTCGACCACCTCAAATGAAAATACACCCGCTCAAAGTATCAGAAAAATCTGTAAACTATCATTAACTGCATCTTAGGACCATTTCTGATAGTTTCATTTTACTTACTTGGCTATTACAGCCAAGTCCACACACAGATTGGACTGAAGTTTTAGGTTGGCCAGCAGCATTGATTTCCAAGTTAAAAATCAAAGATATCCAGGCAAAATGCTGAAGCATTTGCTTCAGTGCTGGGTGTGTTTCTGTTCACATGGTTTAGTTTGTCCACTGTGCAATCAAAAAAAAAAAAAAACCACCCAAAAAATTTAGTATAAAATCAGTATGTTATGTTTTGTTAATATGAAATATGCATCAAATATAGACTAGGGCAAAATTATATGTAGGGGCTATGCATACAGCTTATACTACAGTGGTTTCACCGCTACATTCTGTATGTATATCTTATTATCAAAACATAAACCACTACATATTCTAAGATGAAAAATGCGTATTCAGGTTTTTACATCATTTGTTGTGATTTTACCTGGCTTACAGGACGAAAGAGACCAAACTGCTTGTGAGCCTATTTCTCTAACAGTACCAGTCCTCTCTAACTGCTTTGGATCAGCACCAGGTGGTGTCTTGTTTGGGGTAGTCATTCTAGTAAAAGAAAACAAGTGAGTTATTTGATACATTTTTAGCTTGATGGGAAAATTCAAGGGTTGTGTTTGTTCATATAGGCACTTCAATTCTTTGGCCTCATGCTTACGTAGTAATTTACAGAATACATGGCTTCTATATATAAGCATATACATATACACTTTTGCATGTCTGTAGAACTTTTTATTTATATATGATGAAATAATCTAAGTGAAGTAAAAAAGAAAGCATATCTTTAAATAATTTGTTCCATACACATCTAAATTTTGTATCTTTAAAACACACTTGGAACACTCACATGACACAGTTTACTGGCATCATTCCAATTCACACACACAGAGTTACTCAGGGTTTCAGAATTAATCTTTTTACAGTGTTGTTTGTTTTTAAGAAATTAAAACAGACCATGTTTTAGTGAGACAACTTCATGTCCCGCATATACTTCAGAGTTTTCTTAATCTGCATGTTTAGAAGCATATTCAGAATCTAGAGCAATACTCCTGGAGATATTTGTCCTTAAAAAAAAAAGAAATGGGAGTTTAAAAAAAAAAATAAATCATATGTTGTCTTATTTGGTAGGGATTGATTATTGCCACATTCATCCATGCTCCATTTCCTTAATGATTCCAGATGAAGTTGTGGAGTCAATCTGTGACTTGCACTGCCTCAAGTAATCACATTCACTCTCAACACCTGGACTACTGCCATATATATATACTACAACATAATCATATTGGGTATCATAGAGTATAGAACACCTTACTACTTACTCAAAAGTAGCTGAAAAGACTTTTTTAGGGGAAAAAAAAAATCCCAAGAAATGCAAGTTCCATGCAAGGAACTATAGTAAAGCTTAAAATTAAATGTAAAGCACTCAAAAGTCAGGGAATTAGAGTTGACTTCTAATCCTTTGTTTACATGTATGACATCATATTACGCCTTGCTAAGATCAGAAGAAATCTTCCCATGCTTCTCCCAGAGAGCAAATGAGGTACTGAACTAGGCTGGTATCCACAGGACCCAGACCTTACCCACTACAGAAGTGGCAGAGATGAGAATTTCTGTATAAGAATATCTCTTCAGCTAAACTCTTTGTCAGACACAGGAAATGTGAATTCTGTAGTGTACATTGGTGTCAACACCAAACACTTTCTATTGACCCTTATCAAGCTTTTAAGTTGTTTTTTTTTTGCAAACACAGGCTTGAGGCAGAATTTCAGGGTTTTTTTTGCTAATCATCATAAACAAGATGGCAGTTCTGACTACCATAAAAAGAAAAAAAAATCTGAAGAAATAATTACATGTGTAGTAAAATCTAAGTACTGACAAAAGCGTCACAAAAGGCCACAAATAAAAATCCTTGCTCAAACACCATGCTGTCAGAAAAGTGGGTTGAACACTACACAGCTAATCCTAGATATATGAACATATAACTCAAAGATATGCTAATCCTAATGCCAGCCAATTAAAAACAAATCTCATGCAGCACAATGTTTTTGAGTCCTTGTCTGTACAGAAAATTTTTAATCAAAAATATCAAATTGCTAAAAAAATAAAACAGGCAACGCATTTAGCCATTCCTATAACACACTGGCACTTAAATCACTGTATTAACATATTATATTATTGGTTTTAAAACTTTTATCAGATATTGACAATAGGGTCATTAAAATGTAGCTGTTCTCTATTGAATTTACTACACCATAAACCTGTATATCTGTAGATTATGGACTAGAATAGAAAATACATCGCTTATTCTAGCTGCTACTTAATACAACTTTAAATTTATCGACAGCAACTTCAGTAAAACGCAGTGTCACAAATGTGTCACAATGTGACATTTTAATCTAAGAATTTAAAACAGCCTTGGAAAAAACTACAAAATGCTTTGTACACTGCTACCTGAAAGCCAAACATCTTTTACAGAATGATTCGGATTGGTGGAAGGGACCTTTAAAAAAAATCACCTGGCCCAACTCTCATCCTGCACCAAAATTCAAATTATGCTTACTAAGCATTGGGGAGACTATTTTCCTGGACTTAGGAATTCTGAAGCTCAAATCACCTACTAATCGTCCTAACTCTGCACTATCTCATTATTTTTACAGTGACAACAAACTGACTAAGAAAAGTTGAGTGACATTCACTTTAATTCTCAGATCTACATAGAAACCAATAATGCTGTTCTTCCCATCTCTGAAAGTAAACAAAACATTCCACTTCAGAAAATAAAGCTAAATTATTAATTTGATATAAAACAATTTTGGAATATCACCAGCAAGCCTTCACATTCCTTTGTTATTTTGACTTCAAGAGAAAATTAACAAAAATATCCAAATCTGATAGTCACATCTTCATTCCTAGAAGTAGTTATTGTCAAACTAATGAAAAATTCAACCTTAAGACACAAGGAATATGCAAACATCCCACCAAAATAAGCTAAATAACCTGAGCGTAACATGTAATTTCTGTTACTCAGAAAGTTAATTACACGTTTTTTAGAAAAATTACTAGAATTTTAAAAGTATGCAGAATCCCTTAAGACAATGATGGGGTGATCTCTTACAAGCTTCAGCATTCACAGTTTGAGTGAAGTTTGAGGCATGTACATTGGGGGTCTTAAATATATAGCAAGAAAACACCATCCAAGTTTCCTAATGTCTTAAACTGAGGTTGTTTCCTTCTACGTAACAGGCAAAGCTTCTCAAGATCCAAATTTCAACTCTAAACCACTGCTGGCAAACAAGTCACCCACAAATTGTGCATTAGTGATGACTACACTGAAAATTTTCCATGTTTGAACAAATAATTTGAACTAACCAAGTCAGTTTTTCATGACAGAACTTCTGTTAATCAGCTTAGTATCAACACATTACAGATAGCATTGTTGAAGTTTCTCAATACTTGTAATTTTAAAAACAGAAAAATGACAGAAATACTAAGGAAAAATAATACAGCAACAGGCGGGCTCACTCAAGTAACACTTTTGGACATTTTACTCACAGAAGCACAAGTACCTCATTTTGGACAAGACAAAAACATTTAACATTAAAAGCAATTTAAATTAA
>VZRU01016871.1:0-48703 GCA_013398155.1 Pedionomus torquatus | reverse complement strand
TTCCTCTGAATGATCATAGTGGAGGGGGAGAACGCGAAGGGTCAGCCCAGGCTGGCCCTTCCTTGCCTTGTCTTCCCTGCACAAAGTGGACGCAGTCCACTTTGTCTCTTTGAAGAAACGATCGTCAATAGTCGTCTTGGTTTTTGTTCCATTCTTTTTGGTATTCGTGCATTCTAGACCAAGCACTGCAACTTCAGGAAACTTTCTTGTGTGCCCTTTGTACTCTTCTTAATTATCTTGGTTAATTTAGTACCTTATTATTTCCTTTTTTTTTTTTTTTTTTTTCCTATACTATGTAACAACTCCTAGTTTTCCTCTTGTTTCATCCCAGTCCACTACTTTCCCTTTCCGATGTTATTTTCTTGTCCAAATTTGTCAGTTGTCCCTCTCTTCCTTAGATCTATCCTTTTCAGAATTTCTGAAGTCTCTACTTTTCCACTTTCTATTGTCACTCATTCTCCTTCTTTGTGGTCCCTTTTCACCTATTCTTCTACCTATATGTGTGCTTGCATTTCCCATGAAAAGCTCCTTTTGCCGGGATCTCTCTTTTCGTACGTGTGTAGATACATTCGGGTTTCTCCTGATGTGAAGCTTCTCATTCCGTCTTCTAAAATTGTTCGTCCATGATCTGCTCTTCGTGCATGTTACTTGGTTAAGCAGACAGAGCTTTAAGCAAATATTCTTGCACATCCACCAGTATTCACCTCATCTTTGTGTTTGTGCACATGCACCTTCTACTCTCTAAAAGCTTCTTCCAGTTCCTCTCCCTCATCTTTGGTGTGGAAGTTTGTTCTTTTCCCTTTCCCTCCTCCAGCTTGGCAGACCCGATGCTGTTATTCACATCGTTATTCCCCCCGTGCAGCGTACTCAAACTTTTCCCTTCATTCCTCCTATTCCACTTCCCAACCTTAGCAAAAATTTGCTGTTGGTGCTTCTGAAGGTATGGCACCGTGGGAGTACCAGCACAGACAGGCTTGGGTTTGGCTGCTTTGGCTTGCTCCTTGCTAGGCCAAGTGTCAACTGTGGTGCTTGTTGCCAAAGCCCCAACTGTTGGAGGTGCCATGGGAAGGCACTAAGCTGGGACCAAGAGGGAAGAAAAGATTGTAATTCAGTTCTCTCCTCCACTATCATAATATATTTCCTTCAAAAGGGTTGATAAGTTTTATTTTTGCTACTTTGGGTTTTTTTATCAGCTTACTCTTTTAATGAGGCTTTAAATATTTGCTAGGATGGTTGAAGAGCCTTCCTTTCCTGTCACTTCAGTGCTTTTTGAAATGTAGGACTCTACTATGTGGAGGGCCACATAGTGGGAAACATGAAATACGAAATATGAAAGCCTTTTTCTTAAAGCATTGAAAGTTCAAGAGTGATAGTGTCCAGCTTGATTCTGCTGTTACACTGGTGAGGTTTTTAAAGCAAAATGTCGTCATTAGGCTTTGAGTTTCAGGTGTGTCTAAATCTATGAAGAAATACATGTTTGAAATTACCCAGAAGAATCTATATTTGTATGTTAGTCCCCGAGTGGTGCAGCTGAACTAACACCTCTTCCTCTTATTTGAACAGGTCAAAACATGGTTGTCAGGAAAAAGGGAATGGTTGCCAAAAATGTCTGTGATGGGTGCCATATTGCATTGTTCTCCGAATGGTGGAATACAACTTGGGATCCTTTAGGGGTGGTTAACGTCGTACAAGCTGTACCATACAGCTGCTGAACATCTTAATCGTTTGGATTCATACAGAACTTAATGGGCTCCTGAAAGAAGTGGAAAAGCCTCTTCCTGAAACTTGAGGATATTGTGGAAAATGCTGCTGAGATCCTTTTGGATTATATCACTATCTGACATCAAGGTCCTGAAGCTGATGAAAGGTATGTTTCTTCCCCCTTGCAAAAATATTGTCTTGTACATCAAAATACAAAGCACGTTGTCGTTTTAAACAAACTTTCTTTGTAACTTCTGATTTTTTTTCTGTCTTTGCCTTGCTGCTGATGCTTACCAATAGTTTTGAGTGGTGTAATCTGAGAGAAATGCTTTACTAATGGTTTGGCAATGTTTATATCTTAAATGTAGAAGGGAAAACTGAACATGAAAGTATTTTCTTTTCTTTCAGAGTTAACTAATGTTTTCAAGGTAATGACTTCATTGGATCTGGGAGCATTTAGCAGTTCTAGAAAATTAGACTAGTTAACTTTTAAGAAAAACTTTGTTTAAAGATGTGTTACTATTTTGAGTTGAACTCAAGAAAACAAACTTCTGTTATTTAACATTTCTTCTTCCAAATAGTAACAAATCCTACTGGTCAGCTTGCATGCAGGAGAGAGCAAATAGATTTATTCGACTTAAAAGTTCAAGGAAATCTTTAGTTTCATATGTTTCTAAAGTTTTGCTTTAAGGCTTCTTCAGAGAAGGATGTACGTTTGCATCCTAAACATCCTAGAAAGTCTGTTAAATGCAGACAATGCTGTTTTTGTTGTTGTTTTGTTTTTGTTTTTGTTTTTGTTTTTTTTTTTTTTGAGATAACTAATGTACTAAAATGAAATTAAATACTGCCCAAAATGATCTGTTCAAGAGTTATTAATGAATAACAAGTTATTGAATCTAGATTAAGTGTTAACCCACTGATCAGGAAATCCCCGAGCCCCTTAGTGAACTATGAAAATTGCAAAGCCAATTTTAAACTGATGTAAAATCTGGTCCTTTTATACCTATTTTGTGCACTTCTTATTTATAGCTGAAAATGAATGACATGAAAATAGCTGGGTTTGCTGCATATTTCAGCTCATCTGATTGGTTCCAGCCTATACCATATGTAGGGCAGACAAGTATTCATAATCTTAAGAAAAGTGCTGAGCTGGCTGGCCTACTTTAGAGCAAAACAGAAGTCTGAACGAATAATCACTTGCTATCCTTTCCAGTTGGAAACAGAGATACAAGAAATAATGCAGTCCGAACTTCCTGGTTCTGACTGTGTTTTAATGAAGATCTACTCTTAATTTTCTTCATAATTGAGGATAAGCTTCTTGTTATGTACTGAAAATAGTTACTATACATTTAGGTTTCCATTCTTAACATTGTTCTGCATTTATCCTGTTTTTGAACTTTGCATGACTGAAGTTAGACATATGAAAGTCTTTATTTTGAAGTTTTGAAAAAGGAAAGTCTTTGTCTGTTAGTGGAAAGAGGGGAAAAAGGAATAGTAAATAGATTGTGCTGGATAAAAATACTATAGAGATGCTATCTGGTGTCATCTTGGAAAAGAAGCCCAGTCATTATGTTTTTATATTTAAAGAAAATCAGAAGTGCCATCCTTTTTTTTTTTTTTTTTTTTTTTTTTTTTTTTTTTTTTTTTTTCTGGGCAGATTTTCTTCTTGCTCAGTTTCTTCTCAGGCACTTGCCGCTCTTTATGGAAACTAAACTGGATAGAAAAAGCATACTTCGTTTATCTGCGTGAAAGTCTCTAATTTTCATCAACACTGAAAACTGAAGTGAATCCTTGCTTACACTCACTGTAAATAGAAACATTTCCTTACCTTAGCTTCATCTCAAATTTTGTGTAGATGGAATTCCATCATTGCCATGGGATTCGGGAGATATTATGCAAATTATCAGATATATTTGTGTTTGTTTATACCTGGAACACTTCAGGTGTTCACAGTTTGGTGACAAAAGTGGTAAGATTTGCATGGGGGGAATACAGTTTACCTGGCTTCAAATTTCTTTGTACTATTTCCAATGAAACAAAAGGTTCTTGTATTCAGAGATGAGATCTGTAGAGAAAGAAAAACCAGGGCCAGCTAGGAAATGTTTAGTGTTGTAGTACCCAGTTAGTGCCGCTTTGATGGGAGGCAAGACCCTTGCAGGGCTTGCACAGATGGGGAAAATGAGAATCCTTTTACCTTTCTCCTGGGAGCAGTCCCAAAAAAAGAGGCAGCAACACCAGGCAAGGCAAGGAGTTGGGTGGAGGCTGAGGGGAAGCAGTAGCACCTGGGCCCTGGGTGAGGTGATGGGGAGCACCTGCTTTAACTAGGGCAAGAAGCAGCTTTGCTCCTCTCAGTTGGGCGTTCTCTGTGAGAAGCTTGAGAGAAAGTTTTCAGGTATGTGAGTGCTAACACTGTAGTTCTAAATTGTGTGAAAAGGGTTGTTCTCTCTGGTTACAACTGGGCCACTGCTTCATTTGCTTATGAATATTCTGGAAGGTGAGGGAAGATCTTGCAGGTGTTCTGGGCAGTATGGACTTGTGGGTGAGTTCTGAACCTCCCTCATAAGCTTATCTTGGCATGTGTGGTGTTGAGCTGGTAACAGAACTTAGACTTAAACCAAATCCAGACAGTCTGAGTGGTGGTTCCTCCTTTAAACTGTGTTCTCAGTTAAGGTCTTCTAGCCAATGTGCTTTGTTGCATGAGAAAATGTCTTACTTCATGTAACTGAGGTGAGAGTAACCATGGAGATGTCTCAGCCCCATAGAGCACAAGTGCAGAAGAGATTTAATAGGCTGTAAGAAGTGCTTTTATGGTGTGGTGTGGGTAGGTGAATAGCAGTGTTGCAGTGGTGAGAAACGGACAGGTTTTTTAACTTTTGGATTTTTAGGTGCAGGAGATGGTACATGGAATAATGTCTTATCAATAAACAACTAGGAAGGTAGAAAAGAAAATGCAATGAGGACTTTATCAGACTTCTTTGGTTGTTCCTTCCCTTTACTTGAAGTGTTTTTTTTGGGGCATGGACTCTAGAATTCTCAAGTGAGGTAGAAATTTCTGTAGATCCTTGTGTGTCCCACTGGTTCCTGATGAAAAAATGGAGACAGAGGTGCTTTCATGGGGGTCTGCTGCCTTCATCCCTCCAGTGGGAGACCCTGCTCCTGGCAGTGCTGGACAAAGAAGTTTCCTTCTCTGAAAGCTTTATTGGGGGTCTTTCTCAGCATGCAGAGATATGGTTTAACTCTTGAATAAAGTTTTGGGAGAAAATTTTTTGAAATAGGGTTGTTAGTCCCTGAAAGGGCTCCCAAAGTGACCAAAGAGTATTGTGCAATTATGAGGAGGATAGCATGATAGTGCACTCCTCACTGGGAAGGTGAGGTAGAAGCTGTAGGTTAGGGCATATTTCTACAATGGAGCTGGCTTTGTAGCTCTGGTTCTATAGAAATGGTATTGATAACAAGGTAGAACCATAGAATGGTTAGAGTTGGAAGGGACCTTAAAAATCATTGAGTTGCAACCCCCTTGCCATGGGCAGGGACACCTCTCACCAAACCAGGCAACCTGTTCCAGTGCCTCACCACCCTCACAGGAAAGAATTTCTTCCTAATGTTTAATCTAAATCTCTCCTCTTCCAATTTAAAAATACAACCCCT
The DNA here is from genome assembly GCA_013398155.1 of Pedionomus torquatus. Classification (NCBI taxonomy): domain Eukaryota; kingdom Metazoa; phylum Chordata; class Aves; order Charadriiformes; family Pedionomidae; genus Pedionomus; species Pedionomus torquatus. The sequence goes on along the minus strand of VZRU01016871.1, from coordinate 43,354 downwards.
TGTCCTGCCACTACACTCCCTGACAAAGAGTCCCTCTCCAGCTCTTCTGTAGACTAGTCAAGGTAGTGTCTATGGGGTTTTCATGGTTGTTTTTTTTTTTTTTATTTTGTTTTGCTCAACACTCATGTGATTAACCATATAGCTTCACATAGCAGAAATCATGATTGCAAACATTACATTTTATTTCCCTGCTTTCACTTGTTTAGTCACTTTATCAGGTAACTTGAGGTACCATACACTTCAAGAATCAGTATGAGCATTGGAGTGTGGTTTGTTCCTTTTTAGCTTGTGTGAGCAAATTTCATGAGAGGTAGAAGGACGTTAACCCAGGCTGGAAGGAGAAAGTTGTCACTTGAAATCTGTTATGATTGAGAAACACCTGCATGAAAACTTATAATGAAAAGGAGACTTCCAATGTATAAGCTGCTTTCTTAAAATGCTATCAAGTTATATCAGGACAGAGGCATATGGTGTCTGGAATAGGTTTTGGTTTTGTGTGTTTTTATTTTTGTTTTCCTCTCTATTGGGTTTATTTTGTGTAGCAGGAAGCTTTCTGCTTAAGGACTCTCTTTTGNTTTTTTCTTTAAGGCCTCTTTTTGAATTTTGGTTTTTTTTTTTTTTTTGGGGTTTTTTTTTTTTTTTTTCATTGTCTTAACATGGTATTTGTCGCAAACTATTTGTGAAGCCTGGTGTAGGGTGCTATTGTTCTTGATACCTTAGCCTTTCCTTGATTAAAATGCATAGATGTATTTGGGCTAGGTTAGGGGAGAAATGGATAAACTAGGGGGTTTAAGAATATTTTAAAACAAAAATTAATTGTGGGTTTTTGTGTGTATGGATAGGGATAGGACTTCTGACAAGCTTTGAGACTACTACAAGTGTGGATTCTGTATTCACATCTATGAATATTGTAGATTAGTGAGATGGTACTGCACTTAATTCTGGACAAAGAAGAAAAATGCTTCCATTTAATCTAGAAGTGCACCCTATTTGCTAAATATAGCAACATGGTTACATTTTTTTTTTTAATTGATACTTAAAAACTGAAAAAAAGTGCTACACTTCTTCCATTTAGGAACAATGTTGCCACCTGCTCTGGTTTGGGGTGGAGCAGAGCCAAGTGTTTTTTGCTCAATGAGGGAGTCTCCTGCTCTTACTTCTTGTTGTGGCAATCCAGGTCAGCTGAGCTGGTTGTTTACCCCCTGGTAAGCTCCTACCTGTAGGGAGGTGTTAACAAGGTCATGTGACCCCGAACTGACCACTAGGGCATCCCACCTATCAGTATAAAAGCTGAGGGATTCAATGAGGAGGCTCCTGTTGGTTGGTCCCCATCAGACTGTTCCAGAATCCTGCTCATCACCAGTCTGGAACTTTCCTAGTTCCAGCTGGTGACATGTCCCGGTAAGTTTGATGCAGTTTTGTGTATATATTTTATCTATTTAATTATTTTTTATTTTATTATTACTATTTCTTTAAAGTAGTTAGAGTTTTTCCTACACTCATCCTGTGGGGGGTGATTCTCCCCCTCTACTATGCACTCTATGCATGAGATCCCACCTGGAGTACTGTGTTCAGCTCTGGAGTCCTCAACGTGGAAAGGACATGAACCTGCTGGGACGGGTCCAGTGGAGGACCACGAAGATGATTAGAGGGATGGAGCACCTCTCCTGTGAAGACAGGCTGAGAGAGCTGGGGCTGTTTAGTCTGGAGAAGAGAAGGCTCCAGGGAGACCTTATAGCAGCCTTTCAGTATCTGAAGGGAGCTACAGGAAAACAGGAGAGGGACTCTTTGTCAGGAAGAGTAGTGATAGGACAAGGGGTAATGGTTTTAAACTGGAAGAGGGGAGATTGAGATTAGATATTAGGAAGAAATTCCTTGCTGTGAGGGTGGTGAGGCACTGGAACAGGTTGCCCAGGGAAGTTGTGTCTGCCCCATCCCTGGAAGTGTTTAAGGCCAGGCTGGATGGGGTTTTGAGCAACCTGTTTTGGTGGGAGGTGTCCTTGCCCATGGCAGGGGAGTTGGAACTTTAACTTCCCTTCCAAGTCTAACCATTCAGAGTCTATGATAGGTCACTTTCTTTTTTCTTCCTCTCCTTGGAGTGTGAGGTGGGGGAGAGCATCTGTCATCTTCTTATTGACCAACTTGGCCCAAGCCATGGTATCACCTTATGAAGCATGCTGTATTGTGATACATTATAAATGTACCAGTCTCAATTTTTCTGTGTGAAATTATTATTTATTTTTCTTTAACTCTTCCTAAAGTATTTTGTATGTGAAATGAGTTGCCTTAAGTCCTGCATGGGGGGAGATGATTGTGTTGTTGATCTGAATGTTGGCATAACAGAGAGTAGTGAAGTAGAATCACAAATGTTTGTGTGGGATTTCTCGCAGGAATGGGCGGTAGGTGGGCATGGAGGGGGAAGGCACGTGGTTGTCATAAAACTTAATGAGTGGGCAATGGGAATGGGTATTCTGGGCCGATAAGGACAGAGTCTGACTTAGGTGTGAAGCCAGTGATGAGCAGTGAGGAAAAGAAGTGGTGAGGCATCCTGAAAATGAGAGCTTGTTGTTAATTATTAATATGTTAGAGAAAGGAGAGCTGGATTCTGGTGGGAATGGATGAGAAGCTGTTTGTCATAATTTATGGGCCTGGAGGCCTGTGCCGTTAGAGCATTTTTAATAGGAAAATATAGTGAAATCTTTAAATGGCTGTGGCATAGGTTATAAATATTTCAAGGATCAGTAGTATTGGCTGCTTTCTGGTGTGTGATAAAATTGCTTCCGTTTAACGCTGTGCAAGAAACAAAATGAACTTCGGCTTTGCATGTTTTGAATAAAATTTGATCTCAAAATAATTGCAGTCTTCAGTTGAGATACAAGTTAGCTGCTTCTGTTTGGCTTTGCAGTTCTGTGCAAGGCAAAAACTCACGTAGGTAACTGGTTCAGGAATTGCATAAGTTGTTTTGAGATTCTCAGAGGTGAGACTTTGTGTGGCTGCTCATTTAGTTATCTTTCAGAATTTGCAAAGGGATTCTTTTGGCTGGTATCGGTGCTGTTCTGTGCATATGCTCTGAAAATAAGAAAAGTTGTGACAGCTCCAGAATACCTAAGAAGACATCTGAGATTATGCAATAAACACCGAGGTGTACTGAAGCAACTTGCTGCTTTTGTGCAGGCTGGTGTAGTTCCACGCAGAGCATCAATTTAGGCCTGTAAGCTACTTTAACTGTAAAAATGGCACTATGGGGCTTGATCTGTCTTTTGTTGCCTCTCAGCTGAGCTTGTGTGTGAGGTGACTTCAGCTCTGCCAGTGCTGGAGCTGAGCTGCTGGTAGCTCAAGAGGGCTCTTCTCTGGGCTCCTACGCAGGGTGTGAATGTGAACTCAGTCGTGCTTTGTAGAGAGGATGCTGTTTAAAGGCTTTGGTCTTCAAGTGTTGGAAACTGCAAAGGTGTTGGAAGAGACATTCTTGCCTTTACAGAAGGTGAGTAGCCTTATTGGTGAAAAACAGACAATACTATAGATGATGAATGGTGTGCTATCTCTGGGGCTTAATTTTGCCTCATTCAGATTTTTGTGATGCAATATAGGCAGTGGTTTTGGTCACTTGAGCTCCTGGACTGGAGCTCTGAAGTGGGTTTTGGTGGATCCTTACTGAAAAAGAGACACTGAAAGGAAGAGTGGTTCTGGTTCACAGTGCCTTCATTTTTTAATTTTTATTTAAAAAAAAAAAATCATTACATTTACAAAAGAACGAGTCAATGACTATAATTCTATATTCAAAATTTTATTCTTTATCATGTAGCTAACTTTCAGTTTCAGGATTTCTATATGGGACTTTTAAATCTATGCATTATTCATTTCTATAAGTTTAAAGCTTTCCTTTTTTGTTGTGGTTAAAATCTGCATCCCAAATCATGCTTTTGTTTTGGATTAACTGCCATTTATTCTTTTAAAATCATTTCTTTTCCATAGTGTCAACACCTGATATTTGAATATTATCATCCATGTTTAGGAGACTTTGATACATGAACATTTCTAGCCTAATTTAGTTGATGATTTGAATGCATTGTGAAAAACTGTTTAAATTGAGAGAAAAGTTGAGTGGTTATTGCTTTTAAAGCATAAATGGGCGTACAGCTAGCAAAACCAAATTATCTGTCCCTGGAAAATCTATATTGTCAACTTAGTTACTGTTTATACGTCAGCTGTGGGAGTTAGCTAGAGAGGATTTGATGTATATCTCCTGCAAAAATTCCAGCACCTGGGCAGTGGAGGAGGGGGGCTATAACCTTGTACACATTCATAAAAGCAGGTCACCTAGTAATAGGACTGAAAAGCAAATTTTAAAGGCAACAATAAGAGAAAGTTGCTCCCTCTCCCTAAAGAAATGAGCAGACTATTTGCTTAATGTCCACTGAGATTGCTTTTTGGACCACACAATGCATCTAGATGTAAGATTAATTAGGTGCTAGTTTCTTTAAATATATTATTTAAACTCATACTCAACACCTTCCTTGTATGCATTTTAGTGTATAGTAACTCGAAACTAATACTTGAAATATTTTCATTGGCTGGTTTGGGTTACCCAGTGCACTTTTTTCCTGTTTAGCCACCAGCACTTGAACTGATGTGTCCAAGTCCAGTGATATAGGTCAATTTTTGAATAACAGTTACTATTGACTTCAGTGGTGATATGGACCACGGGGTTTTTTGGAAAAGCAAGTAGGATGCCAGAATGTGTGTGTGTGTATACACATACATTACATGCTTATATTTTAGATGTATGTGTCTGTGTATATATATTCACGTGTGCACAGCACACAGACCAAACCAAAGGTGTGGTGCCTGAGGCGGCTTCATGAAGGAGACAGGTGATTTCTCCCCCCCACCCTCCGCTTCCATTTGAAACAGTGTCTAGTGCATTCCAAAACTCTGCTTCTGTCCTCTGGTGTCAATGGTCTTCTACGTTGTGTTCCCTTCTTGTTTTGCTTTTTAGTTACTCAAAATGAAATGCGTGCCCTGTTTCAGTTTACTGGTTTGTTTCTTAAAATACAACATGCATGTAAATTCTGATTGGTCAAAAAACATAATAGAGAAGTGTCTATTGAATTATTATTGATCAAGTGTATACTAAAAGAATTCACTGTAATCAGTAAAACACTTCATCTCAATGTCAGGCATATGGTTCACCCCTGGCCTTCTGTCCCCTCCCTCCCACAACATCTCCCCAGGAACCACTGAAAAGCAGCAAAGCATATTTGAAGCAGAGCTATGACAAATATTAAAAAAAATTAGTTTTTTCAACTGATAATCAATCAGGCTTAACTTTTTCATGTGTGTATGTATAATATGTATATACACATCTCTATATGTTGATTTGATGTAATTCATTACTTTATGCACAATATAAGACTTGAAGAGACTAGAGGAGAGGATCTGTTTATTATTTTTTTTTAATCTTGTTTTAACATCTTCAGTAAGAGTTGTGAATGCCACCAAAACCACGTGTGGAATGTCACTTGTGGACTTCACACAGGGTTAGATGTATTAGTGGCGCTCTGAGAGTAAGATGAAAGGATGTTTTTTGTAAAGCAAGACCAGAAACATTCCTAGATTGATTTCTTTGCATTTACAAATGCATCTACTGCTTTGAGCTTGGATTGCAGTTGAAATAGTCTTTTGCCCTGAATAGTGTTGTAGAAGGCAGTAAGTCAAGACATGATGGATCAGAATGAGAGTATGACAGAAAAGAAGAGTTCTTTTGTGAGTTCACCTGTTTGAGGTTGCTGCCCAGGGTTATGCAGTTTGAGCCTCTTTTTTTTTAAAGTTTTCATATAGTCCTGTGAAGCATAGTTGGACTACCTGATAACTGTGTAGGAAGGCATATTCTAGACACTGAAAAATGTCTATAGTGCTATTAAAAATTAGGATTTGTGGATGTGTCGTAGTCTGGTAGATAATTTCTGAACGTGAAGGGGAGCAGAGCACTCTGCTTTCTTTTTCGACTGTATCAGAAGTTGTACACTAGAGCAGTGGTTGCTGAATTAAATGTATATAATCATATGTAATATGAATATATACGTATTAAATGTGTATATATATAAAATGTGCATATTCTAGGCTTCTGGTTGTTTAGTGTGAGTAGTGCTGTACAAGCAGCTCAGGAATTGCCATGAGTTATTTCTGCATCTTCCATTTTCCCTTGTTGTTTTCTACTATGGGTAGTGGTTTACGGACACAGTGTGTGTAAGAGGTGTAGAGCATCTTTATTCTTAGCTTTTATTCAGAATGCTTCCAGACTGAAAAGCCGCAAAGTAGACCCTGTTATTTCAGGTCAGTGCCTGGATTAACTTCTTGGCAAAAACTTGTTATGGATCATAGAGTGCCATCACCGTGAATCACACAGTAAGTGAAATAGGGTATCTCTAGTTCTGCTCAGGTAAGATCAATTTCTTCTACGAAAAGACGTAGATGTGACACTTGGCAGTAGTTAACTTTTGAGGGAGATGAAGCCGCTTAGTGTGTCTCCCTAGAGAAACAAGGGTGCACTCATAGAAGATTATTGGTGTACCTGTTGTCTCAGCATTCAAAGACAACAAATACAGAGCGGGAAGAATATTGCTGTGAACAGTTGATGCCTGCATTTGAGTGTAAGGCCCTACTTGCTGCATAGCAGAGCTGGCAAAATATGTAGGTATTACTGACTGTCTTATTTTTGTTTTTCCAAGTAGGAGGAAGGGGAGCAAAAAGTTCATTAAGCAAAACAGAATATTGAAGTTCTTATAAATGTTGTATGGTTCTTGTCCTGTCTTGTTTCTCCAATTCTTGGATTTAGAATTACTATACTAGGTGCACATCACATACCTTATTATTTTGTGGATAAATTGAAATAAATAGAAATTGTATTTTATTTTTTTTTTAAAGGCATAAGGTTTCTGAATCAGTTAATTTTAAAATGAAATCTCATGCTTCAAGAATCAAAATCTTTTGTTTGGGGAAAATTACCTGTATAGAAGCTCTCAGTATTTTTAACTGAAATGTTCTCTAATTTATGCTTGATTCTTCTGCTGGGTTAATGTTAAATTAGTTTAACGTATTACTCATAAAAGATGTCATAGTTGAATCATTATGTAGGTAACAAATCTTGTACTTGTTAACGGTGAGGAAATATTACCTCTATTTAAACCCCCAGTTAAACTGTGGAGTTAGTAAGGACTCATGATGTTTTGCAGTCATCCAGCTAATACATTTTAATGCCTTCAGTGGCGGAAGGTTTTTTTTCTTGGGGGGGTTGTGTGTGGGATAAGCAAGTGAAACAGAGCTTTCAGATTATGTAAGGCAGTATATAGTATAGCCTGTGCCAAGTCGGAAACCTGGTAGAAGTGCTGGCTCGGGCTGGATCTGTAACACTGATATAGCCTTAAACAATAAAATTTAAGAAAAAGTATAAATTTCTGTAGTGTGAAGTTACTCAAAGCATACACAAACAGTGGCAAAAAAGATCAAATCTGCTTATGTTCAGAACCCAAGTAATTTGATATTAACATTACAGCTAAATGTTTACAAATATTGTGTGCTTGTAATTTGCTAAGTAGTTTTATCCACCTCTGCCCTGAGAGAAGCATTAGAACTGGGCCTATAGTGGAAGGCAAGTTTCAGTTGAAGTTTTAGAGTGGTTAGTATGGCTTCATAATCCTTTTTCCTTTATTTATTTTTTTTTTTCCTTTGAAATAACACCCCAGTCTTACAGAGGAAGTGATGGCATCCTGCTTAGCTCTTACAGGTGTTCCGGGGTATGGGATGGGCAAGTCAAGTTAGTCAGATGAGACCTCTAACCAAATAAATGCGGGCAGTATTTTATACTTAAACCATTTGCATCTGAATGGCAATAAGCAATTGAATAAGCATTTGGGAGTGCTGTTGCTTTCTTTGCCTGAGGAAGCTTGGCTAAGTAGATCTTGGATCTTGAGGGCTGGTAGAGATGAACTTGAAGAGCACAGGCAGAGGCATGGCCAAGGACTTCGTATCGGAAATGGGATTGTGAAAATGTTTAAACTTTCTCCGTTGCTAAAGACCATAACACACAACGCAGGAGCTGCCAGTACGTGGCAGAGAAGGTCTAAAACTTTGGAAGGCATCTCCCAGTGCATTTCAGCTCATCAAAGACACGTGTTTGCTTGCAAATTGTGTGTTTGTTTCCCTGTGAAGCAGAATACCGTAGTTCTGTGGCCAAGTAAACATGATGAGGCAGATTGGCCATTTACTTGCCTTTTATTAGGAGGTGGTAACCCTTCTTGTGTCAATGTATTCTACCATCTCAGAGTGTGAACATTGGAAGAAACTGGGTTACCTCTTTAATCTTCTGAAGTATCCCACTAAATTTAGTGTTTCACATCTGAGAAATGGCAGCTTTGCAGCAGGTGGAGCTGGCAGAAGAACCAGGAGTGTTTTTCTGCCTCCTCTTAAAAACGTGCGAGAATTTAAGCCCCTTTGGATGATTTGTGCCTCCCTGCCCCAGCAGAAAGCAGAGCTGGTGATGATTTGCTTTAGTGTGAAGGTACAACAAAGTTTTGTTCATAAAAACGTGGCGTTCTTTGACATCCTGCTTCACTGCTCTTAGCACTGGTGTGTCTGTTGAGTGTCTTGGCACACTTCAGTGTGACACGAGACGGCTGTGATGTTGTGCCTCAGTCTAGTTGGGTGTAGAGATAAGACAGCTGTCACTGGGAAGTGACTACGATCTTCAGTGTGTCACACTGGCCTTTTGTGTATGTAACTGTGAACATTAGGTTTACCTTTAACCAAAGGAGACCTTTCTCTATGACCAGGTTGCTCTTTAAGGTGCTGTTTTCCTGAGATGGTTTTCCTTTTAATTTTTTTTATCCAGTTTCTCATTTGCAATTATAAATTCTGGTTACCTCAGCAGTTGAAAAATTGTAGCAAATGAGCAACTTCTTTCTGAATTTGCTTCTCACCTTGGATTTGCATTAAGCTTTCTGACTTCCTTTAATTTTAAGCATGAAAACTGAATATATTACAGTAATTATATTAACATCAAAAGGCTTCAAATTGTTCACGTGTAGTTCTTAAAATTTATAAAGCAGCAGTTTAAGACTTTGAAATTCTTAACAGATGCTCAGCTATGTTCTCAGTATTTGAGCTTAAAGCAGAAAGAATTTAACTCAATTATAATAATGTAAACCTTTCCCCTTTGCTTTGCATAATTAAATATTTTCATTTACATAGCAGAGAAGTTTAACATTCCAAACAGGGTAGATAAGCAGAAGAAAGACAGGCAGAGATGCATCTTTGATGCATGCAGAGTAGTAATGCACTTGCTGGTAATCTCACCGTGCTTAATAATAATAACTTTAGCCAGAAATCCGCATACAAATTCCTGTGAATATTGATTGTATTTAATGCATGACTATTTCTTTTAAAAAAAAAAAAGATATATTGGCTACTTCTGAAAATACTCAGTAAATTGCTCTAGAATTGGGGCAGGAATACTGTAACCCTGCTATCTTCTTTTACTTCTTGTTTTATATATTAATTAGTAGAACAGGTCTGAGGAAAATTAAGGTTTCCCTTTGGACAGTTTATGTGGATGCAGGAGATGGCTTGAGTGTGCCTGTGTAGAGGTTTGTGATCCTGTGTGCCCCAGATTTACAATCGATATAGGAAAAACTGTGCTAGAGGTGGTTATTAGCATCACTTTGAATAATGCTGTGTGTCAGATTCACCAGCCTGTTGTCAGGGTAGGATCTCTGTGGCATAATGTGAAGCATCACGTGTGTTGAGGACTACAGGCTAGAACCAAGGCCCACAAATAAACACCTGCACTTCTTTAAACTACTGCTGTTCATGTCCCCTTATCAGCAAAACATATCAGAGTGAAAATGAGTCTCTGATGTTTCTGGAGAAATTTTGTGCTACTTCTGTTGGCTAGTCTAATGTCGTGCTTGAATATTCTTGGAAGTGAGAGGATCAGTGATGTTACCCTATAATGAATTGCTTCTGGTTCTTATGTTCCTAGATTCTTAAATTATGTAATATGTTACAAAGTATGTCAATGTGGTTAAATACAGATGTGCAAAATAGGAAACAAATGCATTTATGCCTTTTTAAAAATTATATTATTATTTTTTTTAGTGCCTTTTTGTTTGCTTACCTGGTAAAGATTTGGGGGTATGTGACTTGGTTTGGTTGAAAGTCATATATCAGAGAGGTTTGGAGGTTTGATTTAAAAAAACACATTTATTACATGCTTCAAATTTCAAGTGCCAATACATAGGATACATGCAAACTTTCTATGTATTTGAATCAAGAGAGGACAGCCTTCTAGACAAAATCTAAGGATTATGTTAAACATTATTTTCATCATATGGATTTTATGTCATGTTTTGAAGTGCAAAATCAAGTGGGAATACACAAAACAGGGAGGATACCTGTGTGTATATGTATGTGTATGCATGCGTTGCGAAGCAGGTGATCTTAAAGTTGGTGTATTTGGCCTTTTACTCAAGTTTCCTGCGAGGATCCTTAGTTGATGAGCTTTGGGAAATTGTTTCAGTAGTGTTTATCTTTCTGGGGTTTTCTGTCAATTGTCTGTGTTTCTTCCATTTGTAAATAGACTTTTCTGGTGCCCTATAGAAATGTTTTGCTTTGTTTGATGGGGGCGAAGATTAGAGAGCAGAATGTATGTGAGAAAGATTGAGAACTCAATTTCCAACGTAGTTAAATTTCATGTCCTAAAGCTGTTTCTGATAGCCATCCTTTTATTACAATGAGAGTGGCTGTGGCTAAATACAAAGCCAAGAGTGTAGGTTACTTGCTTAAAGTGAAGCTACAAGGATCTCATTAAACTTTTTTTTTTTTCATATAATTCCAAAAGTTTTTAACTGTCTGTACTCTTATTTTCTTTTCTCCTACCTCTAACATTGATCACTGATGAGTGCTTACATGTTCTAAAAACTTTTGGGGACCTCTGAACACCTTAAAGATAACTTAATTGGTAGAAATGCAATGGGAGGCTGACACTTTTTTCTCTTAAATTTCGTTATCACTTTTTTTTTTTTTAACTGTTAGGTGTTCTGCCAGTTCTCTGTTCCATTCTTGCTTTGTTAGACTCATACTACATCTCTGAAAGGTCATGAGAAGTTTGCATTATGGAGTAGCTGCTAAACTTAGGAAATTGTAGTATTATCTAGATTTTTGAGACGTCTTGTTGCTTAGGAGAAAAATGGGTTTGTGTTTTGGTTTATATAGTGTATACCTATAAGTATAGTGAATGTATTGAAGTGTCGCTATTGTAGCCAGATAATTTGGTTTTGTATGAGTAAACATGGTTCTGTGGTTTTGGTTTCTTAAATGGATGTCTTGGGTGTGTTGCCCGCCAGCTGGTTTTCTGTGTTGCCGCTTTCCCCCTGGCTCTGTTTCTATTCATTTACAGCCAGGTTTTACTACAACAAGGCCTCTGTTTGAGGTGAGACAGGGAACTGGTGTAGTATATCAAGTCAGGCACTAGTACGTAACCACCTGTGTGTATGAGGTAGGATTTTGTTTCCCTTGGTAGTATGGATCCAGTGCAGAGAGGTGTATATAGAAGATGGGGAATTACCTAGCTTGCTTACTGGATTTTGTTCACAATTAGCTTATGTTACGTGGGTAAACTTATTACAAAAGTAGTGTGCTGCTGCTTTACTAAGCCTTTTCTCTCTCCCTTTTCCTATTCTTGACCTTGTCAAGGACTCTAAAAGTAGTTGTGTGCCCATGTCTTATTTTAAAAACTAAACACATACTGCCACACCTGACACTTTCAAAATAATATTGGGATACTAGGCTTAGGAGCCTCTGGAGTACAACCATTTACTTGTGTGGTGTGTGTACTTTTTCCTTAGGTTTGTTTTTGTGCAAAGGTTTAGGGAGTGTCTACACGCTTTCCACTTGCCGAGTCATTAGTGACTTGTGGATGATTGGGTCCAAGTTTAACTATTTGGCTCTAATCTCTAGGGATTAGAATTCCTAGATGTCTTAATACCAGGGACTGTCATTAGAAACTGCAGTGAATAAGCAAGGCCTGATTTATGTGTGTTTAATTAATCCTAACACCCGGGACTTGTTCCAGTAAATTCACCCATCTGGATGAGTGCCCAAGGTTTTCAGCGAGTTCTTATAATTTGAGGTTTGATATCTGAGGGCCAGAATACTAAAAGCAAGGCTCCAGCTGCATAAAACATAGGAATGTAGGTCTTCTGTGGGAGAAATATTAGTATTTGTTAGTGTGCCTTGGATTGCGACACTGCTTAAGTTGAAGAGGGGAATGGAGGGCAGATACTCCTGTTCTTGGTTGTGAGAAATATGCTTTTTTTCTTTTTCTCTTTCTTTTTTTTATTTTCTTTTCTTTTTTTTTTTTATTTTTAAAATGTAGTTTGAAAAACAGCCCCTTCACAGTGCTTTAATCCAATTGAGAGGTGGTCAGTGTATCTCGTTTTCCTAAAGACTCTGATAGGATAATCCCAGGTAACCCCACTGTAAGCTCTTTTCAGCATCTGGTAATACTGCTGATGAGCGCCGTGATACTGCAGGTGACTTGATTAGTTGCTTGAGGTAGCCTGGTCCAGGCTTCAGTGCAATAGATCTAACCAGGTGTGTTTGAATAATTTTGACTGCTAATTTATGCAGTTTAAAAATGGGGCAGTAGCTGGGGGAGGCAGGGGGAAAGCTTTGGCATGGAATCTCTCTATGGTGGCATTTGGTTGCTCCCTGGGAGGAGTAAATTATTACCGCAGTAGACGAAGATCACACTAAGAAATAGTTAAAGTGGATGCAGCAGTCCATGGGACTGTGATCCTGTGATAACTGAAGTTGCAACTTATTTGAATTGAGCTTGATTGATGGAACCTCTCCTTGACTGGGTTATAGTGGACATAGCTGGGTTTTGGTTTTTTTTTTTTTTTACAGCTGTAGGAAATAGACACCGGTTTGCACTGTTGTGGGGGTGGTGAAAATGCTTTGCTCTCAGCACTGCCAAGTATTTCCTGTGCTGCTTTTGTAGTTGGATCCAATTTTCTCCTAGACTAAGAGATTCTTCTGAAATACCGGGCAGCAAAGTCCCAGGAAAGGACTCTTCACACCAGCTGTGTCAATTAGAATGGGAATGTCACCTCGAGTTCTGTCTCCAAAGATTATCTGTCAGAGAGTGTTGCATCCCTTTGAGAATTTTCTTTCCTGCCTGTGAGGTGGGAATTTGATTTTTTTTTTTTTTCCTTCAGTTCGAATCATTTTGCTATAAGAGATAATAAACAGTCCTCTCTTGTGTATCATTTCTGCCGTTTAACCATTATACTAGGATTTTTAGTTTCAGGTTGAGTAATTTCATGGGGTCTGGATCTCAGCTTGTATGGTTGGGATTTCTGGGTGCTGTGTCTGGTGTGTTCTTTTGTGGTGTGTGTGGGTTTTTTTATTTTATTATTTTGTTGATGTTTTTATTGTTTTGTTTGTTTGGCCTGTTCCGCCCTCCACCCCCACTTTTCTAATATCATTGTTGAAACTGGAATCCTAGAAGGTCTCTGGTTTGCCATGAATGAAATCCACAAAGTCAGTACCTGGGAGGAGCAAGGTATTGATTTTTCTCTGCCTTTCTCTGTTCTTAGGGAGGGGAAGTTACAGTGAACATCCACATAGGAAGGCGATTGCATTGCCTACTCCTCCATAATCTTTATGTGGTTACTTGTATCTATGACTGCCCTGATGATGTGAATATGAAAATGATATTTTGCCTACCTATAAAAGGAAGAATTTGCAGTATTGATGAGGAGAGAGAAGACCTCAGGGGCAGGAATAGTGATACTTGGTCAAATGAAGTTTTGTGTGTTTTGGGGAACAACAGAATAATAAATGCATTAGAACTTGTTTATTTTTAATGGCACATCCAAATGCAACAGTATGCTTAGAGACAATGATGTAATTGATAGCTCAGGAACTTTATTGAAGGGAATATAAGTGATATGATTAAAGGTTGATATGCTCCAGATCCTTGTTGAGCTGCTGTGGGCTCCTCAGGAAGAGGGCAAGTTTGATTTTATGCTTTCACAGTTTCCAGATATTTATAACTTGTGAGCCTTGGACTAGTCTGCGTGAAAGTGTCTTTGTGGTCAATTATCATCTAAGTATTTTTATTCCTGTCACGTTTTGAACCAATGGAGACTAGTAGTATTCACCGCACCCAGTGGCACTGAATGCCACAATGGACTTCCATGTGAAGTCACCCACTCTTGCTTGGTTTGAACATGCTATGAGCTGGGTACCTCCAATGCCTGTTGTAACAAGAAAAGTTTCCTGATTGTCTTGCCCTGTCAGCTAGGATCTTGCAGAATTCTGCATTGTCTCCCCTCAGTGGTTTCTTTAAAGAGGTTACGAGGCTAAAAGAGAAATGTGTAGGAGGCATCTCTTACCTTGGATTATTTTACCCTTTGTTCTGTGTTTCGTAGGCCTATTGTGCTCCGTTGAGAGAAGAAACCTTGCTTATGAAGTGATACAGCTTGTTCTTGTTCTGTATGCATTCCATAAAAAGGAAATAGAATGCTATCAGTAATTATTATTTTCCTCTTGGACTGTTACAGAGAGTAAACCTATGTATTAAAATAATCTACCGTTGCTGCCAAAGTTTGTTCCTTACTGGTAGGACTCATGGCAAGGTAAAGGGAATACTTGTTACTCCCTGCCATCCTCCCAATCCACATACTTTTTTCATTGTTTTTTTATTCAATTTCATCTGTACCCTAAGTGCCATAGCCACTGAAGATGCTGAAATTTTTTTTTATCAGAGGTTAAAGGAACACTCATCAAAACAAATCTGAAAAGCTGTAGACCTTCCAGAGCTGTCCTAGCTGACAGTAGAGGCCAAAGAACAGCTGGAAGGGTGCATGCCTTTGGGAGTCAGATAGCAAGTCCAGGAATCAGTAGATTAGGGATAGTCTGTCTTCATTGTATGCTAAAAAAAAAAACAGAAATGGTTTCTATTTTTATATCTACTATAAATAAAAAGGACTATAGTTTACTGCTTACTAAGATGTATTGGTGGAATAGAAGATTTTGAGCAAATCTTCTGATTATTACATCATCAGCATTTTGACAAGTATCTGTAGCAGAAACTTAGTGCGTTCTTTTTTTGCATGTTTGCTGTTACGTTATTCTTTTTTAAAAAAAAGTTTTTCTGGCAACCAGTGATTTATTTTTGGCTCCTGATAGTTTCACAGAAAAAATATAAAGCAGCTCTCATCATATGATCAACCTAAAATATTTCTTAGAGATTATATATCCTGAGGGTGAGGAAAAAACAAAGCAACTAGATGCTTCAACTGCATTTGGAAAGAGCTAGGGGTGCTGTCCTAAAACTGTGCCAAAGTCAAAGAAAATGCCTTATTTCTTCTCTGTTAGCTGAGCAGGATGTGTAGGTACAGCACAGTAAGATGGAGGCTGCTGTCACCATGCCTGGATACAGATTTGATGGACAAGGAAGGGTTCAGGGATTAACGTAACCTCTGATGCAGCATCCGAGATGAGAGGCATTCGGAACAGGGAGTATGCCCCTGTGTGTTACAGAAATTGGAAATATTTTTATTGTCAGCTTTCAGTGTATGACTAGGCAAATTGCATACAGACCCAGGTGTAATATCAGGTAGCTCCAGATGTGTTTTCTATGATTCATGAGCAAATAAAAGTAAAAAAAAAAAAAATAAAAATCACTCAAGTTGTATGTTCTAATCTGTTTAAAAGAAAACTAAAAATTGTACCCCTGATTTGGTTAAGCATAGACTTCAATCACGAGACGTACTTCAGAGAGTAATACAGAGGACAGCCAGGCAGTATATTCCTATCCTGTATATTACCAATTAAACTATCTCTGTTCTAGGCAGGATTTTTATTGAAGGCATCTGCACTGCGGTTCTGAAGATGTTAAACTTCTTGAAGAAGGGATAAAGCAGTCACTTAGGATCAAAAAGGTGTGATGAAGATCAGAGCTCTTCTAAACTGGTCCCAGAGGAATGGGGTGGCTGAAGAAGCTATTCACTCTTCTTGCGTATCCTAGAACTAAAACAAATCATGCCAAAGAGCCTATTTTGGTTGTATAGGGAAAAACTGAGCCCTTTGAGCAAAGTAGGCATCAGTTAGTTGAACTAGTGGTGTTAAAAATATTTTTCCCCTGCAGAGGTGGTTTAGCTGTCAATAATATGTAAAAATGGTCTTACAAGCTCTGTGAACTTGAGTTATGGGCACTGTGGATTTAAATGTGTAATGACTAGCCTTCAGTAGCCACATCTAATGGGTTGGTGCATCTGTGCCAAAATTAGAACCTATTAAAAAGGATGTGAAATCAGAATGATTTGTATTACTGATGTTAAATTATTAAACAGCATCCACAGTGCATAGGTTGTCGCCTGCTAACACACTCTTCAAGAAGAAGTGGCAGAAGAAAGTCTGTCTGCACTGTTAGAAACTGATGTTGGTTGCTGGGGGCTTATAGATTTGTATAGAGAAAAATAAGGCAAACCAAAAACTCAGTTCCCACCACGTGATGAAAATAATACTTTGCCTGGCTATAAATGGAAACTTTGGTTTCCAAGATGCAACCTTAGGGGTCTTTTAAGATTTTGTTAGGCGTGTGTATCAATTTAGGATAGTAGGCATCAACTCTCCAAATCCTAGAACAGCAGGAGAGAAAGAACACTTACTTGATTCAGCTATTTTGCCCAACAAGGCCTTTTGGGGAATAACTGTAACAGGCTGGGAAGGGAAAAAGAATAAACTAGTGGACTTCTTTTGTGCAATACCAGTGATGTTGGTCTCCTTAAGGAGATGTGGGGGGTCTATTTATTGCACAGAGCACCTCAAATGTAAGCACTGCTTATCTATGTAGAAGTACTGGGAGCTGTCATTGATGGTTGAGTATTTGTGTTTGGCTTGAGAAGACTGATGTGGGGAACTACACTGAATTTGGCATAAAATTCTCAGTTATGTTTTGCAGCGCTAGTGGAGTGCTGTGCCTGGTGTTTCTTTACTGGTAAGCAGGTTCTTGAATGGAAAGCCCTTTGTCCTCTGTAAGACACCATTAGTTTGGGTGAATGATGTTGCAGTGCCCCCACAGGCATCATCTGCCGGCATCTGCCTTTCAGATTCTGTGTGTGCAGTTTGTTTGGTGAGAGCTGCAAAACCGGGCCTATTGGTAAAGAAATGGGACGAATACGAGGAATCATTCACGCAGGAATTCAGCTTATTTTTATTTTTTTTCTGTCCACTGGTCTGTAGCCAGTAACTTCAAGGAAAAAGAGGCAGAACTCAGCGAGGGGAGCAAAACCTTTCTGGCTCATGTTACACTAGAGTTTGTGTTGCTAGAGTTTTTTTTTTTTTACACTGGAGTTTGGGTTGCCTCTGTTTTAAATGGATGGATTCTGGAAGAACAGCTTACCTCCTATGCTTGTTGTGCTGTTTTCTCTCTTTTTCTTTTTCTTTTTTTTTTTTTTTCCCCCTCTCATGATGTCAAAATGGAAGAGCAAGTCACGTGCACGTGGCCCTTTTGCCACAGCGCTTGGCTCTGAGTGTAAATGGCATACTCCAGGCTGTCTGTGTTGGGGGTCTGCCCGAGAGAAGAGGCTGCATTCAAAAAAAAGTCTCATTAGGGAAAGTGATGGATGGCTTTTCTGCAAGCTGGCCTTTCCCCTTCAGAGTGAGCCTGGGAAGGAGATGGCTTCTGAGAAGTTGTCAGCGCTTGATGGCTGTACAGAAACCCCTGTGTATTAGATCACTGGAGCAATGCTGGAAGGAGAAAATGGGAATAATCTAGAGCCTTGCCTGTTCAAACAGTACCTGCTAAACTTGTTGAAATGCAGGTAGTACCAAATGTGTCTGATGAATTGGCTCTTGTCCGTGGTATCAGATGGGAGTTGAATATTGCATAAATATCAGATTTATGAAGAGCTCTTTTCTTGTTCAGTGAATATTAAAGAATGATTCCTCTTGTGTTGAATAAAGGATAATCTATTGATAACAGTCTTTTTGAATCCAAAGATATCAGGACTGCATTTTGAAAGATGGTGTTTCCTAAGAAACAGATCAATTGGGAGGATAATATATATATTTTTTTTTTCTAATTTCTCTTCAGTGAGGAAATGCAGAGATATCAGTTGAGCGTTTTTTACAAAAATATTTCTTGAGAGAGTCATGGTTTATTTCCCTATCAAGTTAAAAGTAACTAGTGGAAGTTTACGTTGGTCTTAAAACAAACAAACAAAATCCAACCAAAACCAAAACAACCACAAAAACAAAACAACCCCCCCATACTTGTAAAGGAGTCTAAATCAGAAGTTTGGGTTTTTTTTTGATAGTCATGACATACTGGTGTGTTCTGGTCTGGTGCTTTAACGCATACCCATCACTGTGCTATCCCCCTAAGTGATCGTACTTTCATCACCACCCCTTGTCTTTTTGTATTCATACAAGGTTTTATCTCTCAACTTTGCAGTTAATGCTTAAATAATGCTTATTTCTACTTGCCATTCCTTTTCCTTGTCTGAGAACAAGAATGTATTTTTGCAAGCAAGCTCATTTAAATTGAAATGAAGTCTGTCCTCTGCTTCCAGCACTGGCCTGTATCTAGGTGGAGCCTTTACATAGTGACACGTGTCTGAGATAAGAAATTACAACATGGTTGTTATTAAGTTTGTCTCTACAGCTGAATCTGGCACTGAAAGCACAGGTCTTTCTTCTTTGGTATGTATGAAGAATAAAATAGATCCTCTGCTTTATATTAACTTGGGCAAAACCAATTTTGGAGAATTTAGAAATGTTTTAATTTACTTGAGCTACAAAAATGTAATTGTAGACAGGGATCACTTAAGATATTTGAAGATGAGTCAGACTTCAGGTTTCAAGTGTTGTCTAACAAAATTACCTACCTCAAACTGAGAAACTTTTTTTCTAAATTTAGCATTTATTGTGTGTTCCTCTTGAGTTATAGGAAAAATTCCTCAGGAGAAGGTGATGAAATGTTTCAGCTCAGTTTGAAGGTGAAGTTAGCTCTTTTCTTAAAAATAGCTGTCCTTTCATGTGGCTTCCACATGCTGCAGTAATCCTGCTGTCACGTTATGCTCTGCTGTAAAAGGAGGTGGCTTATTTTTTTAAAAAAAATCACCGTGTGATGATTTCAGTCTTGGTACAACTGGAGAATCTCCTAGCTGCTTTTTAACCAGATGAGGAGTTTAAATCTGCACTGAAGGAGCTGGTGGAGGAGAGGAGGGTGCTGGGTCTGCAGCAGGCAGTGTGGTGCAGAGGGAGTTGTCCTCCTGAGGATGACAGAAGCCATTAGAGCTGCTGCCGACCCTGAGGTTGGCCGTGGCAGGCTCTACTCTGCTCCCTGGTGAGAGCAGGGCTAGGATGAGTTGTCAGCATTTTGTACGCACTCTAATCTGTCCCAAAGGCTTTAGTGCTG
Organism: Pedionomus torquatus; assembly: GCA_013398155.1. NCBI lineage: Eukaryota > Metazoa > Chordata > Aves > Charadriiformes > Pedionomidae > Pedionomus > Pedionomus torquatus. The sequence goes on along the minus strand of VZRU01016871.1, from coordinate 23,865 downwards.
CTCTGCTCGTATGTTGAGTCCCGTTGGGATGCTCTACTGCAAGGTGTGTTCTGTGGGCTTAGTGAGAGGCAGGTCTTGGGGAGATGAAAGATGGGCAACTGCCTGGTCCTGGAGAAGAACAGTCCCCAGTTCCACATCACCTGTTTCTTTACTGAAATGTGAGTTGTAGGATCTAGAAAACAAATTAGCTTCTCTCTCTTTTTTTTTTTTTTTTTCTTCTTCTTTTTTCTCCCCATGCCTTTAGGATTAATTTTTTTGTGATGGAGTAGATGGAAGCCTGGTTTTACCATGTCTACAGGCACATAAGGATACATATGCAATATACGATGTCTCTACAATCTACAATAGATGGTTTCTCTAGTGAAAACAGTCCCAGTGGAGGATTTTGGTGTTTGCTGAAGTCAAGCTATTAAGTATGTTTGTGCTGTCATGGAGGTGTGGGTGGGATGGCATTGGCTGTTCTGGGTTCACTTTCTGTAGTAAATGCAGCTACTCTGTATTGTCGTTACCCCCATCAGTTTTGTGTTTGGCTAGAATTGTTTGCCTGTGTAAAACCAATTAAATGACAACTTTGTTTCAGTTGCTGTCGCTTTAGCGGAATATTTCTTCACTTAAAAAAAATATATATGTGAAATTGGCGTAGGAGCAGGAAAAGATGTTAAGTACAGAAACAGGATGAGGTGTTGTTGGTAATTTGGTTCCAAGGTTTCGGTTTTCTTGTACAAAATGGTTGGGTAGACTTCACTTCTTCCCATTTCTTTTCAATATCCAAATGAAATGAAATCACAACAGTTGATTGTATGAACAGGGAGACAAAAGCCATAAAAATATATTTACGCTTTAATTCAGAGGAAAAAAAAGATCTGTTGTTTACAAAGGCTCCTTTCTGAAAGACCAGGATGATGAAAATATTTTTACTTTGGAAAAACATGTAACAGTTAAATATCTTCTTGGAATAACGTTCAGTTTAAAACTGGAGAGTGAGGCATGAGCTTATTTAGGCTTGAGGAAATTACAGTAAGTGGAAAAAAATAAGTCATACATTCACTGTTGAACTTATAGAGAAAAATCAGCTTACTGAGTGGTGGGAGGCTGCTGGATTTATGCCTGAGGTGTAAGCATTTGATAAAGTCAGACTGCTCATACAGAGGGAATATTTTCATCCCATTTATTTCAGTATAGCAGCTATTCCATTCAAAATTAAGAGCGAATTGGAAGATAGGACAGAAGAGCTTGTTTTTCAACATCTGGTGTAAGACAGCAGCAGTAGGTGAAGTTCTACCAATTCTAAACACTGCAGGGCATGGTCACCAACAGTCAATCATGTTCACTAAATATAAACAGAATTTCTGGCCAAGTGCTAGAGTTATTGTGAGGATAATAATCAATTTCAAATGCAGATGTCTTGAATGTCACTAATAGGAGACTGCTTTTTATTTTCTTGAAGCAGAAATACAAAGTAAGCTTAAATTATTTTTTATTGATCCAGAAGGTGACTAAAACTTTTAAATCTCTCAATTTAAATAATCTTAACGTGATGAAGGTATGATTCTATGAAGGGCGCTTCCTTTCTGTTATTTTTACAAGTATTGGGAAAAAATTACAGAAGGTTGTTAGACAAACACTATCTTTTTCATTGTCTTTAGCTGCTTTTTACCCTCTGCCCTTGAAGTCAGAGGCTCATTTCAATAGGTCCACAGATGAACACAATGTGTATTGTAAAGTCTGTATTTTGTAATTGCCTGTGGAGGCTTGTGAACTTAGTGGCTTTAATAATAGCATAAGAGTTAAGGATCTGTACAAATATTTGAAAGGTGTGAATATAATTTATTTCTGTTTGTTTAGTAAGAAATTTTTCTGTTGGGCAACACAGTGATGAATCTGGTGTCACTTTCATTGGAGGAATAAACACTTCCTGTGTTTGTTGGTTTTTTCCTTTACTTCCACTTTGTCAATAAAGAATTTTTTTTTCTTGTTTAGCAGCATTTTATCTAGGATTTTCAATTAAAGGGGTGTTTTCTTTCGAATGGATATTTAATTTTCTCAAGTTCAAGAACAGATATAGGTGTAACTAGGTGAGTTTTCAAGAAATCTTTTCCTCAAATACAGAGGATTAAAAATTGGATTCTCTCAACAAACCCCCTGGACAATCTCTTTTTCTGTCTTCTACTTGGCTTTCTTGTCCTTCCCTTCACAATCCAAAGGGTCAAACAAAACCAAACCATCCGCCCCACCCCTCCAAATGAGAAGAGATGCCTTAATTTCTGAATCCGTTGCCTTGCTGCTGCTAGTACACCAGTGGATGCGGTGGGGGGAAAAGTGCAAAGACCCGAATTTCAGCAAAGTATTTAAATTTCTGGTTACATTAATTCCTACGAAGGCCAGTACGGAAGTCTAGATTTTGTTCTGAATAGAAAGCACTTTCAAGAATTTTAATATGGGGTGCAAAGTATCTGGCATTAGTCGTAGCTGGTAGATGAATGTGTACTCTGTCCAGAGGTGGTATTTCTGATACTCTACTGATGGTGAATGTGATTTCTTGTTAGAAATGTGAATGTGATTTCTTGTTCAGTGTATGTTCGGGTGTTGTGCACACCCCAAAGAGGGGAGCAAGGTAGTAATTCAAAAGAAAAAGTACTGAAAATAATTTTGCTTTGAATAGAGACAGAAGAAGGTTTGGGGGCTTTACCAGCCAAATTGTTAGAAATTGGGCATATTCCTATGCGTGAGTCCAAATGCTGTTAAAATGCTACAATGCAGTTGATAAAAAATATTTGTTGCTGACAAGTTAAACTGAAAACATCAAGTTGCTTTTTAGGTGTCAAATTGTTCCTCAGAAGACTTTTAGTTTTTAATTTTTTTTATTCTTTATCACCAAGACAAAGTGGGAACTGGCATAGGTTTAATGAAGCACACAGGGTAATCTACTAAGCAGTCCTGCTCCTTGCGTGTCTATTACATGTGGCCACTGATGAATATGGATTCAAAATACGGTGCAGCATCACACCCAGGGCCTGTGCCTTCTGGGTGGGAGGGTTTCCCCTCTATATTAGCCAGGCGGATGACTATATTTCATAGTTACTAGTTGTTTCTTTGGGCTCTCAGTAAAGTGTCGGGGTAGCTTGTGATCAGGTGGTGCTTGGACGTCTCTGTTCTGCAAGGAAATATTTTGGCAGTATATTATGTGTGGTTTGGTCCAGCGGAAGAGCGTGTAGGAAGTGTAGTCTTCAAATGGAAATGTTGTAGGAATATTTATTTTAATCAATTTTTAAACATTGTGGCATGGCATATTTTTAATACCTGCCTACTTGAGCAGAGTGAAGAAAAGCTCTGTAAATATAAACGTAGGTGGTGTGAATGGCTGAGAACTGGGTCACATTTGCTGTAGGCTTTTAGGGGCTGGTTTTTGAAAAAGAAAGTCTCATGGGAATGACAAACTTTTGGGTTGTGTGTTGTTTTTTTTTTTTTATATGTTTATAAACAGACAGATTTGGAACATAAAAAGATAATGAACCAACAGTGTGTTTTATTCATTATCTTGGATAAGGTCAGGAGCACTAACTGCACTGTTCAGATCTGACTCATTCTGTTTGGCTGTGCTGAATGTGATGAAAGTACAAAGGCAGCGCAAAACACTTGGCCCCAAATAACTTGTCAGTGTTTGGTAGATGCAGAGTCCACATAAATCTCTACATCTGGAACGTGTGAACTCACAAGCATCTCCTGTTAATTATGCTGTTTGACATTTCCAAAGCTAAATAAGAATGATGGATAGTTATGAATCATACCTTTCCGTGCTAAAAATGCCAGGCTTCGTTTTATTGCGATAGAGATTAAGGCCAGCAGGGTAGTTATTCTCAGCATTAGAATTTTTGCTACTGTCAAACTGCTGACACAGCATTTGCTTAATATAAATGAACCTTTGCACCTTTATAAAGTGCTTTAAATCTAGAAAAATGTATGCCTTATCAAAAGGTTAATCCTGACAAATTATTGTAAATTGCCTCCTGTTTAGTGCAGTGCAGGTGCAGTGAAACTAATTCTCTGCTGTAGAGTCCAGTGCCTGTTTCAGAGGATTGGAGAGCATCGTTACAGTGCTAGTGGTGTCAGGGTGGTGGGTAGGAATAGCTGGGGCTTGATCTCACGGTACTCGTGCTGGGTCAAGCCTTAAAGTATCAGTTATGAAAGTGGGAAACGAGCTTCATTTCCGTTGATCAGCATTTTGGATGGACTGTGTATCGACCCTGTTTTGGTGAAGTTTGAAAGATACATCCTTAAATGACATCGGACTTCCACGGTGTGGAAATGCTTCAATGAAGCAGGGCCTCAGGTTGTGCGTGTATCTGTTTGTGTGTGGTGTTGGTGTTTGGGTTTTTTGCGTGTTTTTGTTGGTTTGTTTGCTTGTCTTGGTAGGATAGCATCTACTTTCTGTCTGGCTTCTGTGTTCTTAATGCAGTTAGGGGGTGGAAAAAAATACCCTTTCTGGAGCGGTGAGTGCTGGGTAATCTGCTGCTGCCACAAAAAATAATCCAGTTTAAGGCATTAGACCACTGTGTGCTTAAACAAATTTGTAACTCAGATTTAAGGAAGCTCATAAGCTCCAATACCTGTCCATTCCTTCTATTTTGAGTGAGAAATACAAATTAGTCTAACTGAAAACTATGCTTTTAGTCACAGTGTGAAATTATGCAAAGGTGCAGGCTTATACCTGTATGAACTACAGCATCTGCATTAACATTTTGTAATTTCTGTTGCAACACCTAGAATAAAGGATTGTGTAAGTACGTGATGGGGTATGTAGCATTGAAGGGAAACTTCTGAAAGTCATTGCTTTGGTGGTAGCCACTATCAAATGGGTTAAAAAGTGAAGTACCTTCTGCCTGAGCACTGTCCTGTATCTTATGTTGATAAATATTAAATAACCCTTCAACAAGGATGCCCATTCAGGGGCATTGCAACAAAGGCTTTATTGTTATTATTTTTATTATTTTTTATTTCTCTCTTTTTTTTTTTTTTTCCCCAAGCTCAGAGAAGCAGATAGTCACTGCCTGAGAACTGCATTTCTCTTTTTCTTTGAGGTAAGGAAGATGCATGTGAGAGGCCAGTGTGATGGGCTTTGACAAAAGCTTTGTTCCAACATCTCACAGCTGATAGAATTCACGGTGTGCCCAGTAAAGGCCTGCAGCACCGGACCACATCAACTGAGCGGTGGCCTCTGTTTTTCCTCTAAAAAAGGGCCCTTTTTGAAGCGAGCGCTGGGTTCACCGCTCTGTTTCGCTAGAGAGAGTCAGGCCCCCATTTCCCACCTTCCCAGAGGGTGCATTACCCACCCACTCCCATGGTTTATTTCTGGGGGGGATGCCGTTGTGCTGAAGCGGCATCAGCCCGTGGAAGGGAGAGCGAGAAGGCGACCTGCCATGGCAGCAGGGGCTGCACTCGGGGAGCTCACAAGGCCAAGGCTGTTGTGAATTCCTCCTCTCCTTAGTCCAGCAACTGCTGAAATAGTTTTAGCCAACAACTGTTTCAACTTTTTAGTTTCTATTGGTCTGTCTGGTTATGTCTCCCTTCTATTTTGCCTTACTTTTCTTATTTTTTTTCCTTTTTTCTTTTTTTTTTTTTCTTTCCTTCCTTTTGAGTGAAGTCCTCCCTCTTTAATGTCCTATTGTATTTACCCAATTCCATAAATTCTTCTTCTGAATTCCTATTCCTTCTCCACAAAAAGCCCCTTATTCTCAGAGGGGAGCGAGTTTTTTGCTTGGCCTCTGGACAGCTGTTCTATTCAGCCCCTCTCCCCCAGAGTAGGAGGCGTCCCACAATTCAGTGCTTTTTTTTTTTTTTCCTTCCTTTGCCATGGTAAAACCTAAAAGAATGTTTAACAAAGACCTACAATTTGTAAGGGAGGGGGGCAGGAGGGGGAAGAGTTGTGAATGTAACTTCAAGTTTCAGAAAACTGCTGAATGATATAACCTCTTAAAGAAGCTTTTTTTGAAAGCTCTATCCCTGTCCGTAACAAACTGATACAGCTCTGAACTTGCAGAATTTGATGAAAACACCTTTGCACCTCAGTGGTGAGCCTCTTATTTTAAGTATTTAATATTTCAAGCAAGCAAAAGAAAAAAAAATAAATTTTTTTCTGGCTAATAAAATGTGGCCTGAAATAAAATCACATATTACATGTGGAGGGTTGATCCTGGGTAGGATTTGTGTTATACAAATTTTGAGGGCAGTAAATATTTAAAAAGTAGGGGGTTTATGTGTTTTTTTTTTATTATTATTTTTTTAAAGTTGTCCTTGTCCTTTAAAGCTATTATTTTTCCCGTAGAGATTTGGACGTATTTGATAAACAGTATTTTGATCATGGGGGAAGAATTTGCAGTATGGATTTAGATCCTAATCTCAGGAAGTTCGTTACAGACCGGGGTACCGAAATCAGTGTTTTAAAGGGATGCAATCAGGTTAAAATTATGGTTTCGCCTCCGTTTACCTAACAAAACATTTTAACTTCCTCTCATTTGCAGTGTGTCCCAAAGCAAGATGAGGAAAAAAACACCTTCCTGAAACTTTTGGAGAGTTTAAGGGGTGTCTTACACAGCCTTTTCCTCCCGTTGGGCCTGCTGTGTTCTCACAGTGGTCACTTGCTTTGGTTTTTTTTGTCTGACAGACCTTTTATGTGGCGGCTGGGAGCCTGGTGAAAAACGCTCCTGGTTTGGGAATGTGTTTAATTTAAAGTGCAAGCTGGCTTTCTTGCGGCTTGCTGGGTCACATCGTATGGGGGGGCGAGACTGCAGTTTTGAAACGTTAGGGTTTCTCGGCTCTCGGTGACCACGGCGTTTGGTTGACGTGAAGGTCCTGGAGATCTGCAGCCACTCAAGCATCCCCTGGCTCCCCGCTTTGCGCAGCTGCGGAGCCCGCTCCCTCTCTTACAGGATCTCTCCCACCCTTGTGCACGTACCCATCATATCTCCATCTTGTACGGGCTGCAGCTCTGAAGGAGCCCTTGCATTGCTTCAACCGCTTTTGACAGTGGAGCTGGCGGACAAATGGTCCCCCCAAAGGGTCCCCCCAGCCGGCCCAGGAGTGGGCTGGCCACAGGGGCCCCATTGTGAGGGCAGCCATATGCATATGAAAGGGCCTTTAAATATGCATTTGCATGAACCGTTACTCTATTGTCACTGATTCATGTAATGAAGAGTCCCTAGGTATTCATTAACATGCGTTGTTTCATAAACATTTCTTGCGTTGAGTTCTTAGTTGGCACTATTTCCATGGAATAAATGACATATGAGAATTGTCCTCTTCTTTTGTGTGGGTTTTCTTTTTTTAATGATTTTTTAAATTTTTTTAATTTTTTTTTTTGTTTTAAACCAAGCAGTTTATATATATATAATTTATATAATATATATATCATATAATATATATATGAAAGCCTCAGTTCAGAGTGGACAGAATCGTGCAAAACATTAATTGTGAAGTTATGCATACTTAAAGCTCTCCTCCGGTGTTGTGGCAGTGATTATTTTTCCACTGATGATGAGGGAAGCATTTCAATGAAAGCCAGGCTTTTCTGGTCACGAGTCCCATTTGTTTTGCTGCTCTCTGGAGTATTTGCAGGTAGATGGCTCGCATCACAGAATTTCTTTGAGTAAGCTCACTCGGCAATTTTGCAGACCCAGTCCAAGGTATCTCGTTTTCTTACTGCAAGGTACTATGAGAAACCATGTTTTAACTGTTGCCAAGGTTTTAGATGTGTTAGAGCTCCGTTCTGTGATAGTTATGTGGAGGCTTGTGTTGTGTAGGTTGTAGCTTGAGGAACCCCACCAGCAGCCTCTGTCTAGAGGCTGAGAAGGAGCTTTGTGAAAGATGACATTTGACTACCAGATGCGTTCAAAGCCGGGGCTGCCGAGCATTGCCCCATCTGCTTTGGGTAAAGCAGCAGGGGTTTTTAATGCCTACGTATTCACTATATAGAGGGAGTGGCTACATGTTTAATACAGCTCCTCATTAATTTTGTGTAGTTCGGTAGAGTTCTCTCGTGTAAGTATGAAGAAATAAAACTCATAATGATGTTTTCTGTTCCCCCAGCTTGCATCTGTTCCACGGGATCCTCACAAGGGTTTTCTGTTGCCTTTTTTTTTTTTTTTTTCTTTTAGGCTGTAATAGGAGGCCTTCAGGAATCACATGAATGTTACTGCACCCGTGCAGCAGGGACCTGGATGTCAGGCAGGCGACTGGAGGCAGCAGGCAACTTGGTGAAATTATATTCATGCTGTGCTCCTTGAGAGAGAATTGCCAGCTGGTGGCAGGTGGGCTGCTGCTGGAATAGCAGGGGATGTGAAAAATAAGACGTGGCTTTCTGTGGCAAATATCTGTCCTCCTGGGCTAGCAGTCTCTGCAAGGCAGCTGTCTCCTCTCCAGTGAGTGCCAGATTTCCATGGTTTGAAGGAGTAGCCAGTAATAAGTTCCCAGTGCTCTTACAGGGCTTTGGAAACGTGTGGGAACAGCCCCCAAAGACTTGATAGCAGCTTCTGACAGGCAAATGCAATTCTCACCACCTCATTTTCCGATGGGGTGCCAAAGCCTTTCAGGTCCCAGCATGTAGGCACTGGTTACGCTCTAGTGAGGTACTCGCATGCTTGTGGTGTTAGTCACTCCTAGCGTCCGTGGAATGAAAGAAACAGCTGCAGAGCCTGATGCAAGAAGAGATGTGTTGGTGGATTTTCTAACATATTACAGATAGTAGTGAGAGAGTTTGAAACAAACAGATAGTTTTCCATCTTTTCCTATCTTTAAAATTTGCCTTTTTCCTTTTGATTCAGAGCTCCAGGATGTACATCTCAAATATTGTTTTTTAAAGTCCCAAGTAATTTGTGTGATAGCTGAAGATATTTGTAGCCATTTATCACAGAATTTTGTATTCCTCGTTGCTCAGTGCCTGTGGAGATTGCTGTCACTGAGGCAGCAAAATTATTTCTGCTGTGAAAGAGCTGGAGTTTGAAGCATTTGGGAAGGACACCGGAGTCAGGTTGTGAATTCTTATTTAATCTTCATTCCTGACCTCTAATAGCACCCAAGGAGAAGGGGTGTGCTGGCTCCCACAGCTCACTGGACTAAAACCCATTCAGTGCTTCCCTAAAAGACGCTGATCCGCTCTCATGTTGTGTATCTTCTGGCTTGGATGTGTGATGGTAGAGATACCAATGTTGCAAAATCCAGGTGTTGAAAAATTCTTGACTTCTTTTCACCTCCTACTTTGGATACTACCTGCAGAAGAAAGACTGTTTTTTCAGGAGCGTGTCTCCTGGCATGTGCTTGTTTTATGAGTGTAGATTGGCAGGGCAAAACCTGTGGATTAAATTGCCAGCTTTTTAAGTGAGGCACGGGGAAAAAAAAAAAAAGGTTGTTTGTATGTGCTGTTATATTAAAAATACCATTGATAGTCATTATTTCCTGTCAGATGAATCAATATAAAATCCAGGGCGTTATTATCCATCCTAGGATTTAGTGTTATGGTGCCTTCATTGTGGGTTTAAACGAATGCACTGAGCGGGAAGGGTGGGAAGGGCAAGCGTTCTCTTCTGTGAGCTCAGCTGCCCAGATGGCAGTCCTTGGGCAGGAGTGGGGTGGGGGTGGGAGAGGACGGTGTCCTACCCCTTGGCAGAAAACTGCTGCAGCTTCCTTGTCAAAGTCCTCGTTTACTGCTATAAACCGCTTCCTCTCTCCTTTATAGGGAGAGACAAGCTATCAGGCTTTGCCTGCTGAATGATCAAACCGATTTTTTTGGTAAGACAACTTACGTGAGTGGTGGCTCTTGTCTGCAGATGTCACAAAATATACGGGGAAAGTAAGGGAAGGAAAAATCCCAGCAATATAGCATGAGTACAAGCCTGTTTACACATCAGCAGTGTGCAAAGGTACTAAGGAAAAATTCACCAGACTCTAAAGTGATAGGCAAATAATACAGGCTGTGATCTTTATCAACCTTTGTCAGAGGTTAACCTGAAAATTAGGAGTGTATAAGCTTACCCTAAGGTGAGCCTCTTGATTTCTGTGCATACCGTGGAATGAGTATTTACATTTCATCATTCCCTTGCTATTCCTTTTTACACTTACGTTCCCCGGTTTTGTGAATATAGGTCACAACCATACACTATTTTGCACTGCTTTTAATCATGAAAAATTCATGACCAACCTTGAGAAAAATCTCCCTGTGTAGTGAGGTGCTATTGGTATGAAGCAAAAAAGATACTTTAATGCTTTTTTTTTTTTTTTTTTTTTTTTTTTTTCAGGGGGAAGAAGCTATCACTCTATATTAGTAGGAAAATAGAGAATTAGGTGAATTTTACAATATCTTTATCATGTCTGATGTCTTCAGATCTATGATGCTGGTTGGCTGGAGTGCAAGTCAGCCCATTAAAGAAATGTCAAGTGTAATTTTGGAAAAGATATGTTTTAAAACAATACATGCATAAAAAATGGCATAAGGAATTTGCCCCTGGGCTGCTGTGAGGGTGACGCATTAATTGTCACAGATGAAGAGGTAGACCCCCTTTGGAGCTCACGATTTCACTCTTCGTGATTTATTAATCTTGCCATTCATTAGAGGGGGACATGTGTGTTATTCTCATAGCATTTAAAAGATGGTCTGTCTCCTCTTAAGTATTTTACCAACAAACTTGTAACTTTGTCAGGTCTACCAGTGCGTTCATATTACTTCTCCCAAAACGTGCTTTCATATGGTTTTTAATTGAGCAGCAAGTACAGCTTGGGTTTTATTTCTTTTTTTTTAAATATTTTTTGTTTTTATTAAGAACCGTTGCTTTATGATAAAAGTCAATGTTTTTTTCTTTGTCAGGATGTACTGAAATGCAGACAGTTAAACCAGTGTTTCTTGTATAGTGCATAATAAATCATATCTTGTCTATTTTTTCCCTATATACTTCCTGTTCAGTTTCTTCAGTTCAGCTCTGTAGTGAGATCAGCTAGATGCTGCTGTTGTAGCAGAAGCAAGACCATGATGCTGTGGCAAGTACTCCCCCTTCCCCCCCAACTGTTTATCACAGCTCAGTTGGTTTCTCTGCCAGTATTCATCTTGATCTGTACGCTTCCCTCCTGCCCCCTGCTTTCTTTCACCACATAAGCATTCTTTCCTCTTTAACTAAAAAATTCCTCTCCTGTCCTGATGGTGATGATGACCCTAACCTGTGAGTTTTAATTGCAGGAAGGGCAAGTAATGTGGTACAAGGAACTGAAGTTAAGGTTTTTAAGATGGCCCTTCTCTCCAAGTCTTGAAAATGACTGTGTGGAGATATTTCCCTGCCTCCTGTAGGCATTTTTGTCAGAATTCTACCACTCTAGCAGAATGCATTGAATTATTGATGTATAGGGCACTAGGAAGTACAGCAGAAGATCATAAACATAAAAATCTGTTACCCAGGCATGGCTTTGGTCATTGTGCTGTATCCGAAACAAAACTTGCTGAGTTTTTCTTGTTGCAATAAAAGATTCTTATTTGGTTGAATAGGGTTGTCCAGTCACCTTTTGCTTGTAAGACTAGCTGTGGTCAAAGTGCTTTTATTAACTCTTCACATGACTTTTTTTCCTGACATCATCAGGCTTCAAGTTTATTTACAACGTGATGGTTTTTGAGAAATTACTGATCTCTGAAAGATATATCACATTAACTTTTTACCTTCTGAAGGCACTGAATTACATCTGAAACATCCTTTTATATCGTATATTGATTTTCATATATACTGAATGACAACACGATTAATCAGCTTAGGAACCAGAACATAAATTGCAAGGCTTTTATTAAAAAATAAAAATAAAAGATCACATCATGGGTTCTAAATACCATCACCTAGTTTATCTGGTGGTCTTGTGCCATGACAAAAAGAGTGAGTGTTTCTGGGCTTGGATGGTTGTGCATGCATGTGTTTGAAATACCTCATGAACATGTTGCCCTGTTGAATTGTGAATGGCGATGGTGAAGATGACATCAAGGACCCTGCCTGCACCACCGTTCCTCTGCGCTGGGTCTGGGAACAGCTTGTGAGCATCTGCAGAAGAGGTGGAAGGCCTGACTGGGGGATGCATCGGAGTCAGAACCGAAGAGGGCTGAGATGAGATGATCTTTTGCTCTTGGGATAGCAAGAATGGGAATGACACAGGGGAGCAGTGAGTCTTTCAGAGCTTTGATTGCCTCTCTTTGGGAAAGATATTCCCAGAGGGTGCTTCCTGGAAGTGCTGTCATCTTATAAGCCTGAAGGTATTTGCGTGTGTTTTCAGGAAAGTTCTCCTTGTCTTTAAAGAGTGCTCAGTCTGTAGCGTGGCCTGAACGGGTGGAAAAGCAGGTCTATGCCAGAAGAAACTTGCCCACTCCTGTCTGCAGACAGGTACCCTGTGCCATCAGGGATCCACTGGCTCCCTGGAAGGGAGAAGGGAAGGCTGAGTATTCATCTTGGGGCTTGAGGATCCTTTTATATCATGTATTGATATTTTATATATAGTGAATGACAACACAATGAATCAGCTTTGGAACCAGAACATAAATTGTAAGACTGTTATTAAAAAAAAAAATAATCACGTCACAGGTTCTAAATACCATCACCTAGTCTATCTGGTGGTCTTGTGCCCTAGCAAGCTCCACCTTTTGTTCCTTTGTTAGTGATTTATTCCTTCTCTTCAGTAGCCTAAATGCTGTGTGGGTGCTTGTAAGGGGATGTGTGTGTATGTTTGTTTAAATTTTTTGCTGTATAAACTTCTCGTGTCTTTGACTGGAATGAGAAGGAATGGTGCAACTTTTAGTCAGTAATGTTCTCAAATAGCCATTGTAAAAGTGACCAGGGTTAGAATGTAGATTACTCCATGTTTTTGAGATAGTACAGAATCACAAAATCACCATGATTGGAAAGGACCTCTGAGATCACCTGGAGATTCATACTTGCCTTGTCTTAGAACTTGCATTGTTTGTGTGTTATTTCTCAGAGACCCTTATTTTTATTTTACGTGCTCATCTTCTGAAACACGAAGCTCATTACAATGGTTTCTGTGTTGGGATGCATGGGGAGCAGCAGGTGATGTGACCGTGCATTTTCCTGGTGATGAAGCTCCCGGATAAGATGCTGAGTTTGACACAGGCATGTTGCTTGTGACTGACTGATCAGTGATTGATTGTAGTTCCTTCATTAATTTTCAAGAGTTTTCTTTAAGTCAGAGGTTGTACTTTTATCCTCCAAGGTTGGTGGTTTTTGGTTTTGTTTGTTTGTTATTTTTTTTTCCTAGTTTATTGTGGTGACTTGTATCGCATTATTCCAGTTATTGCTATTCTATTATTTTAGTGTAGTAGAGCTCTAGAAATTCTGACATGCTTCTGTTCCTTCAGATACATAAATTTAGTTTTATTTACCCAAATATGTAATGTGGTTCCCCATTATTTCTGGTTTTGTATGACTCCTAAGCATTTTGTCTAACTTGATAAATCAGACCATAAATGAGTTTGCTTTATAAAATTTTATTTTTGAAAGGCTGGTCTATTCCGGGAGCCTTCAAAAGATACTGTAAAGCGATACTGCTATTTGCCATTTCTTAAGCTGAAACTTTGTCCTTTTTGCTGTCAGTAGAGTGCCTGGATGGTGGACTTGGCGGTTTATGTCTTTTACTATTTGAAGCAGAGTTTCCTTTCTCCTGTTTTCCAAGGAGGGGTGTGTGTGTGTGTATATATATATTTTTTTTTTTTAAGCCAGCTGCTTTGAACATGATTATTGTATTTCTTGCTGTAAATGGATCAGAAATGATTCAGTATCCCAAACACTAGCATAAGAATAGAAAAATAACTCCAGAAAACATTAAACCCCACTTTAAACATAACCTATTAGCATTCGCTTAATGGATATAAAAGAACTTATGCTCTCTGAAGCTGCTCTAAAATCCACAATATTAATCTGTTAAACCAGGCTGGATCATACCAACAGTTTAGAGAAGACTTTTTCATTGACTGTCAGAAAAAGCAGAAATATTTTGAAGATTTTTTTTTAAAAACGTACCTCCAGCATAGAGAAAATTGATATGTGCTTGCAAAATAGCTTAAAAATGTGAAACTGAATAAAAACATGAACTAAAATCTAGGCAATTACAGAACAGATTTAATGGCCAGAAAAGCAAAGCTGTCTTTGAGAGTGTATGAATTACATTAGTTAACTAACTCTGCATTTAGCTAATGCTCTTACCACAATTGCATATCAGGATGATACTAACCACTTTACCTTGATTTCTAAGACATCACAAAATACAGCACTTCATGATATGCAAGTACTCACGCTTTTAATAAGTCTTGCTTATATTGTCCATTAGGAATTAAATTGAGTAAAGCTGATTTTTCAGTTACAAAGCATTTTCCAATCTAAATAAAACTCTGTAGTCGATGCTGCATTTAACATAAAATTTCTTTTTTATTATAAACTTTTAAAACAAATCTAAAATATTTGTTTCTGCATGGAGCTTATGTGTAGAGAAACTTCATTAGTAGTATTGCACCCTCCTTTTAACCTTGGATTAATCACAAGGTTTATATATTTATATATATATAAGGGGCAAAAGGTGATGATCCACAACAGTGGCAGAGATTGTCATACGAGCTCCAGGCTTGTTTCTGTGTATTATGCCGGGTAACTGCAGCAATAACTTAACTATTGTCCTGGTTGGAGGTAAAACAAGTCAATTTTCTGTTTTACAATTTTACTTTCTTAGCTAGGCCTCTTCTAACTAACTGAACTCTGAAATTGGCAGCACATTGTTCAGAACTGTTTCATCTTGCAGTGATAAGACCTGATAATACCAAGGGGATGGTATGCAGAGAGGCCCTTGCTTATACTTATTGCTAGAAGAACCAAGGTCAGGGAATTTTCATCGTTTGCCCCGTTGGAGGGTTGGAAACAGAAAAGCGTAAAGGGGTCCCACCTGCAGGAAGGGACAGACAGGACAGGTGACCCAAAACTGACCAACAGGGGTATTCCATCCCATCCGCATCATGCCCCATATAAAAGCTGAGGGATCAAAAGGTTAACTCTCCTTCGATGGCTGACGTTCAAGGAGGGCTCTGCCTGTTAATCTGCCTTTGATCCTGATCTGAGCGTTCTTGACTCCAAATCTGGAATCTGGCTCCTGTCGATCACCGAGTCCAGTTTGGGACTTTTCCTGACGCCTGCTGGTGACATGGTCGTCACCCTGGAAGCTTGATATGGTTTTGTATATACTATATACTTCCTTTTTCTCTTTTTCCTAAGTTTCCTTTTTATTATATTATTATTATTTATGTTTTCATTAAAGAGTTCAGTTTTTTCCTAAACTCTTGAATCTCTTTAATTTCTTCCTCTCCCCTCTCTTTTCCCAAAGGGGGGTGGGGGGGTACATCTGTCAATCAGGTTTTGGTAAATTTGGCTGAAACCACGACAACTATTCAGGAAATCTGTTCTGGACAAGGCGACTAGGGCCCTGATCTTCACTTACATGCTTAATTTTAGGGCTACGTGCATTCAGTTTTACTTCTACGGAAACGTTCTTTTGGCTAAATTAAATCGTTAAATTGGTAGACACAAACTTGTTTGTGGTCTTGACTGGTTTTATTTATAGGCAGTGAGGGGGATGTCTTTGTCATGGGCAGAGATGTGGTTTTTGCTAGAACTTTGTGAACTCAAAGGTAACTCCTGCACCACAGAGTTTACAGTGTAAATATTGTTGCTGCATTTGGAACTGTTTGGGGGCTTGCCAGGAAGGGCTTATTTTGTGTTTTTTGGAGAGTCTAGCTTTTTGCCACTACCATGCTCCACTCACACGTGCTTCTACGAAAGCTAACATTCCTGTAAGCAATGCGGCTTCCCCCTATAAAACAACCAATGATGAATAGTGCAAAAACACTTAACCAGAATTTTTGTGCTTATTTTTAACTTTCTGCCATGGTTTGGTTGTGTGTGGTGTTTTTTTTTTTTTGCCTGTTGTTTTTTTTTTCCTTTTTTTTTCCCTTTTTTTTTTTTTTTATTTTCCTAGTTTGTTTCTGTCTCTGTGTCTTATAAAATTGGCTTGTCGTGAAGCGGTGCGCTCAAAAATCTGCAACCAGGCATAAAGCCTTGCCCTAAGTTGTGGGATGCCGTGGTTCCCCCGGTGTGCATCAGGGCAGCTGTGCCACCAAGGCAGGGTTTGCAGTCTCTCGTTCTTTGCAGTTTCCAGCCCTGCTCCCTCTTACTGCAGCTTCAGGAGAAAAGAGAGTCTTGGTTTCAGGCTTGGGGAGAGTTGCTGGATGGCAGCAGTACAGGTTTTGTCTGTCACGTAATACTTCTGTGTCTGTCATGTAAAAAAGTTGATGCTGTGAGCTGTGTGTGGTGGGCATTTATTTGGGGTGATGTTGAACTTCTATCTTAAACTGGTAACTGAGGCCAAGATCACACAATCATAGAATGGTATGGGGTGGGAAGGGACCTCTGGAGATCATGTAGTCCAATCCCCCAAATATATTAGTTTTCTATTTAAAGTACACATCACTTACATGTTCTGCCTCTCATCATCTGAGTGGATGACACAGACAATTTCCACCTGAAAACATAACCAGATCATATTATCATGTGGCTAACGGTAATATAAATGTTATATATCCCTTTGGAGGGTTTTGTGAGCTACTTTCTGAAGGAGGGGTTAGGGGGGAGGTGTATGTTATAGGAACTTGAGAATAGTTGTAGTTCATCGCTAGCATCAAGTGCTCTTCATGGTGTTAAAGGATAACAGCGTTCTCTGGAAACAACCCTTTTTTGGTTTTATCTTTAATAACAGAGCAAAAAGATATAAGGGGTGAGGGGGGTTAGGGAAAAGGCCCTGTGTAAGCAAGGTGAAGTAGTCTGTATTAACCCAAGAATCAGTATTTGTTGTAGAGCACTTGGTGTTACCCATTGCGCACCCCAGTTATATGTTGAGAAAGGTCTGCAGGTTCAGGAGCTGTGTAATGGAAGCGTTTTAAGCCTTGGCTGTTTGTTCAACCGAAATTTGTCTTTTAAAAAGATAGGGAATTTATTACTGCATCTTTAAGTTGATCATCAGCCTTAGCAGGTAAATAAAGTTGTGTGTGAACGTAGCACATAAAGACAGACAAATAGCATACAGAGTAAGATTAGTTTGAATACACCATTACTTTTCTTGCTGCTATCTGGCTTGCTTGTGATTCATTTTAAAGTATTTGGATGCTGGAAGAGTTATCGGAATGAGAGCTTTACCTTTCTCTTCTAGAAGAATGATAACAATACTTTCATGTGGCATAAAACACCTGTTCTCACATTTCGGTATGTTTTTTAGAGACCGTGCTCTGAATTGTCAGGGTATTGGGGAAGGAGAAGAGAGAGTAAGAGAAAAGGGGAGGCAAGATGTGGTGTGAAGCTAAGGTGATAAGTTTCTGAACTAAGAAACCCTTCAGTCTGAAGTCAATGTGTGGAGAGCCAACACCTTTGTCTAAAGGGCTATGAGTAGGGGCTAAGTCTTCAGTTTTATTTCACCTCTCCCTCTCTGAAGATGAGCTCACTGAGACTCATATAAAAACTATTTTAAAACTTTCTTCTTTTTGAATCATAGATGCTTTTTGTGTGTTAAGCCTGTTTAGAAAGGGCTGTCTTGCAGATGTGGAGGTGAGGGCTGAGGAGCAAGTAGAGCTGAGCCTGCCCTGAATATTTGATTTTCCCATAGAAGTTTTGTATCCCTTGCTGCAGGCTTGGATCTGATCCTTTTTACCTCAAGAGCAGAAATTATATGGGTGGCATTTGGTTTTGCTGAGAGACTTGGCTGCATTTTATTTAGCTTAGATCTTACGTCTGCTCCCAACTTCTGGACTGAGCATAGTACCAGTGTTACCCAGTCTGAATTCTTACATCATCTATTCCCCGTTATAACTTGTACCTTTCAAAACCCTTTTCTTCCATTGCAAAGTCAATCAGTGCAAAGGTATTTTGATTGAAAATCAATAACTGTGCTCGACAGGTAACATGGTCTTATATTCCTGTGGTAGGCTGGAATAAAGACTGTGGTGCAAAAGCCTTCACAGAGGTCAAATAATGATGTTTTCATCTTCTGCTTTGCCAAGCAGTTGGCACTCTGGTGTCAATGTGGTGTAAGATACATCTTTAATTTCCGAATATTTAATGGTGTTTCTGTGTCTTACCTGGGGTGTACTGCAGGCTTTCATATTGACGGCCTGCTGTTCTGTATAAATTAACCGGGGAAACCTACATACTTTGGCAACTCAGAAAAAGTTAAATTGTGTTTTGACAGTTGTAGAGACTTTGAAAGATACTTTGGAGCGTGGTGAATTTTAATGACAGAGATATCTAAGGCGGCTGGTACCTCAGCTGATTGCTTCAAATGTCATACCTGCAGCCTGAGGAACACAACTTTATTGGTTTGCAGTTATCTGTTATTTTAAAGTTGTCCCTGCAACTCTGAGTGCAATATAAAAAAACAAGCTTTTCTGCCTGGGGAGGGTAGGACTTGGGGGATGTTGAAGTTGCTTGTATCACCCTAAAGTTAAATGAGTTACTAGCTTTTTGGATGATTTTGCTGTCTTTAGTGATTATGTGTGCATATTGTGTGTGTGTGTGTGTAATTGGAAATATCAGAGTTAAGATCTTGTTTCTCTTTAGATGTGCTAGTCCTGAGGCAATTTTTATATTGCTGATTTTCAAATTGGTATCTGGAGGTTTTTGTTATATCCAAGGAAAGGTTGTTGATGGTGCATTGAGTGAGAACCTAGTGTATAGCCATCCTGCTGTTAAGGTAGGATGTTATTTTCCATATCTTATTGCTTGAAAAGGACACTAATTTATGACTTTTTTTTTTCCCCTCAATACCTTAAGGGAACATTTCAATTTTTTATGGCCTAGTTAATGAAAGAAATACGTTCTTTTCCACTACTGTATTGCTGAATATCGTTGATGTTCTAATATCAGTGTCCAAGTCAGGGTGTTTAGTTGATTATAAGGGGTGGGGGTGGGAACTTGTCACTTTTTGAAAATTTTTGAGCATCAGCAATCATCTCTGGAGGCCCTGAAAGAAGCTGTTTTACTGAGAGTTTGCTAAACTGTTTTGCAACTTTATTGCGCAGTGAGAGGTACCTATGATTTCTTAAAAAATAATTATGTAAGCCCATAATGTATGTGAGTTAGAGGAGAAAAATTATCATGTATTCTTCTAAGCTCCAAAGCAAAAAGTATTGTGTAGGCTGATGCTCCTAAATGTGGAATATGAAGGCAGAGTGAAAATTAGAACAGCTCCCAATAGTTTGCTTTTGCCAACCTTTTTTTTTTTTTTTTTTGACATCTTTAAAATCCAAGTGTGAATGAATTTTATTTAGCAACATGTGACAGAAGGTATAGGCTTTTCTTTCCATTTTCTAGCAACCCATGCTTTCATATGCTACTGGATATTAGTATGAAGTGTGGTTTCCCCCCCAAGAGAATAATTGCCAGCAGTGTTTGAGAGGAGGAGGGAAGAATGAGACATGTATGTGTGTGTATACATACATTTATTTTTATATATATATAAATATATAATGATCTATACTAGATACAATGCTTTGCAGTCAAAGTTACAAGGTACAGTCATTCATTGCCATGGCAATGTTTTAGTTTGACTTGGGAGCTTACTTCTGGAGTGCTGTCAGGGCACTGGGAGTTAAGGCTGATCATGCCCCCACTGGTCCATGACATGGGGCAATCCTGGGAGTGCAAATTGGATTCCTTTCAGATAACACAGAGCTGGAAGATTTACACCTAGACTGTAATTATGGAACTTTCCAGGACCTCCCAGTCCTTCTCCCTCCTGGGGATGTATAGGAGCTGATCTGAAATGAAATTCCTGAAATGTGCAATGTCCTTGGTGCTACAGTGCTTCATCCATCTGCTTCTAGTAGGTGCCTGATATGGCAGGTAGGTGTAGCCAGGAGGCCTTCTGAGTGGTCTAGAAATAATGAGGAGCAGGAGAGATTGGGATTTCTTCTCTAGCTTAGATGAAACTCTCAGGAGAAGTTTTTTTGTTTCTAGCCTGTATGGAGATTTTTGTCAAGTTGTATCCATGCCTCACTTGGAATACTCCTTTGGTTTTTTGAGTAACAATATTGAAATAAAACAACACTTACTTTATTTGAAATCACCAGAATGTGAGGTTTCTGGAGATCCTCTCAGTGAATTTTCGCACTTGCCAGCTGGTTTCTCTTCTGTGGTGGTAGATATAATGTGTTTAACTTCTGATTTTTATGTGTTGGTTTATTTTTTCTTTAGTTTAAAAATTTAAATTACTAAATTGAGTAGTTCAACTCCATAGCTGCTACAGTAATGCAAATAAAGCAACAAATGGTCGTGTATAATGATCACTTAAGCATAGTTAGCATTTCTTGGGCTTTAGTATCAGGTAAAGCTGTCTTGCAGAGCCTACCTTGAATACTTTCTCATATCAGCTGTTTCAAAGCCTTCCGATTACGAGCTTTGATTTCTGTTGGTCTTGTGACTCCAGATGCCATTATGAACAAGTGTACTTCTGTTGGACTCGTGACCCTAGACATAACTGCTGTGACCCTACTTGGAGGTCATGACTCCTCGTTTGGGACTTGCTGCATTAGAACAATACAAAAGAGTTGTCTTACTCTAATGCATTAGGAGGGAAATGCAAATAACTGTCAAGAAAGCAGTGAAACAGATTAATCATGAAGAGGGCTATTGTCTTCCATAGTAAAACTGAAAGAAAAAGAGAAGACAGCTTCTAAATGCTCAGTGTCTGAAGAATAACTTCTGTTCCAGTCCTTATTAGATTTTGTACCTCTCCTTTAAAAATGAAATACCAACAACCCACATATCTTAAACATACTTTGGAAAATACATAAAAATCAACCAATGTTAATTTCATGCAAATGTTTCTGTTTTCTCTGGAAAGTAAAATAAAGGCTTTTAAGTGAACACCATGTGACAAATAATTTTTCTCTCACTCTTACCCAACTCCACCAGCCTTTCAAAGGCAGAGATGCTACCTCACATTGAGATATTGAGTCAAACTTCAACCTGGAAAGACCCGTTTTACAGTCCTTAGCTTAGACCAGTGGTTTTAAAAGAAGATAGTGATGACATTGCCTTTTTAAAAACGCAATTCTTCTATGTTTTTGAAGCAGGAAACTGGGTTTATTGTTCTAACATCTAATTTCCTTCTTCATTTGCATACCACAGTAGGCATTGAATAAGTCCAGCTCTTTTGGTCTGTGGGTGGAATTTAGCCCTGTTCTGGATTACTTGAAGCCATATGTGCTCTGTGGTGTGTGTGTTGGTTTTTTTTTGTTGTTGTTTGGTGGTGTTTTTTTTTTTTAATTAACGAAGCTTTGTTTCTTGAGAATAGTGACTGTAACATTGTCTAGGGAAAAACTTTTTCCTGAAACGGAAGCACAAATGCTGACTCAGGTTGGCGATGCTGTCTGTGGTAGTTTTTTTGTGTGTGTCTCTTCAGTCCTAAGAGTGGTTTGAAACTTCTAACTTCTAAAACATAGAAGTATCACAAACTGTAATACTGAAAATGTAAAGGGACTTTTGGTCTTTGTGGCTCTAAACACCTTACTGTCATAGCAGTGCTTTTACAGAGGCAAAGAACCTGTATCTACCTCATGCCTTTCATTATAATATTTGTAAGCAGCCTAGGATAGTGTTTGCCTTTACTAATAGGGGTTCTTATGACCTATGGACTAGAAAGCACCATTCAGACAGAACTTAGTTCATGGGAAAGGTGGCTGAATTCTGGTCAACAGGAGTGTGTCCTCAGGGACAGCTTCCAGGCCCCCTGGATGGCAAAATGCAGGGAGGAGGTTTACAGTTCTGCAAACATGTCTGAGACTCTTGGGCTGTGTGCCTGTCTCTGTCTGCTAGGGAGGGACAGTTCTGGGCAGGCTTTGCTTTAGCTCTTACAGATGCAGATGAAAGCCCATGCTTCCTTTTACAGGGGTGCAGGCAACTCTGTTCAGTCACCCTGCTCCCTGCTGTACCCTTGGACAAAGTATCTTGGAGCTAAGAGTGAGGAGTGCACCCCCATCCTTGGTAATTACAACTGATGGCTTGAGTGCAGGTTGGTCAACTGGCATTGACAGTGGTTCAACGCTTTTAAGCAAAGATGTAACCCATGAAATTCATGCTATAAAAGCGGAAGAGGCATTCAGGACAGTGCTGGGAGACTCTGGTCTCAAAGATCTTTCTTGATGATGCCCCTTGCCAATAACGTGTTTCATTGCTGTCGCTCCTTCTCATCGTATTCAGTGATACCTGCTTACATCAAGGGTCTCTTTTGTGCTTGTTACTCTGTTAAAGAGCCCATTTTTGCATGAGACCTCCCCATAATCCTTATAACTTGGAAGTCTTCTCTAAGCCAACTGGTTTAGTGCATGTACCCTTTTGTGGCTGTAGTCTCACCATGGAAATCCATTGAGTGCCAGGCCCACTGGCTGGTGATGGTTTGCTTTATAGCTTTACTCCAAGGACAAAGTGAGGTTGAAAGCATATCTCCTTCTGAGGCTGACCTTGGGACCCACTGCTGCATGCAACTGGAAGGCCATCTTAATCTCCCAAAAGTAAATTAATTTCTTCAAGGTTTTTTTCCTGTTGTGTATGGATTCCAGATCTGCTCTTCAGTCTTGTTTTCAAAACTCCACAACAGCTAAGGTGTGAATTGCAAGAAGGTGAGAGGGGCAGAGAGACAGGCTTGTACTTCTATTCACTTGTGAAACAGCATGAAGGTCAGCGGCCAGGAATGTTGAAAACAGGACAAAAGCATGTGTTGCTCAGGAGCCATGTATACTGGGTAGTTAAGTGACTGGCATTTGAGTTCCGAATTGAGAAATTCCCTTTTAACTGCTCCAAATACATCAGGTTTATAGGACTCTGTAGTAGTTAAAAATGTCTCCAAGGAAAAATATTAGCACTTTAGGGCTTGTAGTCTCTATCACTGCTGAGGAGTGTCTGCAGTGCAGTGCATGGGGTGTAGAGAGTGCTACTTACTGAATGTCTTCATAGTTTTTGAACACTTTATCTTGTTCCTTGCTTGTTCTGTCACTGTCTGATTTTTTTTAACACGTTCTAATTAAATTTGAATTTGTTTGTTAGACTGCCTTTGCAAACCTCTAATCATTTTCAGTGTTACTTGTTAAAATTAGAGGACAATTGCAGGTGTGGGGGAAAAAACCCACCTTATTATGACTGCCTATCTTGTGATGTAATCCTGCTAATATATTAACTTTAGTGAAACTAAAGTAAGTACTTTATCTGTCAAACGCTGCTAACTTCTGTTAGAAGAGAGGGAACAAGCATGCTGAAATATAGCATAGGTCTTACTGGTTTTGCCTTGGGTTTATGAGGAAATGTTACTCTCAAAAGTATAATTCTTATTTCCCTTCCTTCATTAAACAGAAGACAATTAGTCACATATTTTCTGCCTTGACAAGTTGGTGGTTTTTTTTTTTTGTTTTNTTTTTTTTTTTTTTTTTTTTTTTTTTTTTTTTTTTTTTGTCATAATCTTGGATTTCTGTGCTTGGATGTAAACTGATTTTTGTGTCCAAAACCTGCAATTGGAGATAGAGCTGCTAAGGAGGCAAAAAGCTTCCTTGTGGAAGCCTCATCAGTACTTTGATACATAACTGTGGTCCCTTATAGCAGGAGGTCTTTGGTAGAAGTTAGACAGAAACTGTAGAAAATCATTATGTTGCGCTAATAAGAAATTAATGATATTAGTTTCTTGCATGTCTGGAAGACCACAAACATTGCATCACCAGAGAGGTGATTCTACCATTTTGCTCTGCTCTGGTGAGACCCCACC